>OX421974.1:88981272-89464507 GCA_949128135.1 Parasteatoda lunata | reverse complement strand
CAAATTTGGGTCGGCTGTTCAACGCCGGTCATAAAATAAAATAAGGAGCATGGTGATAGGCTCAGGTGTGATAGAGCATTTGTCTCCCAATAAGTTGATCCAAGTCAGAATCTCTGCGGTTGCTTGTCATTAGAAATTTCGCTCTCGTTTAGCATCAACCTCATTGTTGACATAAAGTTTTCTCAGTGTCAGACTGATCATGGGTTAAAATCCCTTTACTGTCAAGCTAACCAAGTTTTCGCAGTTTTCCTTTCGATGTTTTCTGATTTTGCTCTCCAAATGCGGGTTAGATCAAAACTTTCTCCACAAAATCTCGACCATCCCAATACTTGATCCAGTAGTTCCATTGTCTTCCGTGTTGGGTTCAAAAATTGCAAGACTACGACAGAATTGAACTTTGATAATCGTAAACTCAAAAATAGATCGGCTGTTCGACGGTAGTTTTTAAATTTAAATTAGAAAAATTAAATTTTTTCAACATTTTAACATCAATAATATAAAATTTTGTTTTCTACCCGACAATGGAATGCAGTCATGAAGCCGATTTAAGTCTAGATATGATTTTGTTTTTGGTGTACTTAAACTAAAAATAAATAAAATGTACCAAATTATGGATTTTGTTTGAAGAAAAACTAAAAAAGACTTGCTGTAAACGTTGGAAATAGTTATTCTGGAAACATATTTCTTTATTGATGGATTTAGTAATTTTATTTGGTTTGAAGAGGGGCAATGGGAAATACTAATGCAATATTTTATAAATGCACGCTCTTCTCATATTTTATTCAATATATTCACAATTAGAAAAAACTAAATTTAAAAAGAAAATGCCATTTTTTATTGGATTTATACATTAAGTATTTTTATAAATGCACGGGTTAAAGTCTTAACTTTCGGAATCCCTTTAAGTAAATAATAATGGGACACTTTTTGGGAATCACTGCTCCAAAGAGTTATCTTAATCTGTACACCTTATTTATGCAGTAATGCTATTGAAAATCCTTCAGTTTTATTTTTATTTATGGAAAATTTTGCTTGTGTTAAATATTTACTGGTCAAAAAATTAATTTTTATAGTAAAAATTGTAATACATTTAAAGTTATAGTTTTTAGTGTTCTTAGTCATCGATTTGATGTCCCCTTTGGCTAAACGCCTGTTGGGGCTGTATTCCTCTTCGCCCCTCCTCTCATCACACCAATGTGTTTAAGGTCTTAATTAATTACATATTCTTTAAAACAGCAGTTCCCAAAAGATGTGTCACGAAACCCAAGGGTTCCGAGAGTTAAAACATTTTTTTTAAAACTAATTATTTTTGAAACCTGTTATTACATTTAGGAATTTCTTATCCAATAGGTTCTTTGAAGTTTTCTTAATTCAACAAAAGTTAAACAAACAGATTCTGTTCTAAAATTATAACAATTCTTCAGTTCCCTAATAGACTATTTTTTTCTCCAAACTATTAAAAATTTACGACATGACAGAAAAAATCTGTTAAATAAAATATTATTCAGAAATTAAATTTTGTGAATTTCAGATTCCGACGACTGGAATGTAAAAATTTTATAAAAATGTATAGAATTCAGTTGAGTAATTGAGAACACTTTCCTTTTTTGGAAAAGCTTGCTGAATTAAAAATGCAACCATAAACATAATATTTAATTGGATTTGGAGGAGAAAGGGAGAATTTTGGAAATGAATAAAAAATCTTTCGGGATAAAAATAGTTAAATTTTTGAAATTGGGACTGATTGAAGATTTAGATAGAATAGATTAATTAAAAACAAATTGACAGATTGATAGAAAAATAAGCAATCTATTTTCAAGCGTGTCAAAAAAGAGAGAGAATTTGATCGAGATTTGAAAACATTCATCTCAATATCCCGCGCTTGTACCGTTAATATCACTCCCTTATTCCCATTTCCTTCCTTTCATGTATGACGTCATTTGCGAAGGCGATTTTTTTTTATATTTTTCAGGAGACTTTTCGTAAACATGTTTACGTCTTGAATCTGCAAAACGAAACAACAGAGGGAAAAAAATTAAAAGGTAGAAAGAAAATAAAATGCATAACAAGAGAGAAAGAAAGGAAGCAAAAAAATTCAGACTAAATTATTTAAAAAAAAGAAAGAAAAGACTGAAGTTTAGTGAATAAGATATCACGTGTTGTCTTAAAGACACCTCGCAGACAATTATCGATTAAAAGAGAAACTTCAGCTTGCAAACAACCTCAGTGAAGTTCCGAAAACAACACGATTATATTACCTAATTAGCTTTTAAAATGTATGTTTACCTTGATTGCGGCTCATCAAATAAAAAACAGAAGAATAATAGATTTATTCATCACGATGTTTTTTTTTTATTGTCTCTAAATACCTGTTTAATATAAAATATTTAATGCTAGTTAATGAAGATAAATTAAAAATTTAAAATTAATTTTTCACGGAAAAGTTTGAGTAAAAATCGGCTGTTATTCATTTTAGATAATTACATCTGATTTTTATCTAAACATCCCTAGCAACAATTTTACCTTGACCACAGTTGGGCTCAAATTTGGCTCAATATGAGTCCTACATGAACATCCACCGATGAACGTCCATGCCCTGAGCGGGATTTGAACCCACAACCATTGGCTTCGCAGTCAGGTTCGCTGATCGCTCGGCTAACGATCCGGCTTCTCAATAAACGTAACGGCTACCTTTTTATTTCAATGCAAAAGTATAACTAATTATTATTCTATGTCGCGATAACTGAACTTCAAAATCTATTTTTAACCTTTCTTTCTTCAACCACATTAAATATTAGCATATATGCTATTATAGGCTTACTTTAATTTCCTACGAACTTTTTGGCCTTAAATCTTCAGCCAAATTATTTAAATACCATTATTAGATAACGTGATATTGGCTGAATAGGGTTCGCTTAAAGCATTGTCCTTTTTCGATAATGCGCCTATGATCGATATCTCCTGATTTATTATTTCGCTTAAAAAGTCACATCTGGATAAGTTATTTTTCCAATTTTGTATCTCGAGCTCTCCAACTGCTCCTGATAAACAAAAATATTATGATTATTATCCTTCTTTAATTAGGCATGTACATCAACTGCCACATGCCTTCCATTAAAAATGGCTAATAAAAAGAATATTGCTTAAAATTACCAAAATTAAATACTTTTTGATCAATCAAATTCTATTTTTATAATTCTTCAGTCGTTCTGTAACTATTACGAATATCTAACACACACAAACAAATACACGTAATTTTTTTTAACTGAAAGCATTTGGAAGAAAAAACTCAAAAGATGAAATAAAAAAAAGCACCTTGAATCAGACAGAAAAATAAAGTGAATATTAAGAAAACAGATGTATTAAAAATTTGGTTACTTTTAAATTTTCAAGATATCGGAAGCAATTTTATTTTATCATTGTTCTTAAACATTAACTTATGAGTATTTATATTACTAGCATTATATTTATTTCTTGAATTTTGAATTATTCGGTTGAAATTTGAGATAAGAAGTATATATAGGTTTTGTTTTTATCATGTTTAAAATAATATAATAGTAAAAAAATGATAATAGTAAAAATTTCTCTTACTTAATATTTAAAATTCAGCTGAGGAACTTTTATCTTATTGTACAAACAAAAAATGTAAATCAATGTAGAGAAGAATCTTGTTTAAATTTTCACCTCTAAGGTCCTGTATATTCTTTGTTAAAACAAGTTTTTCAAACGCATAATAAAGTTTTTTTCAATGGCTTATTCATCAATACCAGAAACTTGACTGCTTAATTTTTTAAATTTTGTTCAATTTATCATGTTTTTTGTCTTCTTAATTATTGTAGTGTGCAATTTCTTTTACAACTTAGTAGCAAATCTTCAAAATTTTAAAAAATTGGCTTTGTCAGGTATGATATTTGCATTGATAAAATTTTATAAAATATAACGTTAGAAAATTTTTATAGTAAATAGAGCATAAGTGTCATGAAAGCATTTGAATATACTATTTAAAATTTGGTTATTTTTAATCTTTCGGTATGATATCGGAAGCAATTTTCTTTTAACGCTGATTTTAAAGTCTATTCTCAAACTTGTGAATATTTTTATTAACAGCATTGTATTTATTACTTTAATTTTAGAAATTTTCACTTAATTGTTCGTTTGAAATATGAGACAACAAGTTAAAGCTTATTTTTTATCATGTTTAAAATAATATAATAGTTAAATAATTGTAAACGTAAAAAATTTCGTTGACTTCAAGTTGAGTAACATTTACATTATGATAAAAACTCCCAATCCATGTAGAAAAGAATATTGCTTAAACTTACATCTGAAAGGTCTTGTATATTCTTTGTGAAAACATGTTGCATGCAATTGCATTGCCCGTGTAAGACATTTTACATATAATATTATGTTTGTTTTTACTATGTTCGTAATGCATAATCTCTTATCAGTGAATTTTTTTTCCCCCAATGCCCAACTGGATAATGACCTAGGTCATACAGGCTCCTGAAGGGCAGATTTGCTGGCCAGTCTTTCAGGGGCACCATATTAGGTGGGCCAACGTTGCTCTCATAGTAAGGACAGATAGTACAGATAAGGAAAAAACATCCATGCTTTGACCGGGACTCGAACCCAGAACCTTTCTGATGCAAGGGTAGTTCCCTAACCCCTACACAGGCCGGTCGACTTTATCAGCGAAATACAAGCAATGGAATTGATTGATTTTCAAAAAAAATTTCGGGAAGAAAAAGTAAACTCAAAAAAGTAACTGATGATAGTCAAATTTGGATCATTAATGCTAAAGGCGTCTTATAGTAAAAAGAGATGTATGTTTTTTCGTCTCATTCTTGTATGAGACGAAATTAAATTAAATGTTTCAGCAAATTTAATTTTGATAAAATACAAAAATTATTTACCACTTTTTTTTGGTTTGCCCAACTGGATAATGACCTAGGTCATACAGGCTCCTGAAGGGCAGATTTGCTGGCCAGTCTTTCAGGGGCACCATATTAGGTGGGCCAACGTTGCTCTCATAGTAAGGACAGATAGTACAAATAAGGAAAAAACATCCATGCTTTGACCGGGACTCGAACCCAGAACCTTTCTGATGCAAGGGTAGTTCCCTAACCCCTACACAGGCCGGTCGACTTTATCAGCGAAATACAAGCAATGGAATTGATTGATTTTCAAAAAAAATTTCGGGAAGAAAAAGTAAACTCAAAAAAGTAACTGATGATAGTCAAATTTGGATCATTAATGCTAAAGGCGTCTTATAGTAAAAAGAGATGTATGTTTTTTCGTCTCATTCTTGTATGAGACGAAATTAAATTAAATGTTTCAGCAAATTTAATTTTGATAAAATACAAAAATTATTTACCACTTTTTTTTGGTTTCGAAATTTGAATGTTACCTAAATTTTTCGGCTAAAATTGTTGGTTAGTACATACCTTTAACTAAATATTAATTGTTATAAATTTCTGACTGATCTATGTGAAATTATTTTTACATTAGCAAAAATTATTGGCAAATTTTTTAATTAAATTTCGTAATGACTTTCCTGGTTTCATTCCCTGAAAATATTTCTATGGGTGTCTTTAGGTTTTCTTTCAAGTGTTTTGTTAAGTAAAATTTCAGGTTCTAAAAGGATAAAATTATGTAAGTATTTTTCCATTTAATATGAGTGAAACATGAAGTGGAAGAAAATTTAATGAAGTAATTTGAATATTTTTAAATTTTCTTTGTTGTTTCAATTATTAAAAAAATAACAATTTAAAAATTCGAGATAAAATTTAATTTTAATTTTTTTGGAAATTAATAACATATAGTTTTATTTTAAGGAGCAAAAAAAAAAAATAAATAAATAAATAAAAATTGGGTAAAATTTCAACTCAATTCAAAAGTAAGTTTAACTTTGTAATTATGAAGTGTGGTGTTTATTATATAATATCAGAATATCAATAATAAATGATAATTGTGAAATTACAAATGGCTTAATGGACTTTCAAAAGGCATGTTTTTCAAACTAACAAATTCAATTGAAATTTTGATAAAATAGGCTTACATATCTAAAAAAAATAAAGCCTATATTTTAAAATTAAAGACTTGAAAATTATTAATGATATAAAATTCGTCAGAAAACCCAATGTATGAAGAAAAAAAAAATCAAAAAAAGTTGCAATATAATATTATTTCTTAAATGAATTTGAAATATGACATAATATAAATATCAATAAAATTTTTTATATAATATTATTTCTTAAATGAATTTGAAATATAACATAAGATATAAGATGAAGGAAAATGGATGGTAGCAGAATTCGCTAATATAATTTTATTTAGAATTTCTTTTTATTTTACAGTATTTTTATTTATTTAGTATTGCTAAGTAAATAATGCATAAAATGACATTATATACTATTGTTTTATCTTTTACTGCTTCAGAGAAATACGGAAAATTATTTTAAGTTTTATCGTCGAATCATCCATCCAAATCTTCCACTTGCTTACTCCAAAAATAAAAAGCAACACAAGATAATATCAGAAATTACAAAATCTAATATTATATAGCATCAAAACTGATGCAAAATAATATTGCAGTGAACCCTAGATAATATTGGTTTGTATAGAACCTATGTTATAGATATTATGCAGAGCAAACAGTGACCTTTCGTATCTTTCTAATATTAAAAGATGTGCAAGATAAGGTTAGATTTTACTCATTTTCTGATGTTATCTAATATTAGGTGCTACTTGGGAATATTGAAATAAAAATCGTTATAAAGCACCTAATACTTTGTCAACAATATGCTGACTTCAAAATTTAAATCTAAATGATAATTTTCAAAAAAGAAAAAAAAATTACTCTAACTAAATACTAACAATAAGGTATGTACAGTGCACTGTTAACAAAAAGAAAAAAAAATTACGACTGCTACAAAAGTGAGTTCTTTTTAAATATAGAAACGATGTCCATGTCGCCCTTTTTTAAACAATATACCTATAAATAACTGAAACAATTTTTCCTTTTAAACTCATCAGAATTACTTAATAACATTAACTTCTTATGAAATTCTGAAAGTTTGAGCTCAAAAATTAAATTATTTATTTCTTTTATTGAAAAAAAAAAGTAATCTGTTTTAAAATATTGCCATGCACGATAAGCTGCAGTAAGCCGCTTTAAACTATCAAACCGGAAGTCGTGAATGTAAAGAGCTTGAAATTTGTCTTTGTTTACATTTGTATTGGGTTGTTGTTGCTGTTGTAGTTCATTAAACGTCGCACTAGAGCTGCACAATGGGCTATTGGCGACGGTCTAGGAAACATCCCCGAGGATGATCCGAAGACATGCCATCACAATTTCGATCCTCTGCAGAGGGGATGGCACCCCCGCTTCGGTAGCCCGACGACCTGCACGCGAAGTAGAGAACTTTACGGTAAAACAGTTTAAACATTTGTATTGGTTTTAACAACCGGTAAACAGTTTAAACAACCTCTGCCATTCATAAAAGGAGGCGTCCCTGGCAGAGTGGTATCGCCAGCCAAACGCTGTGCAAAGCGTGGAGGTAGCGAGTTCGAATCCTACAGTTACCCAGGATGTATCTTCGTGCTGTCCTTCTCTGTATTGTGCTATCTGTCCTTCTATTTTACAAAGGTTTATAAGTCTAAATTGAGTACACAAGCTCGCAAATGTATGTAAATTCAATAAATCATCCATAAAAATTTTATCTGCCCAAAAAAATGCGAAAATGGTAATAAAATTCGACATCTTTTATGCACTCGAAAATATCCCCCCATTCTCAAGACTCGTCAGACGTTCATGTTTCTACAGAAGCAACCAATAGCAAATAACTTTAATGGAATATTCTCAATGCAAGTAGTTTGCAAATGCGATTCGTGAAATTGCGAGCAGCTTGTATTACATGCAATGGACATAAAATTTTTATTTCGTGACGTAGTTAAGTTAACTGTTTGCCGTTCTTAAAATCAAAACGTAAATATTTTTCTCATAAAAATCACTTCATTTGCTCAGAATATAAACAAAAACTGGTTCTGAAGCGTGAGAAGAGATTTTCTCTTTCTCATAAACGTACAAAGCGAAGCTTGTTACGTAAGAGAACCTGTTGAACCTCTTTCTTTGCTTCGAAGATCGTCGTTCTTATGAGGCAAACATTAACATCAATTGTAATTGTAGTTCATTTATGTCGCACTAGAGCTGCACAATGGGCTATTGGCAACGGTCTGGGAAACATCTCTGATGATGATCCGAAGACATGTCATCACAATTTTGATCCTCTGCAGAGGGAATGGCACCCCCGGTAGCCCGATGACTTGCACGCAAAGTCGAGCACTTTACGGTAGAACAGTTCAACGAGGACCAATACCGCACAACGTCGGACCCTACGCAGACTAACCATTAACATCAAACTAAAACAGTTAAGATGTTCCACCCAGTTCGTGTTGTGAATTTCTAAACATTTGAATACGCATCAGGGACAATCACTTACTCACTGCATGAAATTCACGCAACAACCGTCGACTGAGAATGCAAAGCAGATTGGTAAAAAATATTCTCCTGAGAAAAACTCACCAATCAGGTTCTCCTTTTATTTTGACGGCTAATCGGAGGTGCAAGAAATTCGTACAGTAGCTGCTGAATTTGAACCACACACTCTAGAGTTTTGTCACTGGATGCATTAGAGACGATTCTGACTACCTCCAATTTTTTCTCGCACTCCTGAAAACATGTAAAAACGCAAATCGCATAAAGGGAGACTGCACTCAGGATTGATTACGCACATGAAAAAAGCATATCATATCAACCTATGTGTAAATTTAATGCAGCCATAACGGGTAATTTTATTACTTAATGTTAAGGAAAAAGAGTCGGGATATGCACAGAAATAGTCAAGAGGAAGCATTTCTCTATTAAATAAACAAAACAATCCAAAGCACGCGGTTTACCCATTATTTACTATTTTGATTAGTTGTAAAAGTATGTAAGAGAATGGATACTTGCCATTATAATAGTTTATTGTCTAAAAGCTTATTTATCGACAGCAAGAATGATTCTAATGAGGATTCAACTACTGATGAAGAAATTGATGTAGGAGAAGAAGATCCTGTGCCGACTGAAAGAGAATATGCTGTCGAAAGCGAAGAAGAGGAAGAAGACAGTGAAGATGATGACGACGACGACGAAGAAGACAGTTCTGATTGTAATAAATTCATTAGGAAACGTATAGTACCAATGGTTCCAGCCCGGTCTCGTCAGAATGGAAGAACAACTAAAACTGTCAAAAAGGTTCGTGAGTTGTAGCTATAATGTCTTAATGTATTGGAAACATTTCTTAAGTATGGCATAATGGCTTTAAGTGTTCTGTTTGCTGTAAATTCATATTACGCTCGAGGCTTCCACGGTTAATTTATCATTATTATAATTTCAGTGGGAAGATTTGCGTGAAAATGTTTTCAGCGATGACAGTTGGCGTGAACAGATACGGATATAGAAATATCCCCTCTCATTTTCATAGAATGATTAGGTTAAAAATTTCATTCCAAAATGTGCTCAATGTTAATAAAGAAATAATGTACGAAATAGTTGCCTTTCATTTGTACACATGTAGTGACAAAAAAAACTATTATACATGGGCATTGCTGGCACCCAAATTTTTGAGGAAGGCTAAATTAAAATATACACACTAATTCTCTAAATTTCATACATAAAAAACTTATTCTTTAATTTGCTAGTTATATGGAAAACAATAAATTTTTCTCTTGATTTTACCCTTCATGAGTTTAAATCAAAGATAATTAATGAAAATTTTCTTTATTTGTCTAAAATATTGAAGGGGACATTAGGAAATTTCTAATTATTAAGGGGTACATGTACTTGCCATATGTCTGCTAAACGACACTTATAACCTTGATTAACTGATATTCGAAACTTGCGAACTATTTAGACAAAATACTTATTTCTTGAAAAATTTATAGTAACCTCCAGCTAAGCATTTTATGCATTATAATTCCATATTGGTACTTGCTGGGGCCAGTAGAAATTGTCGAGTGCAACTCCTTAGTTCTTAAATTGAAATTTATTGTTTTAAATGATTATATTAAATCTTAAATATGTAATTCATACTTTTATGCTTCTATATGCCATATTTTTAGCAAGATTCATGATAAGCTGTGCTAATATTTTAACAAAGGATTGTGCACTATTTACTCTCATTCTGTAGTAGTGATGCAGGACCATTTTTAAATGGCTGGACACAAAGACAACAAAACATAGTATTACAGGCCAACATAAACATAATGCTTAATTTATGGAGACATAGAGAGTGTTTAGATTCTATTTGAAATTAATATGAATGAGTTATATATGTTAATTAATAGGATAATAAAAATAATTGGTGCAAATAAATATCCTTTTCAGATTTTAAAGTAAATAATAGGTAGTAAATTTATAGGCGTAAAAAAAAAAGTAACTTAAATTTACGTGCATCGGAATAGTTAATTTTCATTATTATTCAGAAAATTAGAAAACAAAGTTTGTTAAATATCAGATTGGATCAGAGAAATGTGTTTGTCATTGGAATTTTGAAATTATTATTTTTGCAGTTTTTTTTATTATGTTTTATTTATTTGCACAAATAAGCGATTACATTTTAATATAAGTACTAAACCCTTTCCATAGACAGAACTTTAGTTATGAGATGATCGCATTCTGATACTGAATTGCTGTAAATTGGTCAGTGACTTGCTGTTATAGATGGCTGAATAAATTTTCTGCCAATTTTTTTATAATGTTTTATTAATATGTAAGATTGATCAAGGGCTAGTTTAAAAGGCTTTGTGGGTCAGTTTTGTAATAAATCATTAAAATAGTCTCTACATTGCAAGAATTTATTCTTTCAAAGAAAACATTAAGTTGCTGATAAAAAAAAAATGGAATTCTTGATTATTCCTGATATTTATTTGCATAAGAAAATTGTAACTTCATTTTGATATTTTATTTCTTTTTTTAATCTTATTTGTAATTTTTTAAAGCCATATATCTTTATTTCTAGAAAAGAAATCATAACAATATGGAGCGAGTGCGGCGTGAGAAGGTTTCAATGTGCTATGCTGTTTTAAGAAGTGCTATTGGTGTTAAAGATGTATATGGATTTTTGTTTTATTTTTAAAATATTCTTATGATATTTGGTGTTATTTTTTCTAATTAATTATATCTTTTAATTTATATGTAGTTTAAGAGGCAAGTAATAGATATTACGCTCGAATTGAGTGTCCAATACAGCGAGACTCAAAAAATAAGTTGTAAAGCATCTTCTGAGAAGTATAATTCTCTTACTTGAAAAAACAATTGTCTAGCAGTAGATTTATGCAGGCAAAATTATAACCTAACTTTATATGTATACAGCTTTAGAAATAATAATAAAAAAAAGGATACTGGTTCTTTAGAACAATAACCATCATTATGACTAGTCCACCAACAATATCACAGGAGTTGCTCTCTAGCCATTGCAACAATCCAGGAAATGAGAGCCGATCGCTTGGCAAAAAGCGGCTATAGACTTCCTCAACCCGCTTTTGTTCTCTCCTACAACCAGATCTTCTCCACCATTGTGAGGGGAATTGACAAATATATAAAGAATGTGCAAGATGTGGATATTGCGGGAAAGATTTGTTTCAGGCTCCTCCTTAATCCTTTACCCATGGACCTCCCCTGGCAGATTTTCATGACAAACTTTCGCGTGTTAACTAGGCACGACTATCTTAAGACTCATCTTTCCTAATTTGGTGTTTTGGAAGCTTCTGACTGCCCTTTGTTCTTTTCAGGCCAAGTGATGAGTTTTGAACACTTTTGACAAATTGTGCCTCTACGACTAAGACTATTTTACTTATTGAAAACTCTCTTTCAAAGACTGTTTTATACCGCACTTCTAAAAAGAGAAATGGCTCATAAGGCCAATCTCACAACGTAGGAAGAAAACAAACAATATCATTGATCCGTTCAAAATTTAACGTTAAATATATTTGTTCATCATATAGAATCATTATCATATATTATAATAGCATCACAAATATTAGTTTTTTGTTGAATGAAATTTGATTAATTATAAAAAATTTTTTGTTTTGTTTGTTGATAATTGATTAAAATACTCAAAATTTATTATTATTACAGCTATATTTATTATTATTACAGCTATTATTTATATAGAACTTTTACCTATATTTTTAATACGTCATAATTACGATACACGACTTTCGAATTTTAGCAATCACTTAGCTTTTCGTGTGTGCTAATTTAATCGGAAATCCAATGACTTTTCGGTGGTTATTACTACCTATTTTCACGTAGTCTCTGAAATCTCGATTTTTTTTAAAGTAATAAAACGCTTTATTCGCGCAATTTTCATAGCAAATCTAAACTTTTGATCCTTTTTTCAGCAGTTATTGCTACGCATTTTTGCGTAGTTTTCAAAATTTTGGTACTTTAGCACGATATTATTACGGATCGCAAGTAAAATATCAGTAACTTCTTTTTATTAATAGCTGAAAGCAAACAAAGATTAATTTTTAATATCAAATTACATGGAAGCTTTTCCTTCATACAGTTGTTTGACCTGTCTTAAAAGCTTTAATAGCACAAATATAGTTCTTTTTCTTGTTTTAAAATTCTTTGTTTTGTCTATCTATAGATATAATAATTTTGAATGTTAATATTAAATATGAATAAAGAGATAGAGAATTCACCCTAGTTTCTAAATTTGAATAAAAATCACTGTTTGATATATTGTCGATCTAATAACATTTTTCTCTAAAAGGTGTAAATTATGTTCTGAATCAAAATTTATTCATTAAAACCAGATTATTATTTATTAGGCCAAAATATTTTTAAGTTAGCTAATTTTCATTTGAATGAAATGATTTTCAATCATTAAAGGTTTCTTTGGGATAGAATCTTTAACAGGATTTTTTTTAGGATATATGAATAGCTCTTTTTTATATTAGAAAATCAGATTTCCCTTTCTTTTTTGTCTCCTAAAAAAGCAATATAATCAGTATAAAAAAGCAATGTAATTGATGCATGAAAATGGAAATGATGATTATCATCTTCTGTGAATGTATTGCGATATAATTTACAAGAATTTCTTTCATGCAATAAAGTACGAAAAGAAATCAAGGGAAAATCAAAGATAAACTGACACTATTGCTTGATTTCTAAGGATTGCACATCTTTCTTGTTTTGTAGAGGTTTTCCTTCATTTGGTAAACATGAGTATCACAACTTTTTGTGCCTCCCTGACGGGCTGATTATTTAGTTCAGATTAGATAGTTTAGATGGGATGATTATTTAAAAATCATATGCTCAGTGATTTGCAGAGTTTATGCCATTTACATTGAGTATTAAATATTTCAATAATATTGAGCGTGGCTTTTATGGAACAACTTCTATGTTAAAAATAACCAGCATAAAAGTCAGACTATATGACAAACCCCGTTAAGTTTAACTATCTAATTCATGATTGATAAAGACCTTTAGGCAAATCTAGAATATCATACATTTATTTTAATTTATAGTGTCTTATTACCTCTTTTGATTAAACAGTACTAAATAAGATTTTAAATAATAAGTTGTGCAAAGGAAAATAATTGAAGACAAATGCTTTTTACTGCCTTGAAATGAGTAATTTATATCACTTTTGTTTAATCACTTATTGGTCTTCTACAGTTTAACTTGATAGACTTAATAATTTATATGACTTTATCTTTCTGCTGGTTTGTTTTACTGTGTGAAACATTTGCAATGGAGTTTACTTGCTAAGAGCATAACTTTTTATAACAACTGATGAGACCTTTGTTTTTCTCTTATTATTTGGAAGTAATGCCTCTTCAGTAAAGTTTTAAATATAAACTCGAGAATGTAATTTCTATTTTTTAGGTTTCTCGTAACAAGTCGTTGGAAGTAGCGACTGACCTAATTAACAAATATAATGCCAGATTGAGAGAAGTTGATCAAAGAATAGATGATTATGAAAATAAAATTAAGAACATGATGGTTGGTGGTAAATATAATGATTTTTCTAAACTATTAATAATGAGTTATTACTTTCATTCAATTATTGTATTGCGCATATATTTTGTATACATATATACAGTTGTTAACGTTAAAACATTTAACAGTAATTTCTTTAAGGTGTACTATTTTTCAATTCTACTCTAAATTGTATATGAAAACAACAGTTTTAAGTGGTGAACTGCTTAACATAAAATATTGTTCGAGCTGCCTCAAATTTCAGAAGGGTTGGAGAACATTTTATTGCATTTAATGGACCATTGTTTCTGCATCCCATCTTTCTATTTACTTACACTGAATATTTAATTGTTAGAAGTCTAATCATTAGTTTCAAACATTGTGAAATGACACTGCAGCAAAATTAGTTCAAATGCTATTGTTTAATGAGTGAAACATTCCAAAAGTCAATACACTATTATATAAGTTGCAGTGATTCTGATCTTAGTTCTTAAATAATCCTCATAGCTATATGGAAATGTACAATTGTTAATTGAAACTATTTTTTCTCTTACCAATGTAATATTACATAAAATAAAAGTTAAATGGATTTCTGAATGCGCACATGAATTTTTAAGAATCCCCAGACATGGATTTCAAAACAGTTCAAGTTTATTTCAAACTTATTTTAAAAGTTTTATCTAAAAGCTGAAGTTTCCTCTGATTTTAAGTAAAGAATAAGGATTATTTACTTGGTCACTTATTAATTTCCCATTATTATTTTTGGTACTGTTTTTGTATTATGTTATCCCTGTTTTTATGTAGTATTAATTATCTTCATTTGGAACTTCGGTAAAAGTTTATAATGGTATAAAGACAGATAAATTTTCTCACAAAGACTTGTAGTTGCACCTAAAAATAATTTATTCATAAAGATATTGATGCACATTACAGACACATAACAATATTACCAAAGACACAATTAAAAAAAAACAACCACTATCCATCTTTTTTTATTCTCGACTCCTCTTCTCTTTAGGGAAAAAAAGAAAGCTATAAGTAAGTTTTCTGCGCCATCTAGTGGCCTGCTTCTTATAGTCTTCCTCCCCTCATGAAAAACTTTTCTCGAAGGGAAAAGTTTATATATTTCCCAAGATAAGATTGTTTGACTATTGATTGAAAAATAAATACAGTATTGCAAGTGCCAGTTCTATCTGAAAAATTAGTACCTTAAAATTTTACAAAGCACTGTACCTGTCCCTACTATTCTAGATCTGGAAAAAATCAAATGAACATAATATACAAAATTTTGAAACACTTATACAAACTCTGAAAATTTAAGAACTACAAAGAAATAATTTCCATTTCCTTAAAATATTCGTATCAGAGATATTTTATGATGGTATTGATATTTGACTAATTTTAAGGGATACGACTCAAACTATCAGCATTCTGATGTTGTTTTCCATTGCTATGAACAATCTCATAACTGAATGATTGTAAAATCAATGCACATCTTAAAAGTCTAGGGTTTGTTCCAGTGTTTTTTTCCAGCCACACTTATGGATTGTGATCATGTATCACAAATTTTTTGTGTCCATCAAGGTAACATTTTAATTTTTGCACTGCAAGAATAATGGCAGCACATTCTCTCTCTGTAGTACTGTATTTTTGCTCTGTAGGTGAAAATTTTTTACTGAGAAACAAGATAGGATGTTCTTCATGTTCTGCCATTTGCAAAATTACAGCACCAATCCCAAGATTGGAAGCATCACACTGAATGAAAAGGCTTTGTATAGTCCGGGCTATATAAAACTGGATTGTCACAGAGTCTTTCTTTAAGCTCCTCTAATGCATTTTGGCAAGAACTATTCCAGTCAATATTTGATTTACGATTTTGGAATTTTAGTAAATTTGTAAGCAGAGCTGCAATTACAGAAAAGTTTGGAATGTATCTTCGGAAATAGCCCGCTAATCCTAAAAAAGCTCTAACTTGAGACTTGGTAGTGGGTATTGGGAATTCTTTTATGGCTTGGACCTTCAGTTCATCAGGTGTTCTTAGGTCTTGTCCAACTAAATGTCCAAGATACTTTACATTAGCTTGGCAAAATTGGCATTTTGACGGTTTTATGTGCAACTTAGCAGCACTCAACTTGTGGAAAATGACTTCTAGGTGTTTTGGGAGAATACAAACATACATCATCCAAATAAAGCATCTACATCATCCAAATAAAGCATACTCTTCACACCCTTTTAATATACTTGCATAGGCCGACTAAAATCATATGGTGTGTTTTTTAAACCAAAAAGTAAATGCAATTTCCTGAAAGTTCCGCAATTCCTTACGAGCACAGCATACCTTTGGGCATTTTTACTTACTGGAATCTGTCAGTAACCTCTAGTTAAGACCAAGACTAAAATATGTATAGCTACAGATACTTTCTCTATCAACTCTTCAATATTAGGAAATGGAAAAAATTTTGTGTGGGTGACTTTATTTAATCATCAATAATCAATGCAAGGTCTTGCTTCTTTGCCAGGAATTTCCACTAATATCCAAGGAGAATTTAAATCTGACTCTTCTGGTTCAATAACTTTTAGCATTAGCATCTTTTCTACTTCAGATTTCAAAATTTCAGATTGTCGGAGTGAGAATCAGGGTTTGACACAAATAGATTTGTCAGACTCTAGTTCAATGTCGTGTTCAGTCAACATTCTACATCCATGCTCATTTGAAAAAGTTCTGGAATATTTTCTAATTAACAAACAAAGTTATCTGATTTTCAGACAATCTAGTATTCGATTGAATATTTTGCCAAATTTCTAATAATTCAGTTTTGTTAGATTCGAATTCGAGATGAGGAATTTCCTCTTCTTCTTTGGTAAAGTTTCTTTTGACACACAATAAGTTGACATTTTCTTCTCTCTGAAAGTAAGGCTTTAGCATATTCACATGATACATTTTAGTTTGATCATTGTCTGGGTAACGAATGATATAATTGGTTTTCGACAGTTGTTTAAAAATCGCGCCTGGTCCAAATCCAATTAACAGGCTGTTTATTTGGTTTGGATGGAGTGATGATTAGAACTAGATCACCTTCCTTAAACTTTCGCTTTAATGCCGTACCTCAGTTTTTATTTCTCTTTAACTTCTTGCATATTCTGTATAGCAAGTTCTTTTCAAAATTTCATTCTATTCAGTAGTTCAAAAACAAACGAGATCACATTGTTTTCTTCGTCACCTTGTTCTGTTAAGTTTTTATACAGCAGCATCATTGTAGTTCTCAAATTTCAGCCATGTACTTGTTCCGCTAGACCAGTGTTTCCCAACCTTTTTTGTGCCATGCCCCACCTAAGCCTTTCAAAAATTCTTATGCCCCCTGTGTAACATATACATAATTTTTAATATAAAAAATTTGAATTGTTTACTTAAGAAGCTTAAATGATAGGTTTTAGGAAGAAATCACTAGGAAATTGTTAACGAAACACAGTAAGTAAATTTTCAAAACATATAATGAAGAACTAAAATGCAAATTTGAAATAATTTTAATAAAGATTTTTCTAAAATAATTTAATATTTTAATTAATTGAGATCCTTGCGCTTGATGCTTGCTGCACAGAGATTTTATGTTAGGTTCCAATTTGGTTAGCTTCAGTCTCAAGTCTCCCCATTGTATTACATCCAGATGATTTCTGTTTTTTACCAGTAAATCATTTACAGCACTAAATCCACATTCAGCTAAATATGAAGATGGAAACTGTAACAATAGTTTTCTTGCACATTTGGTTGAATTTGGGTATTTGATTTCTGTTTTCTCACAAAGTCATGCTATCACTCCTTTTATCAAGGCGTGTAGCGTTTTTGAAAAGTGCTTATTTTTGGGTTACGTTTTTTAAAAGCCCTTAAAGGTGCTTTTTTATTTGGTGTTTGTAAAAAGTGCTTAATTTTTATCTTTTAAGAAGAGGTTTTCTCTTTATTAGAGATTTTTATCGATTGTCGTTCTAAATTACAAAAAATTCAGGATTTTTATTGTTTTCTCTGTAATATTTATCAGAAACTAGTTATTTTATCCTGATTATGTAAAGTTTTTGAAAATGTTTTTGAATTTTATTGATTTTATGTTTATAAATTAAGTTACATATCCTAGTTATGATTTTTTTTTTGGAAAGTGATTAAAAATATTTTTTGAGTGCTTGAAAGGTACTTAAAAGATGCTTATTTTTGATGAAAATTCAAATGCACCCTGATGAATGCACCCTGTTTATATTAAATAAAGTTTTAACTGACTCATAATTTCTCCGAGTTCTTCATGATACTGCATATTTGATATATCAGACAAATCCACTAACATTGACTGCATCATCCGTGTTGGAAAATCAATTTGTTTTAAATCAGAAAATCTTTCTTGTAAATCAGTCGATAGAGTTTTCAGATGATCGACTATAACAAGTAAAGCGGTATCATTTATTTCACAGTTTTGGAGCCTATGAAACTGTTCAAAGTGTTTGTTGTTAATATATTTCTGACATAACTTAATAAGGGAAATGAAACCAAATATCTTCGCTTTTGCATGAAGAATTTCATTTGTTCCTTGAAGTTGCTTATTTAATATATTTAGTTTTTTAAAGATATCGGCTAAATAACTCACAAATGCTTTACCATCGACTGTTAACAAATACTTCATTTCAGGTTTGTCGCTTAAAAAATCGCTAAGTCACATAATATTTATTGCCCGCAATTATTTAAGAATTTGCTTTTTTCTTTCAACTATGGCACCGAAATCTAGCATTGTATATAAATGGCCCAGAGCAAAAGGGTTTAACTTGTGTCAAGTCCATTTTCGAATTGCCCCCCTTAACAATCAAATTGCTCCCAGTGGGGCGTGGGCCCCACGTTGGGAAACACTGCGCTAGACTAAATCCAGAACTATCATAAATAATTGTCCTCAACGCAATTAGAGCCTGAGGTAAGACTTTCTCCCAATCTATTCCAGGTTCTAAACAAAGCACTCAAAGAACTCGTTTTAAAGTTTTATGCATCCTTTCAACTGGATTGCTTTGGGGATGTCTTACCGAACTTCTTACAATTCAAACTACGAATTTGTCCAAAAACTCAGTTGTAAGAACACTTATGAATGATGCTCCCTGATCAGTTTGTAATTCTGAAGGAAAACCAAGCTGACTGAAAGTTTTTAGTAACGCATCTACGATTGTTGTAGAACACAAATTAGGAGTAGGTATTGCATCAGACACATGGCATATGGATGACAAGCATATTATCGTTATTATATATCTGTTCCTCAAAGTACTGATTGGCAAAGGTCCATAAGTGTCAACGTTCAACTTGGTGAATATTTCTGGAATTACAGGGACAATTTTCAATGGCGATTTTATCTTAGCTCGAGATTTTCCAACTCATTGACAATGGTATTAAGTTTTAACAAACCTTTCTACATCACTAAAACAGTTCAGCCAATAAAAAGTCTTAAATAAAGCATCTTTAGTTTTAGTTTAGCACTGTACTTTCATGACAAAGCGTTTTTAGTTGTTCACAAAACTTTTCAGGAACGATTAATAGTTTTATTTCCATTCCGTTTTTGTCCCTTTTCTTAAAGAACAGCATATTTCTTTCTAATACTTATTTGTTGGTTTTGAGATCGTCTTTTTTGCTTCATCGATGAGAGGTTTCAATTCTTTACTATCATGTTCTTCTTTGTTAAATGTTTTTGGGGAAGTTTTTATGAGATCTTGCAGTGACAGTTCCTTAACTACTTGTAGGACTTCTTCAATTTTCTCGTTATCTTCAGATGTGTTCTTTTTCGGCTCTTTGTTAAGTTTATCGCATTGGTTTTGGTTATAATTTTCAACATTTAAATTTTTTTTTCTTTCTGAGATCTAGTGTGTATGACATTCAACATGTGTATTTTTACACCTTCCTTAACTTTGTACTCTTCAAACAGCATAGCAGTTTTGTTTCCAAGCAGATATTTACCTTGATCTAAGGAATCTCTTAAGACTGCACCTTTAGTAATGTGTCCCAACTCACACTCCAACTCAACTTCTACAAGAGGCAAACATGTCAAAGTTTCTTCCAAAGGTGTTCTTATTTTATTTATATACATATGTAGTTTCACATACTTGTTGCAAATTAGACCTAGAGTTTCACCAGTAATTTCTAAAGTAAAGAAACAATACACAAGCTTTAATTTAAATATTTTATGAGATGAATAAAATTGCAATTTCATTTTTTAAAATTCCTTATTTTGAGGTGTACTTATTTTAAGGCTAAATGCTTGCCTGATAGTCTACTTCTGAAATTATTTTTTCTAAGGTTCATAGTTGAAAACACTTGTTCACATATGTAAGATGAAGCAAACATAGCATTGATTTTCTGGGCAAGAGATATTAAGTTTTGGAAACTAGCTTTTGGTATTATTTAGAAACAACTCCTTCAGATGACTGTTATATTACAACTCAATTAATTCAAAGCTGCAAATCCAACCTCACCCAGGAAAACCACCCACCTGGAAAACATGGAATTATCAGGGAAATTTTTTTGTACTGGAAAAAACCTGTAAAAATCAGGGAAATATAGATAAAATCCTGTAAAAATCAGGGAATTTTAAGAAAAAGTATGAAATATTTTTTTTAAAATTAAATTATTTTATCATCCATTATACCCACTTTATTTAGTCGGAAATTTATCGTCAAACAATTGAAATTTTATCAATTTGACAATACTTTGCTTTGATTAAAATTCTCTCCATTATCACCCTGCTAAACTAGAATGCCATATGAAACTCTTCTGTGGTTGCTAAATGAATGGAGAAATCTTTGACCACTTTGGAGATTATGGGACTATGCAGTTTAAGAAAGACAAAGATTGTGGTGGAGGTGGAAGAAAGGGATAGGATATTTGCTTCTGTTTATAAAAGGATTTTTTTTTCATCTTCTAGTTTATTCTTTTATCGTTCAAGTTTGTTTGGATGCCTTAGAGACAATTTTTCTTTTAACAAAATGTTTTAGTATTTTTAACTTTATAAAATTCACCAAAGAATAATTTTTTATAATTTAATAACAGATTTCATCTTGTAATTTTTTTCTGAAAGCTTTTGTATTATTTTTTGATAGCAATGAATTATTTTTTTCTCAGCAAAGCCAACCAATCACTGATTTTCTTGAATTGCTAACAGCAAAATCATTACAATTAATTTTCTGGATTTTATTTTAACCTTTAATAACAAATTTAATTTTAAAAAAAGATTCTTTTACAGATCACCAAGTAGATGTTAACATTTAATTTTACGTTTAGTTGGTAAATATTTGAATTATGATTCAAAATTCAAATTTCGTATTAATCACAATGTTGAAAGTTCGTAAATATTGCTTACATTCCAGAGATATTTCCAAAACTATTTCCCCTTTTACTCTAAAATCTGGCAAAGACAAGGAATCTATTGGAAACATGCTAAATCATGTACAAGCTTAGAATATATATATGTTACGGCCAGAGTCGCGAATTGGCCGACTTCGGGCTTTGGCCGTAACACACACACACACACACACACACACATATATATATATATAAATATTTATATGTGCTTATTAGGAAGAAAATGAAATTAGTTTTTGTTTTGTTTTGTTTGTACTGTACAAGTACAGGTTTCAAGTTGGGCAACCAGATGACCAAACTTTTAAACTTAATATTAAGTAAACAGGGTATCATTTCCAAAGTAAAACAATTAAGATTTAGAAATAATGACTTATAAATATCAGTTTTCAATAAGTTAGAGGCTGTTAAATGAAGTGCTACATTTGAATTTTTTAACCGTGGTAAGAGAATCTCTAACAAAGTATTATTATTTTTTTTTTTTGAAAAAAATTCACAATAATAATAGAAAAGGGAAAAAATAATAATTAAAGTATACTGTAACAAAACAGGTTATCTTGCAGAAATGTTTAGAAACAATTGATTTACAAAAACAAAAAAAACAAAACAATTATAAATATAATTTTTAGGTATTTTATGTTCAACACTAAATATTATATATTTATATAATAAATTGTACTGTGCCACTAGAATTTAACGTAATTAAATTATTATTTTTTTGTTTAAAGCAAGATTTCAATAATAATAAATACTTTTATTGTAAATTTTTAATTAATTATTTTTGCGTCAGGCACCACTGTTTTTCTTATCATTATATTTGTTTTTATTTCCATCTCTTATTTTGATTTTTCTTTATAAAATGAAATGAAATATGAATGGGAAAAATTTAAATATTCTTTTAGATTAATTTACAATAATGTATATCCCCTCAGTAACCTAATAAAAGTTGTTTAACAACCAGCCCCCTTAGAACACGCACCGAAATTTCAAAATAATTATCTATCATATTTTGCAAGTTGGTGCCATCAAGTCTACATTTCAATTGCAATCAAGTCTACATTTCAATTACAAGCAAATTCACAGAGTTTAGACAATTTGTAAATGAGCTCTTTTGTGTGATTAACATCTGACACCAATAATTTAATCCTTTTAATTTGAACTTATTATAATCAGTTTTTATAAAACAAATTGTTTTTCGATAGGTTATAATGTTTTATATAAAAACTTGATGATTATAAACTTATGTTTTGTATTTATTATAAAATTTTTTTAGGAAATTTATGTTCATTTTTTTACATCCGACATCATAGAATTGCCTATTTGTAAAACTCAATTAACTAATCTATGCTAAGAAACCATGTAGTTAGATTGGAATTTTTTAAATATTCTAGTTTCAAATGAGAAAAAAAAAATATTAAAAAAAAAAAAAAAAAAAAAAAAAAGAATAAAATTTAAAGAATTTCATCTTGTTTTTTCTATAGAATATACAACAAGAAATTTGACAATTTTGCATTTGCGAATACTGAATAGCTCTGAAAATAATAGTGCTAATTCAAAACAAACAACATTATTTGACTCTAGATATTGGTTTAAAGAAAATTATATCAATGAATTTTATAAAGAGCACTATTTGGATAAAATGCCTTATAAAATGGCATTATATTGAAATGTAAATAAATATAAAAATTTATTAATGTATAATTGTTTGAAATTATTTTCTTTTGCTTAATGAAAATATGTTAAATGATAATTACCCAAGGTTTTATTGGGTCACTCTGTATTTGCTATTTGGTACATTTTGTGCATAAACTACTTAACACTTTAATACACATTTTTTATTCATTAAAAGCAATATATTCTATAAGCTAAACATATTTTCTCCACATCTATTCAAGATGTTATATTAGAAAAAATAACATTTTGAATAAAATACATTATAATATTGGCACTTTTCTTGTACCCACCTACACTTTATGAGGGGAAAAAACACACTGACCTGGAAATATTGAAACCTGATTTGAGTGGCCACCCTGTCGCTGTTTCACAATTTACGTTGAAAGGCGTGGTAAAAATATCTAATTCTGTTTGAATGGCACTGAAATCTGAAGCTCAAAATGGAGTTTTTCAAGCCATATTCATAATTCTTATGCTTTTCCTTATTTACTGAGGGTATTGAATTTAACTTTGAGAAATGAGACAAGTCGTTTTTAGTTAGCTGCCCGGCAAACAAATTAAGCTTCAGTTTAAAATCTTTGAGATGGGCCCAGATATCATCAATCAATTGATTTTTCCCTTGCATCTTAATATTCAAGTTGTTCATATTACAAAAAAGATCTGTGAAAAATGCAGGCACTGTTAAGGGCACTTTCAAATTTAAAAGTTTTTCCTGAAACTCACGAAAAATATCACATCCCATTGTTGTTCCCTTTAAAGAACGCATGCACGCCAGTTCCTCGTTAATTTCAAAGTGCTTATCAACAGCTTTTATAAATAACACTAATTGAGCAGTATCATTTATATCAGTGCTTTTATCCTAAGCTATTGAGCAAAATATAAATTGTGCAATTTTTGACTCTAATTGTGATGTCAAATTTTAATCGATGACTTCGATTCTAGAAGTCACTGTTTTTCGCGATAAGCTTACACTCTAAAAATTATTTTTCATATCTGGACATAAAATATCACTAACTTGGAGCATACATTGTTTAACAAACTCCCCATCACCAAGAGATTTATTATTTTCAGCAATATTGTATGTTACAATGTAACTTGCATGAATAGCTGCTTCTTGGACAAAGTTTATCTTGAAAAGAGAATTTCGGCCTGATAATTCTCTCAGAAGACTTTCTGCATTTTGTTTTCTTTCACATTCAGACATTACTTCGTAGTTAGCATTCTTCTGCTTGGCTATAATATTCCGGTTAAAGTTGTATTCGTTAACTGCTACAGCTTTATTGTAGATAAGAGATACTGGTTAATCTTTTGCAACTGTAGAAAAATATTTCCAAGTTTATTCATAATTGAACGCACGGCCCTCTGAATCAATCTTTGATTTTTTTAGTAGCCATTTTGGAGTTAAATGTTATTACAAACTAGCACTAGCTATTTTATGTATTTAATAATTTCACCATTATTTACAACAGCGTTATAAGTGTTCAATCTTTCCACATGTAAAAAATAGTGTTAGAACTTGCGCTGGGAGAGTTGGAGCTTAAAATGCACAGCCTGCTACATGTGAAGTGCGATTCACATATTTTAGATTACGTATGTTTGCTCCTCGATCAAGACAAACGCTCTTTGGCGCCAATCTACAGCTATTCTATATAGATTTTCTGCTTTCAGCAGTTTGCCAATTGAAGTTATCTGTGTTAGTTATTTACATCAATTTATGTTTTGTAGAACAAGAATCAGGTAAAAAGGTCATCAGTACTTAGTTAAAAAAGAAAAACAAAAATAGCTTTAAGCAAAGTAGACAAGTAAATGGATGTATACTGTTTATACTTGCCACGAATCGGCAAGTTAAAATTCTATTTGAGGGCCGGATAAAATCTTCCAGAGGGCCACAGTTGGCCCATCCCTGGTCTACACTAATGTTGCATAACATCAGTTAGTTCATCAATACTTTTTTCAACTACAATATGCGAAATAAGTTCCTGAGTTTTCTTTAACTTATCACATTGTGGTCTAAGAAGATTGCTAGAGTCATATTCATAGCAATGAAAAAAGTTTTTCTCTTTTCAAATTCTCTATCTCTTAGTTTGTCTGGAAATATTTCCTATTTTGTCGAAAATTTCGGCTTGAATTCTTTCATATTCTTGTTAAACTTTAGAGTTCCAATTTTTATTTCTGGTGTAGGGAAAATTCTTTTTGGGCAAATCTTTATTTTTAAAACTCTTTCGAATCTTTTCAAAATTGTCCAACATTTCAGCTAATTCATTTGGAGGGATAAATTTAAGCCAATCTTCTAAGTAATGTTCTCTTATCTCAGCCAGTACTTGAAACTTCAACTGATCAGTTATTATCAGATCTTTAAGCTGCTGCAAGTTCTCGATCTTCAATTCAGTGATCCATTGAGTGAAATTACTAGACAGTTCTTGAGCATAATTTCGCCATGATTTGTCATGGGATTTTTGATGTCTGTGAAAACGTTGCTTCAATTTTTCACTATTCATTTTATATCTTTTCAAGATAAGATCTTTTACAAAGTCATAGTTTATAGCATCATCAGAATTTTCTCTTGCTAGAATATTTGACAGTTCCCCAGGTAAAACCGCTAACAGATAGGCTACCCAATCCTTCTTCTGTACTTGAGCCATCTTCTTTCAAAATTTACAAGATATTGTCCCATTTCCTCATGCTTTTCATCAAATTTGGGTGTAATCTGAGTAAGAGGAATTCTTTGAGAATATTCAACTTTATTTTCTTAATCAATTTTGAACAAGATCCATATTCACCAGTTCTAATTTTTTCATTTCCAGTTTGTGAAACTGGGCTTCACATGCCAATCTATCTTCTCTCTCTTCTTGTCTATGTCTTTCCTATGCCTATCGAGTTTTCTCTTGTTGTTGTTTTCTGTCCTCAATTCTATCTAGAATAATCTTTACTTCATCTTCCTTATAAACCGAGCTGTTCAAAATTAAATTCTTAATTTCCTCTACTTTACTAGAAGAGTCGGCATCCACCCAATTTCTTCACACGCTTCTAATAAGTCAGTTTTTTTAGCTTTTGCCAAGTAAGCCATGACTTAAGGATTAACAAAATCAGAATGCTTTCAATTAATTTTGTTTTTCTTTCTTTGCATTTAATATTTAAGAAAATTGTGTTATTTATTATTTAAAAAATAACAATAAGAAAATTAAAACATCGTTTACAACCAAAAGAAAACTTTAAAATACATTACGAATAGCAATTCTAAGTTCTATTATTTCAAAAATATAGTGTCTATTATGCAATAGTAACCAACTAAAAATTTTTGCACTAGTTTTCAATATATCATAAACAATGCAAAATAGTTTCAAAAACACTTTTTTACTTAATCAATAAATTACATGAAATTTCACCTTATTTTTGATTTAAAATCAAAGCAAATCAATGAATAAACTCGATAATTACATATATAAAGCCTGAATCAGTGATAAATTCTCATGTTCACTTAAAAGCTTAAAATAAAACTTTATATATATATATATTTTTTTACAAAAATACCATCAATTTTAAATTTATTTTACCATTAATTGAACTTGGTTTCAGTACTTCTAAATAAACAAATGCAATAAACTTTGTGCATAAGTCAACAAAAAATTATACTTTTATATTCCTGTTTCATAGAATCCTCAATGATAAATATAGAAATTTTAAATACAAACTTTAATTATTCTTTATTAACATACAAAACAATAATCCTAGTTCCAATAAATATTCTTTTCAATAAGTAATTAAAAAAAATTTTTTAATCCAAGATCCTTGCTCAAATCTCATAAATTATTCATTAATTGAAACTGAATTCATCATGTTGATCTGATATAAAAATATTATGCATACATTTACATTAAGGAATGAGTTAACTTTCACTTTTCGATATAATTAAACACTATGCTCAACTTCAGTTTTCAAACAAGTTTTAAATCAGAATGCACTGAATAAAAAATATTTGTATTTTTTTGACCAGTACACAATTTAATTATTATTATTATTGTTTAAGGTTAAAAGTAGCTTCCATAGTCAGTATAGAATTTTTATTTATTATTTTCTTTTTTTTATAAAAATATTAGAATACGTAGACATTTTGTATTAACTAGCCAAGAAGGGTTTAGTTGGACCTCTTAGTTAACAAGATTCAATTGTACAAAGCAATGATGCATGTATATAAATGTATGCATATTTGCCACAAATATTAATTAAGATATAGTTTTGAACTTTTTCTAGTTAACTCTTTATTTCCTTAAAACAATTTTTAACACTGTCATTATTTTAAAAAAAATTTTAAATTATTGTTTTTTATGAATATTGTTTCAAATACTTTATTCTTATAATATTTCATCACATACTCTCATATAGAAGCAAGCATATGTACCTGAGAATCATATAGAATCAATAAACAAAACTGAGTTTATACCTGGGTTTATGTTCTTTTTTCGCATAATAAATATTTTTTATACACATAAAATTTTGATTTTTATACCTACAGAAGAATAATTTGAAACATTTTTTTCCAACTTTTCAATGTCAATCTCAATGATTATTTATTTTCCTTTTTGCTGCAATTGTATATGTAATGAAGTTGATTCTATGTATATTCATAATGTATAATTTATCTTCTTTATTTTATCTGCATTTGTTTTTTCTTTTTTAGATGCTGGGATGATGCCAACTCAGAGTAATCGAAACAAATATGCTAGACGCTAACAATGTTTGTGTTAGTGTTTTGGACTGTTATGTTTTCACATTTTGATCTAATATCATCTTTTTTTATATATTAGAATCTCTGTTTCTAAAGCAATCATTCATTATATTTTTACTGAATTATGTAAATATGTATTTTTTTGTTTTCTCATCTCATACTTAAATTCGCAAATTTAAATTAATTACGTATTAAAGTGAGCTTACAATTATGTTATTCTTTGTTTCATTTATCGCACACACCGTCTTTCTCATACAACTGTTGAGAATATAGTGTAAATCACTGGAAAATATTTTTAATAAAAATTTAGTCTTTTCACTATTTAAACTTGTTTTTATTTTATCATGTTTTTTTAAAAATATCAGAAATAAATTGACATTTTGACTTGTCATTATAATCATTAAATAATTCACCTTGAAGTTTTAAATGGCTAATATTTTGAACTATTGTAAAAATTCTGAAAATTGAATTGAATACTATAAATTGAATTTTTTTTTTTTTAATCACTGAGTTTTTTTTAATCACTGAGTTTTTTAATCACTAAGTTTGGTCTTAATATAACTTGGTTATTTTATGAACATTGATAAAACATTTTGATTACAAACTCTATGTCACATTTCAGTTTAGTCTTAACATAATTTCATTTTTATCAACACTGGTGAAACATTTTAAATGCGAGGCTGCTAGTTTTCGTTACTGTGACTTTTAACTTCGTAGGTCAATGTATATTATTAATAGACAGGTTATTCAATGATCGCCAGTGAAATTTTAAATTTGTACACTGCTTGAAATGAATGTTTACAAAAATGAGGGATTAAGAAAAGTCAACACAGTTTAAAATGCTTGTTTAAGAAAATAAACACGACTCAAAATAATGCATTTACAAAACTGGATACAGCTTAAAATGTGTGTTTAAAAAAATGGATACAAGTTGAAATATTCATTCTTCAAACTTTTATGAGTATAGTTCTTTTTTAAAGAAAAAAAAAACTAATGAATTAAAATAAATTTTTGATGTGATACCGTCAATTTTCATGTGTCACTTAGTACATTTTATGAAAGTTTTTTTTCAAATTTTTTTTTTTATAAAGATTTTAAGTCAACAGTAGTTTTTACAAGGTTACCATGAGTATCATAAATATTGTTGATTGTGTTGTATGAATTTAGAGTTTTAAAACCCTACAATGCAATAATGGAAGAAACAATTTCAGTTTTTGACATTTTTTAAAATTTCTCCAGAAATATTTAAATTATTTAATTTTATAATTTTAGAGATGTTTAGTTCATGCAATTTTTCATACTGAGCAATAAGATTTAAAGCTTTCAGAGGTTTGGGAGACCGACAATAAGTTACAAAAGAAATTAAGAATTTTTGAACACCTTATATCAGAAAATCTAGCAATAAGCCTCTGACTTGTAGAAAACAAAATGTGATGGTATAAGGAAGAAAAAAAAATGTAATTAAAAACACTTATGGGGAATGCTGGTCTCGTTTTTAATAAATCTTATTTAATAGTACAAAATGAAGATTGTGGAAAACCCCATATCGTTTTGAGTTTTCTTTTAAAAAATACAAAGACTACTTAGAAAATTGCTTGAAACTTTTTAAATTTTAAAAATATTCAAATCAAACGTTTATAGATGCCAAATACGATTTGCTACAAATTTTTGAAATTTTTTAAAATATTTTTCTGTGCATGCACAGTATAACAGTACTACTTTAAATACTCATCTTGTGTAGTTTTAAGCAAATTTTTTTGAAAAATTTTTATCTATAAATTTAATTGGTTTTAATTGCTCCTAAAAATTTTGTTAATTTCCATTGAATATTTATAAACTTATAGCAAAAAAGATTAGTTTTTTATATAAAAAATGTCGCATATCTCCTTAAACATTCACTTTAGATCAAGAAATTTTATGCAGTTATTAAAAATAGCAACCAAAGTAATCGATGCAAGTTACAAGCTTATTGCTTGATTTTTCTGGCATAGGGTGTTCAGAAATACTTTATTTCTTTCGTTATTTATTGTAGGTCTCCCACACCTTTGGAAGCTTTAAATCTTATTGCTAAGTTTAAATAATCACATGAACTAAACACCTCTAAAGTTACAAAATGAATATTTTAAGTATTTCTTGAGAAAAATTCAAAAACTGAAAGTGTCTCTTCCATTATTGTAGGGTAGTGTAAGTGCTTAAATTAAGTAATGACACTGGTGACCTAACATTGGATCTTGTATCCACCAAATTTGAAGAGGTTGTTGTTCTCCAAAATTCGTGAAAGGTAGTACCTACCGTATACGTTTAGTATAAGCGTGATTTCTCGTAGATTTAGGTGGTTGTCCTTAATCATCTTTCTTTCGAAATTAATTTTGTAGTGCATTAAAAAAATGAGTGGTATTAATAATAAGCAACGGTATGATATCAGATTTTGCTTCATAACTTGGTCAACTTCAACTTATATAACAGCTATACAGTATTTAATTCATCAATGGCCCAGATTTTTTGATGGCTTGAAGCATTTTCAGAAGAAGAAAAAGAATCGATGGGAGATGAATCGTGCACCAAAAGGACGAACCGCTGGAGAACTTAACTGAATTTCGGATCTTGAGTTTTCAGACTGTTGATTGCTGTAAAATTATTGGAGAGCATATGAATTTGCATCACACCATCGATCATCATATTTTGGATAATGAATTGAATTTGAACTATGAAAAAGGATCCTGCTTGTGAGACAAAATATCAAGGGAGTGGAAAAGCGTCCCTTTACTCTGCAGTATCAATAAATGTGTTCCCTTTTGAGATTTTCCTGAGACTGAAAATTCATCTCATAGGGGCGTAGTTTTGGAATATTGCAAAGCACTTAAAAGGTTGTAATCGATCAGATAAAGTCTGTTATAGTATCCGAGTTCTAGCACTGCTATTAGGAGTGGAAGGACCGTCACCAACCAACGTGTATTTTCTCCTTGGGAATTATTCCGATATAGACAATATTGAATTGTAATCATATTTAAATAAAAAAATATTTAAATACAAATAATTTACGCTTCTTGTACCTAACCATCCAGACTTCGAATTTTGAGACTGGGCAGTGCTCCATAATGATTATGCTTAGTGTTTAAATAAATAAGAAAAGGTAAATACACTATACCTCGTATAGTTGTTAAATTTGAATTGAAAACTGGATCACATATTTTGCTGTGTCTACTTTCGTAAACACGCATTTCGAATTTTTACCATTTTCGTTAACCTATGTAATGTTCCTTTTTTAAAAGTTTGCCATTTCAGTAAATCAATCAACAAGTAATGCCTTAATATTATCCTTTTAACTTTCAATATTTTAATGCATTGTTAATTATTTTTGTAAAATATTTTGAAAAAAATGTATTTTTCGTGAATTTGTATATATTTTTTTAAAATTTTACATTACATTACAAAAATGCAAATACATTAAAAAAATAATAAGTACATTATAAGCTTATCTTTAACATAGAATAATTTAGTTTTAAAATTTCAGTTGTATATCCACCCATTGTTTTTTATATTGCATCCAAACTATTTTGTCGTTAGACAGAAAGCGTTTAAGTGTATAAATAAAATAAAAATTTAAAAACAAATGCTTGTAAGTTCATTGGAGATTAGAAAATAGTTTTATTAAGAGACCTGAAATGAAAAATAAGAAAAATATCAACAAAAAAAAGCCTCTTCTCCTTTTTAAAAGTGTTTTGTTTTAGGTCTTTTTTTTTGTTTGTTTTAGGTCTGATAAAAATTTAATTGATAACTCGAGAAATGTTTATAAAAAATTTCTTTATTATTATTGTTTTTTTTCTTTCAATTTAAATTTCAATCTTTATGAATAAAAAAAAAATGGATAGATAGAGAGAAATACAAACTTTAGATTTTATAGTTATTTAACTTGAAAGAAAAAACTTCCCAAAAACATAAAACTCACAAATAAATATTTCAAGAGTTTCCATAAGAGTATTTAATAAAGTCCTAATTATTTAAATGCATTGATATATATTTTTTTACTTTTCATTGCATTGAACGCTTTGTATTTATAAAACATTTTTCGTTTTATTGAAAATGAAACCATATTGAAAAATTAGTAAGGTAAACTTACATACTTACTCTCAATGTAGAAAAGTAAAGTATCAATAGATAAATGTATTTTAACTTTGAATAATATTGGACGAAATATTATGCAATTCATAATACACCAAAATAAAGAGGATAAGAAGGTAGAAACAGATAAGAAAATAAAAAAGAAAGGGATTGTTGAATTTTTATTTTTTAAAAATTACTACTTATATATTATATTACCACCTTCTCTTTAAAACTTTTAAATAATTACCGTAAAATGGGGCAACTTTGTGGTAGGCAAGGTGTTACTCATGTTTTCTGAGTTTTCTATCTTGTTACTGTTTCAAGATAAGTTTTTCAAAAATTAGAAGAATTCTTAGGGAAAAATAAAATAATTATTTTGCAAATAAAAGTAAATTTAAAAAAAAATCGAAAATAATCACCCGATATAAAAATTAAAAAGAAAGATTAAAATTTAAAAATAAAGAAATGTTATCTCTATATTATATTTTTTATGTTAAAATAACGCGACAAAGTTTGGTGAATATTTAATATGAAGCTTCTTGCTAGAAAAATTTACCATCTATATAAAATTAGAAATTATTTCTATTAAATGTAATCAAAGTTTTGATTAGAACATATTATAATAAGTTTTAATTTTGGATGAATAAATATTCTGAAAAAAAATTTACTAGAAAATAGTTTACCGCACTAAAATTATAGACAGGTTGCTGTTATGGTAAATCAACTAGATTGAGTTTCCATCTCATCATGCGAAAGCATTCTTAATGCTCGAATTTTTAAAAAAAATTTATTTTTACCCTCCGAAACGCCTGTTTTGTTTCACCCATGCGAAATTTCGATCAAACAATCTCTTCATCTCCGTTTCCGCCATGATTATTTACATTTGTTGTTGTAGTTCATTTACGTCGCACTAGAGCTGCACAATGGGCTATTGGCGACGGTCTGGGAAGCATCATTGAGGATGATCCGGAGACATGCCATCACAATTTTGATCCTCTGCGGAGGGGATATTTACATTTGTAAACGTCATAATCTAATAAAATTGAAGCGTCATAAAATGCAAACTATGACCAAGGTTTTGGAGCGATTTTTGTGGAAGTTGACAATACGATTGACTTGCCGGTTTCGTTGTCGATAATTTTCATCGTGTAATATAGGGTAAACTAACCAGTGAAGGAACACTTAAGCTTTGCTTGCCTTTTAAAAAATCATATTAATTTCAAAATTCGTAATTTTAGTTTAATGACAGTGTCAACATATTTGTTACTAATTTCAAATTACGTAAAAAAATTTTAGAGAACTTACATAATATTTTTTTAAAGTTTTGGAGGTTCAAATAACAAGTAGTAAGAAGACCAAGTGAAGGAACAGCTCTTACCAGTGAATGAACACCCAGTAAAGGAACACTTAATTTTGGTTATTTTTTAATGCTCTTTATGAATTAATAAGCCATACGCATATTTGAAAACAAGCCTATTCTTGAAATTATAACATATAAATACTTGGAAAATGTTAACTTTTTTTTTGTAATCATGAATTGAAAATTAAAGTGTCAACATATTAACACATACTGTTCATTCACTGGGAAATCCATGCCCAGTAAAGGAACATGCCTGTTTAGAAGTTGTTTTTCGTATTTTTAACATACTTTTGATGCGGAACGTCACTAAAGGTACAAAAAAGTTAAAAGTTTATCTTTTATTTTCATTAACTTAGAAAAAAAATCAGTAAATGAACACTTGTTCCTTCACTGGTTTTTCATCGTTTGGTGATCCAGTGAATAAACACCCCCTTATCTCAATACTTTATTATGCTATGATGCTTAAAAAAAATAAAACGTAACTTCAATAACTATATTTTGAATTCTCTTTTTCACAGTGAGAAAAATAAAACTATTACATGCAATTAATTCCACTTCAAACATATAAATACAAACACTCACCTTATAAATTTTCAAAGAAACAAGGTGTTGCAGAGATAATAACAAATTAAAAAAATTTTCCAGAGAAGTCTATTTGACCAGGTAATCCAAAACATTGCTAGATGACTTCCTATTGTTTGGCAGTAAGCTATTGTTAACAATCAATCAAAAGAAAAACTTTCAAATTCTTATTTTTCATCAATATATATGAAATGTTCCTTCACTGGGTAGTGTTCCTTCACTGGTTTGTTTACCCTACCTATAAATTAAGTTCCTGGGAAAATTTGCTCTGAAATATCACTGCTGAGTACTATTTTCCTATTAAATAATAATGTAGAAAAATAAAGTTTTTTTTTTTTTAATGGTTTAAAGGCAGTCACCTTGTAAGCTACGTTTAATTCATTGACGTATGGATACTAAATACAATGAAGCGAAAACCTAGTCGATTGTTGAATATCGTCAAAGTTGTAAAATACAATAATTTACTTATACATATTTACTCGTTTGACATTGCCGTCTTGACAAGCATGGTTATTATTTCCTATATATTGTTATGCAGAATAGAAACTTAACTTAGTGGCCCGACAGTCCATAGAGGGCCAATGCCTACTGTGCCCATCTCAGTTTTCTTGACCTTTGAGCTCTGAGGTGCAAGAGCGGATGTTCCGGTCGAGTGGTCAGCCCTACGCGGAACCCCCAATGTTTAGCTCCCAAGCATGTTTGGTACTCATTTATCGACCACTTTTAACGGCTGTTACGGAGAATAGAATGAGATTAAATGACTAAGCCCAAGTTGACACGACTAATAGTTGAGATGTATTACAGGGTTTTTTAGTATAAAAAGTTCAATGTCAGACTTTTACATAATTACGTGATTGATATTGCTATCTATTATGGTTATAGTTGCTTGCATTTTTTTACAGTGAATCTATACACATCGAAATCACGAAGAAAAAAATAAAAATTATTGGAGTTATGTGCATAAATGCCTATTTATGTGTAGGTCTAAAATGAGCTTTGAAATTATATCTTATAACTTCAAAACATTATGTTCTTTGGACTTGTTCTCGGTCAGCGTAAATTAATGTGTTGGAAACAATAACGTTGTACTAGTCTAAATAGCAATGCGAAACGTTAAAATAACTAAAATCAAAATTATACTTTTTTTATGTAAAACCCTTTTAACTTCTAAATTATAGGTTCTATCGGTATTGTTTTGGTTTTATTCGATTTACCTTAAAAAAATTCGTATGAACACCGCTACCTTTGCCTAACTTGTATGTATCTCAGCTGTTTCAGAAAAACGAAAAAAAAAAAAAAAAAAAAACTGACAGTAAAACCATTTTGTATCTAGCTTGTTTTTGTGAGAAATGAAGTGCCTAGGCTACAAAGACTTATTAAAAGTTTCCTTAAGTGGAAAATATATGAAATTTCATGTCATTTCATTCGCTTTTCCTGGTTACAAACAGCCCTATTATACAACATTTGTTTCTCCCTCTTCACTAAATTCAAGATATCGGCTTAAAGTTATCTTTTGTTAGGGAATTTAAATGATAACTTTGAAACATCGTTCAATTTACTTTTTTCCAACGAGAAAAAGAAACCATATTGTGCTGCTAGAAAAAGAAACATTTTTCTTTATTGACGAAAAAAAATATAGTGTAATTGAAAACTAATTTGATTTCTATAAAATTTCATTTTGGGACTAAAAAATTATCTTTCTATTTCGGAAATATTTTAACCGAAATGTAATATCCTCAAAAGGTAAGTTATATTAATAGAATAATAAAAAAGTAGTAAATTGGAACAAAATATCTGCAATGCCATTATTGAAGGATATTTTTTTTATACCGTTTTTCTTTATTTTATTGGTTATACTTTTGAATTTTATATTTATTATTATTAAATTGGAAAATATTATTTTAACTTTCTTTGTTCAGAGCAAGCCATTACCATCATCGTCGATGTTTCAGAAAATATTTTATTGACGCACACGTTTCTCATTATTATTTAAAAAAAAAAAAAAAACTGTTTAATGAAAAAAAAAAATATGAAATTTCGCACATTTTTGGAGAAGTAGTTAAGGAACATTTCGATATTTTATAAAGATTAACATAGTGCGAGTGTAAGGTTTTGAGTTAAAGAAATTTATTTACTGAAATAAAATTAAATATAACATTTTTAATTATTCAGATTAACTTACTGCATGTTTTTAGAAATGTAGATACATAAAAATAAGTATTTTAAAAATACTGTCTGTGTAATGCCTTTTTATTTTGGAATTAAAGAATAGATTTGCTGTTTTGCAAGAAGCAAAACTGAACAACAAGTTGTTTGAAATGAAATCGAAATTTTATGGTGGAAGTGTGTAATAGAACTGAAAAATATACACTGGGGGAAATGAGCAAGAAAACAAACAAGAAATGGATAGCAGATGGATACTTGAAGACAAATAGAAGAAAGAAAAAAACTCAAAGGAAAGATAAATAACTACAAATCAGAGTGATTACAAAATTAATATCAAAAGAAATTCTGGGATTGCATAAGATGGTGAGGGAAATGCTGTGCTAGGAAAGACAAGTAAAGCTACTGCAGCATTCTGGATCATCATATTCCTTGTCTGGATGAGAGGTTTTTCTACAGGAACACAATCCAATCCAGCTGCATTCAGATGACGTCTTATGGTGTGTTTACTCACTGTGAGTCCATGTTCGTTGGCCATCTCCTTAAATATTTGATTAACTCTCTTGTTGAGTCAGCCAGCTACCAGCCTTCCTTGGATTAACGAGTCTTGATCTTGGTAGATGGTGCTCATTTTCTCCAGCCTTCCACTTTTTTATTATGTGGCCAACAGTTGATTTTGGAATTCCGAACTTGGTGGTAATAACAGAATAAGAAACCTTTTCCTCGGCTGGCTTAGTTTATAATCCAAAGGCGTGTTTTTTCATGTTATTTGTACGTCTATTAAATGATATATAACGAAGTATAAAAATTAAACTATATATATGTACACAGACACACAAATTTGAGCCGCGTAATTTAGATTATAAGCCATGTTAGATGAATAGTTTTTAGTTTAATAAGTTAAGAATTTTTGCAGCTATGTGTATTTAATAAAGATCTGCAACACATATTTTTTTAAAAAATTTTTTTAGTTATTAAATTTTTCATTTTTGCATAGCTTACTTGTAGTTTTTTGATGTAGTAGTAGATTTATAATACTTTGAAGAAGACAAGATTGATAGTTATTCTCTAAAACTCCAATTAATTATGAAGTTATTGATTCATTTTCAGGTTCTTTTTTTCTTCAACGAAATTCTTTTATAAAATTCCAAAAGATATACGCAAATAAGTATTTTTTTAAAGATATCATGGTCTTAAAACCTGTTTTCATGAATATTTTATTTATTTTTTAATATTTTAAATAAAGGATTCGCTATTAATATTTATGTCAATTAAAATATCAAGAGATTTTTATAACTTTCTGGTCTGGTATTTGTTCTTCATTTTGGAATCTGCCATCTATTTGTCCTTGTTTCACACTTGAGTCCATATTTTTATTTGAAAGAAAAGAAAGGTATTCGCGATTTTTATTTCCCTACTTGATAATTTTTTTTAAGAATTTCCAAATTACAAGCTTTTAATTTGCACGCACAGAAAATAATATCCATCTACTCCAATATCTTGATCTTTTCCTGCTTTATCGGTAATCTGTGTTACTATTTTTAAACAGCAATGTGTTGTTATATTCACAGCACTGACAGCTTAACAGCAATGTGTTGTTATACTCACAGCACTGACAGAACAGCATAATGGAAAATCAATTGCAGTTTTCTGAAATAATCACAGCCCCTTGGGAATTTTACATCAGTTTTCTGTAATGTTCAGAACCAAAACTTTGCAATAAATTACCAATACACCGATCTTCTGTAATATTTAAAGAAGCAATTTTGCTGTAAATTTAGCATCACTCTTTTGTAATATTCAAATCAGCATTTTTGTTGTAATCTTTACAGCACCTGCTGGCACTCATAGTGCTAGCAATTTTTTGGTGAAGTCTGAGACAATTACAGATTGTTATCCGTATGACTTAAACTCTCCAATTACATTAGATACAGGAATTCTAGCTGAAAGTAACCCTTTTTCATTCCCAAAAAGGTACATTAATATTTTAGTTTTAATTTATAGATTTTTCATAAATAAATAAGTTTATATGAGCTTACTGAAAAGCTAATGTTACCTTATTTATTCATGGAAAGCCTATCGTCTTATAAACCCCTTCAGGAAAATAGTTTCTATAACTGAAGGAAATTGAATATTCCATTTGATTCTATTTGATAGTTCGAGATGAAAGAACTATAATATAGTTGCTATGTCGGTCTATGTTTCATTTTTTTTGTCATTGAGTCACCGAATGGATGGTCAATAGATAATTGCTTTTAACCGCTTTCGTAAAAGTAGATGGTTTCACGGAACTCTTTTGAAAATTAATTCCGCATCTAGACTTTGGAAAACAATCGTATTATCTCTTTAATTAGTTTACGAAACGGCATATTATTAACTGCGTATAGATGTTAACGTTATGCGTAAATTTGTTTACAAATTTTCTAGGATATATTTGATGTAATTAGGCTACTTAATGTACTCTTCTCATGAAATGTACATATTTGCGTTTCAATTGAATTTTGTCATGCTTTTTATTTATAATGTACAAGCAAAGTTAGAAGCGCTATAAGTTTATTTATTTCTACTTTATTATGGATATCGATTTATACTGAAAACAAAAAATCATTTCAAAGTATTAAGCAAAGCTTCAAATTTAAACTATATAATCAAAACTAACTAGCTGTAAAGAGTTATTTGAATTTTCGAACGTTAAATTTCATATTAAAAAAAAAAATTAATAAAAAAGTTTAATAATTTTAAAAAATTATTTAACTCTAAAAATGATCACCAATTGGGCAAGATTTTTCCACCTAGATGAAAATCTTAAAAGTAAATTAACAATTCTCAATTTTTGTCAAACTTTATAATTTTTTGTCAATTGTTGCCCAGACAACGCTGTGATGGAGTAACTTTTCAAATATTTAAAAAAAAGTAGATAACAGGCATTTCATTTCCGAAAAATTGTGACTTCGTGACTTTTTTACAAATCGTAGCATTTATTAAGGGGATACCTGAGATTTGTATCAAATAAATTATATTAATACTATGAAGCGAATCAAGATTTAATTTTTTTGCCTAACTGGTAGCTATCATAAAAGAATATCCATTTTGTTTGAACACTGATGAGATATAAATTTTTCTTTTAGATTGTCTTTGGAAGCTTTTTGGCAAAGGAAAATTAAAAAGCAAAGTGTCTTTCTTTGGAGGCAAAGCAATAATTTTAAACTTTATTGCATTTCATCTTGCTGCAAGGAACTATCTGGGCGTATAAATTGCTTAGATATTTTTGAAAATTATTATTTTTTAAAAGAAAACAATTGTCAGTTTGACGACATTTTTCTTTTTTAACTAGAATTTATTAAATTCAATTCTGACGCAATACAGCGTTTAGGTAACCTTCCAAATATTAAAAAATTAGATCACAAGCCCATTTCATTTTAACAAAACTGAGGCTTTTCTCCAAAATGACTTAACCAAACAGCGATGAATAATTGTTAGAAACTCACAAGGGTTATAAAAATAGCAAATTATTCGTTAGGAGGTGTGTTTTTTTTATAACGAAATAGGGGCTGGGATAGTCTGGTTGGTAGGCCGTTGGACTCGTTTTTCTAAGAACTGGAGTTCGAATTCAGACCAGCCGGCCGAAGAATTTCCGTGTATTAAATGGTGACTGGTGAACGTTAAATCTGTCGGGGTCATAAAGTCCTTCAAATTCTCATAAGTCAATACCACTGGGGGGTACTGTTCCAGGAGTTCAATTGTCTTCTGGATTAGGATAAAAATTAGAAAGCTACGGAGTAGAACATTGGAAGTCATAAACTCAAATTTAGATCGGCTTTATTTTATAATCGTTTAACGACAGTTACAAAATAAAATAATGTGATAGTTTTCGAAAAATAGTTTAAGTTGTGCTGATATGCTAGTAGCTGTCTTTCATACGCATAATGTGTGTCAATACGCATAATGTGTGTTAAGTTGTGCTCTTTCCAAAATAAATGCGGGTTGCAGGATATTTATTTGAAAATTTGTGGGTGCATTAAGTTCCTTTCAAAGTGTGCATTATATTTTTCTTGTTAAGCAGCTCTAAATACAAGGAAAACCAGACCCTGTATATTTTTTCGACATTCTCACGTAGCAGCAGAATTTTAGAGAACGAAATAGGGAGGCTGCACAAATATTTAATGGCAGTTACATGGAGCAAGACATGGTCATAATATAACTTCGCTTTAAGATATTATAAAGTGGAGCAACATTTTGAGAAAAGTATTGCAGAACTTGATAACTCTTATTGCGAGAGAACGGCGTCGATTTACTAAATAGAGATTTATTGTTGGAATTGTAAAAATAGTCCAGTAATTATAGATAAAACAAAAGGTGTTTATTTGAAAAAATTGATACCTCAGATGTTTTTGGACAATAAGCTTTGTTACGTTATTATAAATTATACCTGAAAACTCCCCTATTCTCCTCTGTGCACTTCCTCCTTTTTTTTCGAGAACTTGGGGTAGTTTGAGGGAGAGAATAGAATTTCTTCTAAACAGTTTAGTGAGAAACTGTTCCCGAGAAAATCAGTGTAATTGTTTAGATGTGATAAGCGGATTATGTATACAAAAGGCACAAATTTGTAATTATACCTGTTTACACCCGCTATACAGACGGTAAAAGACTGGGAGAGCTAGCTGGTAGCGGCGTTTTCATTGAAAAATCTGGGCAAAATTACTCCATCTGTCTCTGTAATTCTGATTTCACTTCAGTCTTTAGAAGTGAATTAATCGCATTTGAACAGGGTATCGATGCTATAATCAACGAGAGTGACTTTGGAGATCTTTGGATCCTGTCGGACAGTCTCGGCTCCCTTCAACACCTACACAATTGGACTAAAGTTGGAGACAAAACAAGCATCTCCATCCTTCTTAAACATCAACTTATTTCAAAGTACCACTATGTTCATCTTCAGTGGATACCATCCCACGTTGACATCTTTGGCAATGAGCAAGCGGATCGCTTGGCCAAGGAGGGTTGTAATCATTCAACACCTTCGTCCTCAGCCCTTACCTACTCAGAGATTCAGACCAAAATCAAAAGCCATCTATCAAAAAAGTGGAGGATCCCCCCCCCTCTCACCACTGGTATGCGGCCAAGGAACCTTCACTTGTTCATATAGGTGATAGAGCGACTCTAACAGTAATTTCCAGATTGGCAAGTGGACACACGAATAGTCTCTCGTACTTTGAAGAAAGAAAGACTTATACAGTCTGCTCCAAATGTGAAACCCAGCAGGCCTCTGCTGAACATATCCTTGACTGCTTGGGCCTTTCCAAGGAGGACGCTACTCCACTTCTTGTCATCGACTTTTTGAGGGTCCACAACCTACTGGATATTGTCTGACTCCGTCAGACAACTGGAGGATAAGGAACAACAACAACAACACCCGATATTGCTATAGAAACAAGCGATATGACTCCTGTATATTTTAAGGTTGGATTGCATGAGACTATACACGAATCAATAGGATTAACAGTTTTGAAATTTTGGACTCATAAAGGTTGTGAATTAGGTGTGCAAGGTTGTTTTACGTACATTTCAGCTCATTTCGAGGTTGTTTTAAATTCTCTTTATATCAACCAGGCTAATGAGGTGATTTTCAGGGTATACAGGTTGTTCTTCTGACACATACACCGAAGAGTCATTACATTATGACCACCCTCCATCTATAACAATGGACTCGCCCAGGTTTTCATGGTTTCTCACCCAGGAACAATGTTTTCATGGGGCCCATTAGGACTCATAATCCTCATAGAACAATCCCTGACGTCTGTAAGCTACTTCACCAGGTTCACCCATTATAGGCCACAGTTTTTCCTGCGGGGGATGGTGTTTACCAACAGGATAATGCACCATGTCAAAAGGGTCGAATCGTCATGGATTGGTTCGAGGAACATTCCAGTGACTTTCAAGTCATGTCTTGGCCCCCAAATCCACCTGACCTTATTCCAATAGGGCATTATGGTCTTACTTGGAAAACCAAATTCATGCTGCCACGCTACCCACTCGCAATGTGAGGGAATTGCTGGACCAGTTGGTGAGCGCTTGGTACCAGATACCTCAGACTACCTATCAGCACCTTGTGGAATCAATGCCACGGCGGGTGCTAGCAGTTTTGAGGGCTAAAGGTGGTCCTAATGTAATGACTCTTCGGTGTATAACAATCGTGGTATTTATGAGGTATAAAAAAATTACCTTATTTCAAACTAAAGAAAGTCAGGTATTTATTGAAGTGTATGAAGTCATATTAGTTATACCTAAGCTTATTTTGAGGCTGTTTAAAGTTGACTTCATATCAACTAGACTGATTAAATGATTTTTAAGATACACAGGTTTTTTTCCTGACACTTATAACAAAATATGTATTTATGAGGTATAAAAAAATTTACATTATTTCAACTAAAAAGAGTCAGATATTTATTGAGGTGTATGAAGTCATTTTATTTATACCTAAGCGTATTTTAAAGTTGTTTAAAGAACACTTCATATTAATTAACTCACTTCCCAGAGTTCCTCGCGAGCCGACGAATGGCGTGTGTGTTGTGAATCGAAAGTCTATGCGAAATTCGGTAAGAGTGTTTGGCATTTATTGATTTAGTTTTATCAGTTTTAATCAAATATGATTGAATTTTCAAACTTAAATTTTATTGTTTTTGTTTTAAAGACGCGTCCTGATCTTGAATAGTTAAAGTCTGAGATTATTCTTAGAGGCTATTGTAATAGGCTTAGCAATAAGAAAATATCGGAATATTTCTCGTCGCTGTTTAGGGTAACGCTACTGGTGAATCATTATAACAAGTTACGCAGTATATTTTGTTGTTTGCTATTTATTCAAATGGAATTTTTTTTTTATTTTTCTTAAATGTATATCCTTTAACGTAGCAGTATGCAAGCTGATTAATTAAATAAAATGTTCATAATTTCTCTTATAAATAAATCATTGAACATGGAAAGATTTCAAAATAGCAATTTTGCTACAGCTCCGATGCCTCTAGCCTGGATACAAGCTGCCATATGGCGTGGCATAGACCGATAAAGCTCCCGGATGATCTCTTGCGGTATTTCCTGCCAAATTCGATCCAATTGTCGAACGAGGTCATCAACATTCCGTGCCAGATACAATCGCCTTCCCATCATATCCCAGACATGCTCGATGGGAGAGAGATCTGGTGATCTAGCAGGCTAAGGAAGAGTTTGACAAGCTTGCAGACAGTTCATAGCAACACGTGCCGTATGTAGTCTGGCATTGTCCTGCATAAAAACCAGCCCAGGGCGCTGCAAAAGGAACGGTAGCAAAACAGGTCTTAGGATGTCGTCGACGTACCGCTGTGCAGTAAGTGTACCTCTAATGACGACCAAAGGGGTCCGGCTGTCAAAGGAAATGGCACCCCAGACCATAATGCCTTGTTGAGGGCCGGTGTGGCGTGCAATAGTGAAGGCAGGATCCCCTTCTGCCCTGCACGTCTCCAAACACGTCTTCGATGATCGTCAGGACACAGTTGGAAGCGGGATTCGTCGCTGAAGACTATACGTCCCCAGTCGGCATCATTCCAGCCTGATAGAGCCATGCACCACTGTAATCTGGCTCGGCAGTGTGCGTCGATTTTTTTGTTATAGAGTATATATATATATATATATATATATATATATATATATATATATATATATATATATATATATATATATATATATATATATATATATATATATATATATATATATATATATATATATATATATATATATATATATATATATATATATATATATATATATATATATATATATATATATATATATATATATATATATATATATATATAGGAAGTGTGTTAATTAATAGAAATAATGAAAAATTAAAAAATTAATTAAAAAGACGTCGTACGTCATACAAATAAGACAAAATTTAAATAGACGTTGCACTTTTATTTTTCCATTTCCCGATTTTTTTTATTGTTTTATTAAGTAATAGCCAAATAATTATGAAGTGTAAGGTATACATATTTATCTATTTTATTTAAGCTATTTATTTAAAATGACAAAATATAAAATTCGAGCAAAATTTTCGAATAATCCAATCGGTTCAAATTCGTTGAAATTTTTAATTTTGCCATTTTGATATGCGTAGTTTAAAATTATATAAAAATTTGTAAAGCTTATAATTCAATTTTTTAAAATTATTATTGAATAAAGTAATTATTAATATTAAAAATTATTGTTTGCATCAAATTATTTTTTAATTTTTATAAATATTTGCAAAAAGTTCTCGGTTTGTCTAAAAAAGTTTTCAAGATATGGCAAAATTCTCAAAAAATGAAATTTACTTTAATGGGGCCAAATTTTAGACCTCTTTTCTTATTAAGCTATTTCGGCCATAATTTCGAGATAGAGGCTACCTCTAGTATTTTCTCAGTCGAAAAAAAGTTTGTTTATTCAGAAAAGGTAAAGCTTTGTGTCTAATTTTTGTAATTTAATTATAAGTACTAATTAACTACCGTCAACTGGAGTTCATCAGTATAGAGCAAGATTAACAGTATCCACCGACTAAATATAACACTAACAACAACTAAAATTTGGTGGTTTGTTCTAAACAAATCTAAAGTAGTAAATATCTTCTTACCTTCAAGGCAGTCCTAAATGCAAGGCATGGGATGTCTGTCCGTCCGGATAGCATGTAAACTCTCTTTACATCTATAGTATCCCCAAGAGATTTTGAGCTCGCTGATTGGATTTCTCTGCAACGTTTTCTGTGGCGTATGCCTATTTCATTCCGACATGCTTGTTTGTTTTCAGCAGTGAGCAATTTCTGTACTCCAGTTTTTGTTTTGCTAACTTGAAATGTCCGTTTTTTCGCCTGAGAAACTGCTCTTTCTTCATTTAAAAATGAAATAAAAAATATTTCATCAAATATTATTACCCCTAAAAGCAATGTCCTAAATTTAGAAGATTGCAACAAGTGGGTAAAGGAATTTGGGGAACTTACAAATAAGAAATGGAATTCTAGAACTTCGAAACCTTAAGGAAAAAGATTTATTTGTTGGCAAGTAACTAGTTCAGTTATTTTATGAAAAATTGTGTATTTCATTTTTATGGGAAATGCTTTTTTCGTTAAATTTTTTATTATCACATGCATGAATTCATATGAAGCTAATATCACTCTAATTTATTGTATAAAATTGAAATTAAAGTTTAATTGCCTTATATCCACTCTGAAATGAAAACTCAAAAGTTTTATCTTGATATTATTTGAATTAATTTAATGTTTATCGAATTAAATTAATATTTTATTTATTTCTTATGTATTACTAAAATTAAATTAATAAGTTTTAAACTTTTTTTAGTGGCGTCATCTCCTTTTATAAAATAAAACTGAAAGATATGCATTATGCCTACATACTTATAACTTATTTTTAATGTTTTCTTTTGTTTGTTAAATGTTTTATAATACCGAAAAACAATTATTTGGCATCTAAGAAATCAAGCAATTGTCTTTTAAGATGTTTATTTTAATAATTTTTGATGCATAATTTAAAAATAAATTTAGAAAAAATTCTATTTTTTAATTCTAGTATATTTCTATTGGATTGCAAATATTTTTAAATTATTTAATTGCAGGAAATTATTTGTTTGATACCACAGTACGTTTATGAAAATGCCGCAGGAAAAATATAAAAGAAGTTTCTCAAAAAATTCTAATTGTCAAGTAACAATCTATTAGAGGGAAGTTGAACAAAAATTCAACAAGGAAATCAGTTTACTTTATAAAATAATATTTTCCTCAGAGATATGCTAATTCTTTTTTAAATAATCAAACATAATTTTACAATAATATTTATATACATTTTAAAATCTCATTGAATAAATTCAAACTAAACTGAATGGTTCTGCAATCACACTTAATTAAAGTAAGAGATTTTAATTTCTAATAAGTGCATGAGGAGATTTATAATACTATTCAATTTGAATATTAATCAGTTCTTATATTTATTATATAAAATCTAGCTAATAATTACTTTACTTTAAGTTTAATAATTAGTATTGCACTAATTTGATGTTTTACCAAAACATGGTTGTTTACCTTGCATTTACCTGAAATTCGTAACATTAATATTAAAGAATATTATACTGAAACGTACACAAAAATATTTTAAACAAATAAAGAAAAATATACGAATAAAATTTAAAGTAAAGTAGGTTTAAATAAATATGTTATTATTAGAAGACCATTGATGACGCTATTTTATATTTTGTACAAAATTATAATATTTGTCTTAAAATTAGTATGAGAAATATACTGGAACTGATTTATGATTGATTTGCATTTTATGAGCAAACTACGGGGAAATGATATTGGGGCGGAGCTACAAAAAGGCATAGCAGAAGGTAATGCCGAGAAATCCAATCAGAGAGCGCAAAATCTTTTTGGGATACTATAGATGTAAAGAGAGTTTACATGCGTCCGGATAAGCAGCTGCATTCAAACGATTGCAGTCGTCACATGATCACAAATCAGCATTTGCTTTACCCACCATTTGTAAAAGACTTGTCCAAAAAATCTTAGATGTATGTATAATTTCCAGTCATATTATTATGAAAATTCCTTTTTCTCTGCTTCCAAAAGTTCAGGTCATAACCTTCTAGGTTTAGTAAACACAGGAGAGTTTGTAGTTTCAATAAAGTGTGAATTCAGAACATTTCAAGCATGTTTATCTTCACAGCAACAATTCGCCAGGGTTTGAATTTATTGGCGTGCGAGCAAAAATTTTCTTATATTCTGTCTAAGGTTTAGACAGGACCGTTGACCTTTCGCTTACGATTGGTATATCATATGGACCACTTGCAATGTTACAACATAGTACACTAAGTAAAGGGTTAAGTTTAAAGTTAAGTATAAAATCCAGAAGACGGATGTTTCGTATTAGCATTTAATAGTTGTTATAAAATTGTTAGAAAATCGATAGCAATTATAGGTTGCTTAACAACGGCTACTCTATTTTTCCACTGAAAATGATGTCGCAAGTTTGAATACAAATCTAGTAACTTTCTGACTTTGTTTTCCTTATTCCAATCGTATGGGTTTTTCGGCCATTAGCAACATATAAGTTCAGTATGGCGTCAGCCTTCACACTCAATTGAGTTCTTGGAATAACACTAACGTCAGCACCAGCATCAACTAAAAATTTAACATTAGTCTTTCGGTCGGCCTCTAATATTATTCTACCAATTTGGCGATTAGTTTGGTCATTAGGACTTGCTAATTTTTCGAATTTTCAGTAGAACTTGTCAAGATTAAAATCAAAAGATTGAAAGGTCAAAATTAGCATAGACTTCAACACTTTCTCGCTGAGGCTAAGAAATTATTATGGCAAGAGCAAAACTCGTTGGCGTGGTGCAAATTACGATGTCTGAAAGAAGGGCGTGCATTCCAGCAAACTAAACTACCAAAAAATTGACTTCTAGATCTCTGAATACTTTAACCATTTTAAGCAATTTTCGTCAAATTAGCCACTTAAGTCATCGGTGAAACTCGGTACTCTTAACTTGAATGTCTCGATGCAGAGTCCTGCACTGTAGTCGAACCGACTGTAATTTGAGGTGCAAATTATAGAATTCACTCAGCTATAGCTGCCAAGCTATTTAACAGCTCGCTAGAAACAACTAGCGCTAGATTTACATTAGCAGTCAGTCTATCCAACCACAGTAGTTTTAGCAAATAATTGCTGAAATGCTTTTCCGCATTCATTTCAATTGTAAATATGGACGATGGTCGCCACCTTCGTCCATATAAGCACATAGTAACATAAGTACATAGTAACATAAGTACATAGTAACATAAGTACATAGTAATAAAGTACTTGATTTAGATAGAAGAACCACTTTATCGCATTCTAATTTACAAGTATCGCTCTCAGAATAGGTTTCTATGAGGCTAGTTTATTGTGATATCGGTTTGCTGATTTTTCGTTTAAATAATCGATTTGTAAATGCTCCTTCTTCTGTAGTGTGCCCCTTAATGGAATTTCCGATATTCAGCTTGTCAGCCTCTTTTGATCGGCAAGTGAAAAGTCGACAGATTTAGGGATAAGTAGTAACACGTTTCTCCTTTGGCACTTTTTAACTTAAAATGTTGGCTGTAGGTTACTTACGGCAAGGAATAAACCGAAAGCCGGGGATCTATGTAAATCTCCAGGCGTATATACCCACTTTCCCCACGTATCATAATATCATTCTCGTTCAGACTCCGAGTAGTAAGGTTGTCTTATAACTGAGCTTTGCGCTACGATGTCTTCACATTGATTTGGCACCGGTGGGAAAGCTTTCCGACCCCACCGTGAACTCGTCACCGATGAACCCGCTCTTGGGGAAGAGACGCTTAGAGAGACCACTAGAAAGATTCAACTTAGAATTCTTGATCAGTTTCAGAAGCAAACAAAGCCACTGGGGATTATTCTTAGAATATCTTCTAGTAAAGAGCAACAGACACCTACTGAACTTATGCAGGAAACGACCACAACACCGGTTGAACCTACAATTGTCACTGATAAGCTCAATTCCATCTCTGAGACAGCTTCACAGCCTGATACACCATCAGAGAGTCAGAAAAAGAAGAAACGGAAAAAGAATCGTGTCAACCTGGGGACACAAAATGATTCCGAATCCGAGCCAGAAAGCGAGACCCATCGCTCAGACAAGAAGATAGTTCTCACACCTTCGACGGAAACAACCACCCCAGAATCCATGGAGCAAGGAGGCACTTCTCTAGCCCCGGCAACAATCGAGACTCCAGCTAGAATCACGGAACAGAAATAAAGTCTTCTGCCCAGCAGAAAACTCAAAATTCTTATCACGGGGCTCAAAACCGACGTTTATATTCCAGATACCGAAAAAGGACTACTAGATTTTGGGCCACGGCCAATCAAAATCGAGCAAATGAGAAAAAGACGTGGCCAAGAGTACAAGCTCCACCTCCTCTTCCTAGTCATTCTCACAGACAACACCAAACATCTCCAGATCTTAAATATTGAACAGCTCCTGACCATGCCAGTTCGGATGGAAAGATTTCGTGGCGGCCGCCACGACATTCAATGCTACAGATGTAAAAAAGTATGGCCTCACGCAAAAGTACTGCAAAGCCGAGCCAGCTTGCATGAAATGCGCCGACGCACATTTTACGTACTTATGTACGAAACCAATATGCGAGCCTACTAAATGCATCAACTGTCATGGTGAACACCCAGTCTGTTTTTCAGGCTGCAGTGCAAGACCCAAAAGAAAACCAAGAAGAAATCGATCCCAGTCAAAGAAAATCTCTGATACAGCTACTGGATTCCTGTTGATCTTCAAGGAAATGCAGCAGTTACTGAAAGGTCAAGAACTATTCCAGGGCTAAAGAGAAGAGAGAAGGGCTAGTTCATTCCGCTCTTAGAGCTGAAGGTACGATTTCTCTCCTCATGACGTCACTGTGTACACAGATCTCGGAGATCGCTAGCAAAGATATTATCATAACTTTGCATCTTTCTCTCTGTAAGAATAGGTTAGACTTCTTCTGGTTATTAGATTTCAAACTTTACATAATTAACACATTATTTCCGTTCATAAACATAGTTCAAAAAAAGTTTTTTGGCCATTATATTAAAAAAATACCATTTTAAACTTATAAAAATATTTTACTAGTTGGCGAAAATGACACTATAAATACTTTATTTTAAAAAATTCAGTTTTGACTTTATTTAATAAGAAAAGCACATATCGACACTTTTTTTTTATCTACATAATCTTTGATAACTATAAGTTGGGTTAAAGTTAGAATCCTGATTTTAAAATACGCCGTTAATAGCAATTTGTTCATACTTAAACATTAGGAAACATCAACCTTAAACGCTAATTACTGAAACAAAATAATAATTTTGGTTCATAATGATATTTGAAATTTTACTATTGTTTATAGATATTTAAATTTAAGATAATATAATTTATAGATTTTTAATTTTAAGAGAATATAATTTAAAAAAATCATAAATATTCAGAATAACTACATTAATAAATATGTTATGAAATTAGGAGAATTTTAACTATATACTTTATATTTTATTTATACTTTTTATTTACGCTTTAATTTTCTTTGACTTCATCCATTTTTAATTTCTTCGCTTGCCTTTCTTTTTTAAGTAACGAGGCGGTTTCTATTTAGATGGTGAATTTTTATAAAAGTTCTTAACGATAGAATAAACGTATTGCTGTTTTACATTAACTGTGTCATTTCGTTTGCAATTCGTTTAATCCATTCTTTACATAGTTGTTCATTTACTTTAGGTAACACGTGGAAAATTAAATTTTTTCCTTTTGTGTTTCTATCAGAATTGCAATCGCGCAAACTGGGATTTCATTGATAGGTTTAAATTTTTGTAAATTCACTGCACAAAACTGAGAAAAATCATTTTATAAAACAACAGATGTCTTGGAATATGTCACAAAAAAGGGAATACTTCAATATTAGTTAGAGCTAGTTAGACCGAACACTCCGTTCTTGAAGTAGAAGTGCAAGCTTCGCGCCACAGTGACGTCACTGGTGAAAATCGGAGGTTGGGCGCGGCGAGAGTTTCTTCAAAGGAGTGAACCAGCCCTTCTATTCTCTTAGCCGTGGAACTAGTCACCTTGCTTCGATCCCTACATGCCGGAAAGTCATTGATGCACAGATCATCCTCGAAGCATCTAAACGTCCACAGCCCTCCTATGGAAACTCTTACTACTTTTAAAGCCAATGAGTCACAGTTGCCCAATGGCAAAATTTATCCGATGAAGAAGTGAGATGCCTGCGGTCAGGTACTTCATTTAATTTTATATCAAGTCAAGCGTATCTTTGTTTACGTATTCACCAATATGTTTTAAGCCAGCATTTTAATCCCTCTCCCATTTCCTTACCTCCAGGAGCTCCAGTCCAGGGATGTGAATGAAGTCATCACGCTGCTACCGACTGACGATTTTTAAGGTACGCACGACTATAGTTCGTTCATCAGGAGTTGGCACTTGGCTCCACCTCCTCGGACGAAGAGTTCACTTAAGGACGGAGAGTATAGGGAGGAAGGTCCCCGCGCTTAAAATTGTGACAACCCTTACTGCTCGCCAAACGTAAACAGTGAATTCTTTTTCAGTCACTTACGTCGCTTTATCATCTGCTATTATATCTTTAGTTACTCTAGCTAATTAAATATATTGCAGCAAAATGTCTCAAAAGGGACAGACTATTCACTCAAAAGAAAGAAATGTCATTAAATTTATGAAATATTTAAAATAAAAAAATGTACATAAAAATTGCAAAATAAATATTTTTGACATACGATTGCCAAACAGCAACCTTGTTCAGGATTGTTCACAGCCTTCTCCCAAAAGCAGCGAAATAGTATCGTCGAATTCCACGTGATGAAGGCGGAGTCAAGTGCCAACTCCTGGTAAACGAACTATATACACTTGTCTTTTTGATGCTCCAGCTTGCAGCTCCTGTCTTTGGAAATAGATTGATATTGAATTACCACTATGATCCAATAAAAACATGAATTCTCCAGTAAATCTCCAGACTCCTACTTGAGTTCCAATTCCAGGTTGTGTATTTTCCCGTTATTTTTCAGAAGATAAAATCTACTACATAAAAACAATAAGAGAACGAGTTATTGGCTCAATGTTATTGTACTTTCCTTTTTTTTATTTCGACATAGTCAAAAATTTATTTTATGGGTTGTAACAAGTCAAAACAAGCTCCTACCATACTTATTTTTTGAAATCTGAAATTTTTTTTTCTAACAGTTTAATTTATTCTTTTAATTTAAATACAGTTGAGTCAATAATCTTAACTAATGTAAATTTTAAAGGTAGAGATGCCCCCTTATTTTCTTATGGTAAATTTATAAAACGGAATATCGGTAATTCTCAGTTGGAGTGATAATCAAATCTTGAATGGAATCCAAAATGTGCGATTCAACAACGGCGATAACATTATTATGTTTCGTGTCTACTCTTTTGATGCCAGAAATTTCAAGTCAGGCTACGATTTGCGTAAACCATAACTTAGGATTATTTTTCCAAGAAAAGAAAGTTTTATTGCAAATTTGAGATATTTTTGACACTTGTTTGTCTCCCAAACTATTATGTTCCTTAAACGGCATATTTCTTTTCAAGGCATAAGACACACTTCATCTGCTCAGCAACCATCAAATTCTTAAGATCTTCAAAAGTAAAAATATTTAGTTATGAAACCCAATAACTGAAATAACAATTAAATTTTTGAGCAAAAATGTTTAAAAGCTTTTCAGGGAAGTTCAAAGGCCGATGAAAATTTTGTTAAAGTTTTCGGCATTAAATTTATATTATTTTAAAATTCGCGATCGCAACGAACTATAGGGGGCGTTGTTGTATGAGACGAATACCTGCGATTTCTATATGATCAGTCATTCAGTTACTCTGGAGACGTCTTCAATGCATCGTGTAACACTGTAAAGTTCCTTCTTTATTGTGGATTATTCAATTTAAAAAAGAAAAATGCTTGATATTCTTTCTTAGGAAAACGAAAACAAAATGGTATTTCTCTTTTTTTTTTTTTTTTTTAGAGAAGAAACATCCAAAACACATCGGTAAAATATTTGTAAATAAACAGAAAAGAATAGGTATCTTCTTATTAGAGTTAAAACTTAATGCCTAAAAAATAGTTTTACTAAATTTAATGATATAACATCAAAGGCCTATTTAAACTTTACATTCCAAAGTTTTAAGTTACTTCAAACATTAAAATAAGCAAAAAGTATACATAAGCCTCATAATTTTATATAATTTAATTTTGTAAAAAACATTTTCTGACAACAATTTTTATACGTAAAATAAAGAATGCTTACGAAGCATAAAAAAAAAAAAAAAATATCCTCACATTAAAATAAAAAAATTTCATAGTTTTTGTTTTTTTTATTCATAAACGGGCGTATAAAACCATTCTATAGAAAACTATCATCAATTAAGAAAAAAAAATTATTTACAAGTAAAATTTTTTATTTTATAAGTTATAACACTTGCTTCATAAATCCGGAAAATTCCAAAATGATTATGTTCTTCGATTTTTGACACCATTTTTTAGTGTTACGAAAATGTGTCTTTGAGATTTGCCAAAAATAGAACAAGATGCAATTTTATTTTCTCAGGAGCGAAATATTTTACAAAAAAAAAAGAAAAAAAAAAAAAAGAAAATGTACCAATTCTTATGACATGAAATGAAACTTTATTATGGTAAACGTACGTTTTGGAAACGTAATTTCATTAGGAATCTTATCTATTAGAGTTCATATGGCGGCAGCATCAGGTGAAAGAAAATAGAGATTGTTTTGAATCTATGTTAAACCCTATATCGGCCCATTTTCCACGGAAATCCGATTAACTACTTTGATTTTAAATAAAGTGTTTTGAATTTTGAAAGTGTTTTCATTTTAAATAAAGTGTTTCATTTTATGATTTGTTGCATAAATTTTAGGTGTAGATTGGCGGCACTTAAAAACCGCCAAATATGTAGTTGCGGTAGCTTTAATACGTAAGTACCGAATTTTTATTCCATACTTTTCTGAATCATATTACTTCAAACATGAGAATATGCAAGAAGTATACTAAACACATAATGTTATATCATTTAATTTTTCAAAAAAAGTATTTTGACAAAAATTTTTATCAAAAAATTATAGACTAAAAAACGTAAAATAAAGAATTCTTAGGATAAAAAAACGATTTTAAAAATTCCTCAAATTGAAATAAAAAACTCCCATATTGTTTCTTTTTTTTATTCTTACAGTATTTAATCAGACGTAAAAAACCATTCTGTAGAGAACTATCATCAAATAAGAAAAAACAATTATTTACAAGCAAATTTTTTATTATAAAAATCATAACACTTACCTGATTTATAAATCCGGAGAATTCCAAAATGATATGGTCTTTGTTTGAAAACTTTATTCTCAAATAATATATACATAGCTTATCCCTTCATTACTTTTAAATAACATATCACACAGCAAAATTTTATAATTGTAAGATCTCGATATGAATTTTAATATGTAGCTTAAAAACAGAATAGCTGAATTCTAGTCGAAATTATTCTTTCAAAATTAAAAAAATACTTACCAAGAAAACGATAAAAATGCATTAATAATCAGCACAAATGATACTATTTTCAGTAATTAGGGTGATTCTTTATTGTTGTTTTCTGAATTATATAGATACAGAAATATATACTATTCTATAAAGAAGAAGAATATTATATAAATATTACAGTTCTGTTCGTTCTGAATTCACATTTATTCATTGAAATGAAGAAAGCAATGTTGACTTCACTTTAATTTGTAATGAATTGAAGACAGAAGAATTGTATTTTACCGTAATACACACATCTGTAACAGTATGCGATCCCGAAATCGGAAGTTATCAGTAGCTTGATAATAGAAGTTAAAAATTATTGAGGTATTTTTCTTCAAATGTTGGGCGTGTTCTGTTTCTGAAAGATTCACCAATATGCCAATATTCTGGAGAGTTTTTTCAAGTTCCTCGGTCTTTTCCTTACGGAAATTTTGCTTCTTATTTGATGCTAAGAAAATGGTGTCTGATTCTGCCAATGATTTTGATGGAACTAAATGAAAACTTAATAAATTAATGCCTGATATTTTCAGGCTCCCGCTAGAGGGCGTACTCGAGAGTTGCGATCGCGAATTAGCTTTTCCATTTTACAAATTTTTCATTATTGCCATCTTTAGGTGATTCTCTCGAAAACATATTTGTGTCCGGTGATACTTTTCTTATTTAATCCATTCTTTCTCTGGAATTTGTGAAATTTCTGTCCAATGCTCAAATATTGCAAAATATAATGTGATTTCATCATTATTTTTTTTAAAGTTTTGGATTTATTTGAAATAGCTGTGTTTTATGATTCGTCTACACTGATACTGGTCTGCCCAAGCGCTGATGAGTTTGCGTATTCCTATTCATTCGAGCTTTCTCAATTCATACGCTCGCTTTCTAACCGTTCATTTTTTCCCCTCACCGTTCTTGTTGCTCAAGCCGTCGCCGTTTTGGGCGCTGTAGCTCTTACCCAACTCTCTCTCTTCTATAATTCTAACCAAGGATATTTTTTCAATCTCATATTCTTTACAACACTAAATTATTATTTTTTAAACTTCACACACATGTTTTTGAGCCAGGATTGTTTCACTTAGCTTGTCGATTTGATCAATTGAGATCTGATTTTCTTTAAAGAGTTTATTAAATAATGCCATAACTCATATAACATTACAGCGGATGAATGTGTTTCAACATACTTTCAAATAACTTGCAATATAATTTATGAACTTCGACTCTTCTAAAAGAAAGCAATTAAACATGCTAAAAAATCCACAATATTGCCATAAGTAATAATCATGTAGTTAAAAAATTACAGTGGTTCATAGTCTTTAATGTTATAACTTTATCAAAGTTCATAAGTCGAAAAAATATTTTTTTTCTTCTTTCTTTTTTTTCAATAGAAATTATTTTTTAAGCATTTTATTACACGGAAAGAATATTTATTTGAAAGTCATGTCCTGAATACTATATTCGAGCAATGACTTATGACAATGGAATTGGTTCGAGTTGAATAGATGTGGGAATGTAATAAATGTATTTGATCACTGTCAACTTTTCTTTGCTCTTTTTATAACTCTACGTTAACATATCACTTGTGAGGAAAAAAAATGATGTACAAACATTAACGGGCAGAGGTGTTTTGATTCCCAACTAAATTACATGCTTACAAAAAGAGGAAGTTGTATTCAAAAGAAGGGACAAAAAAAAAAGCCAATTTAATTTAATATATTCAAAATAATTACATTGGAAATACACGTGTTTATGAAACGTAAATACACATTTCAAATTAATTTTTTTTATAAATGTATACGAAAATAAGTCTATGATAAAACATTTATTCTTTCCAACAAAATATCCCATTAAATTAAAGGTTAGCTCTATCATTTCCCTTAATGCTGTTGCTCGAGGCCAATTCATGATAGTCACAATTTACATTAATTAAGCAATTTTCCTATCCTTTTTGAAGGACTATAAAAAAACATTACTACAATACCTATTGGACCCTGGCACCTATATAATAGTATTTTTGGCACCTATTAAAAAGGTTTCATCGAGGGGTCCTCTTAAATGACTAATTACCTTTTCTCCATTAATTTTGCTTTTTAGTGCATAAATTATCTGTACCCAAATTAATTTCTTTGCTACTTATTAAAACAGCACTACTAGTTATACCTTTTCCAGAATTAATTAAACATTTTAGACATTTTTTACCAGTCTTATTGCGATTTGACAGACCGGTCTGTCCCAGCTGCCTTCCACATTGACTTCCAGGGTGTGATTTCCAAAATTTCAAAACCTTAAGAAGAATGTTTTTTAAGATCCCGAAAAAAATGTAGCCTTAATACGTAGTATTAAAGTTTTAGTATTATGAAAGTTAAAGTATGAAAGTATCAAATAGGATATTAACAATGAGAATTTGGTGCAATTAAATGATAAAAATTTAATCTTATTGAGCCGTATAAAGAAATCTATATTTCAATATAGAATATAAAACATTATAATCAACCTGACATTTAACGTGACTAATCTCAATACCACACGTGGATGTTAAACCTAAACTATTAGTGGTAGTACAATGCTATAAGATTTCTCTAGATATAAAATTCCAATAAATTTAGATAATACTTAATTAGGCTGAAATGAAAGACAAACATAAACCTAAGAAAACGACAAATAAAGAATAACTTACAAATATTTATTCCAAGATTATAATCCTAAGAGTCACAGGCACTATAAAAAAATATGAAAAATAGATAAAAAAATTTCACGCATTATTAAAACCACTTTCTGATTTGCAGATTAATCCTTAAAAAAATGGATGAATAAGGATTCTAAAGGGCATTCAATTATTTTAGGAGCAACAGGCGCTTTTCCATCGCCATTTTTTTCCACTCTCACAGGTAGAATAGCGGAAGGCGGAGGCTTCCGCTACTCGCCGAATCACACAATCATCTGCCGTCTCATATTACTTGAAAAGGGACGCTTCACACTGTCGTTGCCATCACACTTAACTCGAAGGATGAAAAATATTTCCTTCCCCAATTCTCAATATAGGTGTCTCTGTCCTCTCGAGTTGGAATTCGGCTTTCTCCTCTTTGCCTAGAAATCTGACCCAAAGTCTTTGAAATCTGAAGTCTTTTTGATTGTCACTTTCAAATCATTACTTCAAATTGATTTGCAGTTGGCAGTAGATCATGGAGTGTGAAAAGTGTTCAAAGGCTTATCGGTGATGTAAAAAATAGTAGATCATGGAGTGTGAAAAGTGTTCAACAGCTTAGATGTAGGTAAAATATAGTATTACATATTGTACCTTTAAAAATTAGTGTTACAATGTAACACGAAGCAGTTGTATAAGTCTGACTCATACTTAAAAGCACATATCGTCGTCTTAATTGATTTTTTAATATCCTTTTAATTCTATTATTGTAAAAAAACGAAATCATAATATTATATTTCTAATTATACTTTTAAACATTTCATTTTGGTGATTCGTGGTCTACTTATTTACACAATCAAAAATATTCGATATTTTTAGGCTGGTATGATTTAGAAAGCAGGAGGTACGAATTAAGTAACTAGTTAACCTAATCCTACCGCTTGCAGAATTAGCGAAAAAGATTATTGGTACTTCCTTTAGAAATATTATGATAGAAAATTCATTCAACTTTCTGATGAACTGTATTTTATCATTAAAAAATTTCAAATATAATTATAAATGATCTGAAACGGATAAAAATGCCGGTGTGAAAAGTGTCACGAACTAGACTCTTCTGTAGCGATTTTAAGCCTAATGAAAGCCTAAAAGGGAAGATATGTTCAATAAGTAATATTCAAATGTAATTTACAAAGTCAAATGCAATACAAAACGAGAAGTTTCTCTGAATGCAAGATTAGGGGAGGTTTTATGAATAAGATTGGAGACATTTCTTTCCCAAGGATGCTTAAATACTGGTGTAAGATAATTAAGGTCAGGACAAGATGTGAATGTCAATAAGAGGAAACATATTAGTTTTAGTTAGTCCGGTCCTTTCTCTATTGTATCATGAAATTTTGCCTAAGGTTTATAAAGTTTTATGGAAAAAAAAAGGCGAGAATATAATTATTACGAAATAAAGAATTCTTATGGCATAAGTAAATCCAGTTAACCTTTCATATTCACGATGGATGCAAATAACGGTTAATTAAAAACCTAATATATACATTAAAATGCGAGGGGTGGATCACTCTTTAGAAAAAAAAAAAAATGATTTAATTTAGATGGTCAAGTAAAAAATAAATTTTAATTTTTAGAATATACTATTCAAAAGCTGGCATAGTTATATATCTTTTAAATTAGAAATGTTCAAGGAAAATGATGATTTATGCAAGAACGTTCTAATGTCCGAGTGGCTTTTAGATGATAAAATGATAAATCATGTTAAGCAAATGCGTGTTAGTTCCACCAAAAAGTCCTTCATAAAAGCTGTTTGTTCCAGTACTTGATCCTGAACTTCCATTGTCTTCTGGGTTACATTCAAAATTGCAAGTCTACGAAGTTGAACATCAATAGCGTAAACTCAGAGTTGGGTCGGATGTTCAACGCAGGCTATAAAATAAAATTATGAACATTTAATAAATCATTCGAGATCAGATTTTGATCAAATTTTGATTTTTTGATCATATTTTTTTAACCACGTAATAATAAGAATTGATATGAGATGAGCAAGTTGAATTTAATTGATAAAAAAAAATTAGCTTGCGCCCTAAAGATTATCACCCACCCCTAGCACCTCTCCCATCCATCATAAATTTCATTTATTATTTTGCAAAATAGATAATTTGTTACTTTATGTAATTGGGAATTTAAAAAATAAATTTGACACGAAAATACTCTGCCAAAAAACTTTTTCCAAAAAATATTTCCCACCAAAAAGGACTTAAATAACCCACCACCCAAAAACTTTTCCATTTCCGTTTATTTAAATCTTGATAATAAATTTTAATAAGAGTACTTCTTATTTGTGTTGTTTCTGTGATTACAAAGATTTTCTGTGAAAGTATAATAAATTTGTATGGAAATGTCTGACAAAAAATATATATATATATATATATATTTAAAAAAATAGTCCCTCAAATAAATAACATTAAGTCTCTTTTACTGTTATAAAATTTCATTCGACTTATTCTGCCTTCACTTCTCGCAATAAGCTCAAAAGAAAATCCTTTTTCTCAGAAACTTCTTTTTCATGTTCACTCTCTCGTTATCTGCGAACCAAATACATTATACTCTTCCCAATCTTCTAAATTAGGTAGAAATCGAATAGAATATCTAGAGGGGTAACCAAAATTCACTATATTTTTCGACGAATATTTATATTTATCGACGAACAATGAATGACATAGAGAATAAAAAATAACTAAATATTAAAGTACGTGCAGTAAATTATTTTTTGATCAAATAGAGCTATAAGCAAGAAAATATTAGTGATTTTATCTCTAAAATATTTGGAAAAAAAAAATAGAATCGTCTGCAGTAAAATTTAAAACAGTGCCTAACGCCTAATCTATCAGAAAATTCTATTTCGTTTAACAAACAGACACGAAAAAGATTGTGCCATTCGTCAATCCACCATCATCGGAGAAACCACTTAAAAAAAAAACTATCTTGATCTAAAATCAGACTTTCACTGCGCTTTATTATTGGGCGAAATGGCCACCGGTCGACCAGAAATGGTGATTAAGAAATTGCCTGCCAATCGCCCACCGATTGCCATTTTTTCCCGTCGAAAATGGTTGTTGGTATTTTGAAAACGCTAGAGAACGCTTTCTCGTTATTATAAAATTTAATTTAATTTTTGTTTAAAAAAAAATGACAGTAGATTTAGATTAGGCTGAAAAACTCCTCGAAAATGACACAAAAATAAAGATATTTATCAAACATATTAAAACATACAAATGTAACTTACGTATGTAAAGTAACTTTCAAAAAACGTTGTTTGCAGCGTTTTTATTTTTTTATTTTTTATAATCGGCGTTAAACAGCCGAAATAATTCTGAGGGTACGACTATCAACGTTCAACAACGTGGCCTTGTATTTTTGATCCCAACCCAGAAGAAATAATACTTCTGAATCAAGCATTGGGGCAAACTAGGAGGACTTTTGATGGAACTAACCCGGATTTGCGTTACATGGAGAGGAAGACCACGAAAACCTCCCACGGTTAGCCCGATGTCAAAGTGATTCTAACCCGTGATCCGTCTACCACTGAGGCTATTTTACATCAGGACTGTGGTCGGTGTGAGTCCAGAGTAGAATTCGTATAAACCAGCCATCGCTGGGAATCGATTCAGGGTCACATAAATAGAAAGCAAGCGCTTTATCCCCTGAGCTACCCCGGCTCCGTTTTTAGACTTTATAAAATGTTGTTATATTGATATAATTTTGTCCGTAAAAATCAATAGAAAACCTAAAAGCTTTTTGAAGTTTTGATTGGATAGCGGTCTTGCATATTTTTTTCATAATTATAAGGTATTTTATATTATTGTATTTTATATGAAATGTATTTTATATTATTGTATTTTATATGAGTAGAGAAAAATCAATCACCAGTGAATCAGTAAAAATGAAAGGAAAAAAAATAATAATAACAAAACATATTTAGAATTTCAGTATTCATAATTGAAACTTTAATCTAGCTCCATATGAACTCCCTTTTCTTTGAACTTTAAAATACCTATGAAGGTAAACAAAATTTGCCATGAAATGTATCCCCCACCTTATAGCATCCTCTTAATAGTATTTAACGACAATATTTTATCCATTAAACATCCGTCGTAACAACTGAGAAAATACATAGACCTGGGAAACTCAATGCGTAGTAAGTAAAGCTTATTTTGGGACGGGGATTGCGTCAGAACTTGATGATTACATAACGAGTTTGAGAATTAGTCGCCAAAAGATGCCAAGCAACCTTGTGCTCTTTGCATCAGAGTGGTTGCCATGGACACCGCGCCAAAAGGGAAACGATCTTCTGCTGTTACGCAAATTTCATAGTTGTTTCCAGCTATGCTCTAAGCGGGAAGTGTTGTGTTTCGTTTTTAAAGTAATTTGATTTGTTTTGGAAATTGTATGTTACGATTCTATTATCTTCTCCCAAAGGAATACAAATATGTGTGACGTTTGCGTTTAAAGTAAATGCTTATTGTGTAGATTTAGTGTGTTGGAATTCTTAAAAATCTGAGAAATTATCTCCACTATTTGTATAAAATTCCAAATTATCAGAATCTGATGAATCCGATTTAATGATGAGAAAAATCCTCAGTAAATAGTTATCGTGAGTACACGTGTTTCTCTTTCCTCCTTTTTTTGTGTGTGTGTGTGTTTTCTACATGTATAGACTTTTTGCTTTTTTATTTATAATATGCTTTTATATTGAGTAAATAAAGTACAAAATTTTCCGTACTTTAGAAATAGATTTATAAAGTGAAATATGATTTAAGGAATCAAATGTTTTAATACATGATGTGAAATTGTGCATAGTATTTATTATACATTTTGATAAAATGTTTTTCGTTATGTGAGATTTTTTTTTGTGTAACTGTAAAGTGATAATAAATTATACTTTGTATTTAAAAAGTCCACAGTAAAAATTATATATTATACTTAATTTTTGTTTATTTTTTTTACCTTTTGGAAGCTGATGTTTTATGGATCGAGATTATATTTTATGCATGTAAAAAACTAGTTTTGAATAACTTCACAATTTTTGATTCCTATCTTAAGTAAAAGCACTTAAAGATTTTTAAAAAAAATTTACTTTTTGCTTAATATTCTGCATTTGTTGTTTCGTTGAAATTTCTCGATCTTTATCATAAGTTTTATCGAGTTCTAAGATACTATTTTAATACTATTTTTAAAATTTTAAAACTGAAAAATAGTTTTAGGTGATATTGTGATATATATAGTGAATATTTTTAAAGGGTCTATTTTTAAAATTCTTAGTGGCGTATATTTAAAATATATATGAAACCAAATATCTTAATTTTACACACTCAAAATTTCAAGTAAAAAAAGCAGTTTTAAAAATTAGTTTTACAAAATTTGGATTTTTTAAGTTTAACTTTGAAGAAAGGTAATATATTTTAAAATATTTTTTGAGATATAAATTTTCATTTGTCTTTTTATTTCATGATCAATGTATGCAACCGCATAATCTCAAAAAAGAAAGAAAAATGGCCGATTTTTTTTTTTTTTGTAATCAGGGCTTTAATCAGAAGAGAGTGCGTAGTAACACCGATTGTTTTAAATATAATACTTGAGTTCTTAAAGAGGCTGCCAAAATATTATTGTGAGCTTGGTTAAATATTTTTTTAAAATATATAACAATTTTTGCTATAATTGATTAACGATTTTAGTTCTCCCACTAACCAAATATTCAACACCTCATTTGCTACCACACATGGTAGTTTCTTCTCAGAAGTATTAGTTTTTTTTAAATGTTTTACTAAATATTGCCGTATTGGAGAATTTCTTTTGTAATTTTAATAAATAAAAGTTATATGTATTGTCGTTTTGTGAAATGCAGGCGGATTTATTGGAATTTTTTTGGAGGTTATAAACTTATCGGCCTTAGGGGGATAAATACCTTTGTTTCTTGAGAAAGTCATTAATTTTCTTATCATATTTGTAGCTCTGTATTTAGTTGTGCTGCTTGTTTCTTTCATATATTTTTATTGGAATTTTACTAAGTGAAAAGCTCGGAAAGTAAATTAAAAAATTCTAAATGATATATGAACGGGAGCGTTTGCATTCCTATGAGGTGAATCGGGTTCGATTCCCAGCGATGGTTAGTCGATACGAATTCCTCCCCCGGCTTGCAACGACCACAGTTTTGGTGTAAAATATCCACAGTGGTTGACGGAGCATGGGTTAGAGTTCCCTTGCTGTTAGGCTAACCGTGGGAGGTTTTCGTGGTTTTTCCCTCCATGTAACGCAAATGCAGGTTAGTTCCATCAGAAAGTCCTCCACGAAGGCTAATTTCTTACATTACTTGATCCAGGAGTTCCCTTGTCTTCTAGATTGGGTTCAAAATTACAAGGCTACGTAATTGAACAGTAGTAATCGTAAATCCAAAATCTAGGGTCGGCTGTTCAACGACGGTTATAAAAAATAGATAAAATGATGTATGATTATGACTTTTGCTCTACTGATGCTCAAAATAAAGGAATCCGATAAAATTTTTGGCCAATAAATTTTCCGTTTCGGAGCAGTAGCAACAATACATAATACTGAATAATATTTAGCCGCGATGGCTCGCTGGTTAAAGCACTGAACTCTTATTGTGAAGAACCGGGGTTCGATCACCAGCAGCACCTGCTGGAAACCCACCCACTTTTATATCGGTACCAGCTTATCTGGGAAGTAAAGGTGGCCTGTGCTGAATGAGATCGCATTGCCAAAATCATGTCGTTGGTCTCGAAATTGTCAAGCCTTAACCTCCATGGCCATTCATCTCCGTGGTCCACAAAGGACTGTTATGGGAATGCTTTATTGAATAATTAAGGGAGTTGTGTGTTCAAACACTGGAGATTTCGTAAAAGGAGTTAAAGCTTCATGAAGCCAGTGTTTCTGTTTAGACTTAAAAATATGTTAAAAAATGCTCAATAAAAGTGAGGGGAATAATACGATTTATTAATAACGAAATCTTGGATTGTTTTAATTGCACCGTTGTTCTCCTTTTAGGTTGTGTCAAATTTTAAACCTATTTTTAATTCTTTTATCGAAGAAAATGACTGTTGAATTTGGAAATTTTACCGAATTCAATCTTAGTGTCTTGCTTCAGAAAATGCAATTTTAAAGTGTTTATTGGTTTATAGTAAACTTTTAGGATTGCTGATTTACGAATTTAGAAATTGCATCTTCTGAGATGTGTGTGTGTGTGTGTGATTATTATGTTGAAATACTGAGCTAATTAAGAGTTTTATTTAAAGAACACAAATATTAATCATTTATATAATAACTTAGATGCTAATGATGTAGAAAACCTGTTTATTTAAACTATGAAGGGTTGTTTGAAGAGATAAGGGATCATTACTTCTCCATACCATGTAGTCGTATCTTTTTTTTCTTCTTCTGAATGTTGCATGTTGAATTGTTTGTGGAGGGGAAATTACGAATCGTTTTATTGGTTCTAAATTCTGTAATTCTGAGCTATTTTAAGTTGTGATCATTATTTTATAAAATAAATTTGAGTCGTCCATGCCTCTGATCAATAAAACATAGAGTTTTCGTCCTACTTACGTTTATGTGACTGAATTTGATTAAAATATGACATGAACGTAATCCCTTGCCATACGTCAGTTTCCATTTTATCAGTTAAGTATTTTGACTTCATGCAATTCTTATTTTTTCTTCTATCGAACCAGTGAACCCTTTTCACTTACAGCTGCTTTTTTTTCACGTTCCAAAATATCATCTTTATCGTGTTACAAAAAATGTAGCTTGCCTACCTCAAATATTAGATGTAAACTATTGAAAAATAAAAACACTTGGAAGTTTTTCAAGAAAAAAAGTTTACGTTAGTTCCTAAGCCCAGTTGCAAAAACCTTTGTATTGTTATATAACAACGTGGAAAAAAAATTCAAAATTTATCTGCAAAACGTGAGCTACATTCAAATGTTGCCCGTAAGTCCAAAAGCGAGAATGTAACGCCAAAATACACGATGAGATACCTGCATTATTAAAAGAGAATGCTTTAAATGAATTAAAATGTTATTAGTTTGAAATTTATTTAATTGAAAAAAGAAAAATTCCATTATATTAAAATTAAAATAAAAAATTTATGATTTATTTATTTTTTTCTTATTGAAATAAAACAAATATAAAAAAAATGAACTGACCGTTTAAACTAAATAAAATTTGTGAGTAAAATAAATTTAAAACTTTTTAAGATTTAAATTAAAAGTTCTACCCCAAATAAAATAATATTTCAAACGATATTCAAAAAACTCAATCAGAAAGTCTGGTAAAGTCTACAAGATGTTTTTGGATACAGTGGAATTGGCAATTTTGCCACAGTTTAGTCACCCTTTTTCAAAAAAAAAAAAAAAAAAAATGCTATTGCGCCTTGAAGCAAATTCTGCGAAATGGGAAAAAAAAAAAAAAAAAAAAAGGCAATTTTTAAGAAGAGATTGTTCTTTTTTTTGTCTGAAAATTGTTATCGTTTGTTTGCAAGGCCAAAATAAATCCATGATAGTTCTGCTACTGGACTTCCAAGTATTTAAATAAAATTAATGGAAAGCTGCAAATAGTTTTAAAAGCCTTTATTATAACCATGTAAGTTTTTCTTTAACCAATTCTGAATCGAATGGAACCAAATCCAAGTTTATAAGATTATTAGTTTCGAAGTTACTTTATGTTTCCTAGAAAGAGTACGTTTTTTGATAGTTTGAACCCATTTACTCGTTTGACGGAGCGTAGCTATCAAACAATTGTTATATTGTTTACTCAGTAACCATGAGAGAATGATTTTGCTTATCTCAATCTACTTTTCTGATATTTCTACCCAGATTTAATGAGTTTACTTCCTATACATTTTTGATGATAAATGTAAGGAAATCCAAAATTAAATTGATAGTACTATTTGACTTTTTAAGGGTTTTATGCGTAAGAAGATCTAAGCATGAAGTCTATATATGAAACTTTTAGTTTCTAAATTATTAGTTTCTTCGATTTGAGATAAATCTTATTTAATTCAGCATAAACAAATAAGAAGGAAACAGTACATTACTTAGCTAGATAACAATGTTAGATAAATAAGTAGATATGAGACAAAAATAGTAATTTTTAAGCATAAAAACATTTATAACTTTCTATAATATTTATTTTATTTTAGACTTGTATTTTTTTTAAATCGATTCAGTCAATAAGAACAAAAAACTGAGGAAAAATACCTAATTTTGTGTATTTATCATTGTTAAAAGTGTAAATAGGCATAAGCGAAAATTCATGCTATAACTTACTTGTCTATATAACAATATCAGATAAGTAAATAAATATATGCAAAAATATTTATAAACATGAAAACGTTTTCATATTTAAAAACATGAAAACGTTCGTAATTAAAAAACAAGCAAAAACTTATGGGATTGTATTTTATTTTAATCGATTCAGTATAAAAATTCAGAGAAAAAAGCGCCTTGTTGATGTAGACATCATTGTTAAACATGTAAATAGGTATAAAATAATATATATATATATATATATATATATATATATATATTCTTTTTATATACAACCCTAATAACTTCTAAAATATTAGTTCTTTCGATTTAAATTTGAATTCAGAGCAGTAAAATGTATTTAAAACAATACCTCACTGGTCTAGAAAGCAATACAGTAGAACTCCGATTATCTGATACCCGCAGCACCAGGGGGTGTTTTCGGAAACTGAAATTATAGGATATTCGGGGATCTTTTCACGTTGATTAAGTTTATAGCCATCAAACAATAAGATAAAACAACTTAAAATAAGTCGTGATTATAATAACAGTTAAAAGAACATTTTTGTTTTACTATTCTGTTATGAAGAACGATACAATAGAACGGAAAAAATCCTCGCTACATATTTGTTTTCTGTTTAATTGCCGTTTTCCAGCAAGCAGAGTTTTGAACTCCTTGCAAGAAAGGTAATTGAAGACACAACAACATTAGCTGTAATAATGATTACCAAAAAAAAAAAGTGTCAGAGCGTTTTTTATCGCCTGTCGGATAACCGAAGTGTCGTATAATCGAGCGTTAGACAATCGGGGTTCTACTGTACTTAAATTTCTTCAAGCTTTGACCCTAACCCCTCAGCAAATTCTTGCCGGCGACTAAAAAACACAACGAAGGGAGGATGGCAAACTTCAGATACTCATTAATGATACTCATTATTGAATTTTAAAACGGTTTCTGGCCTTCTCCTAAATCATTTCCGTATAAAGTTTTTTTTTTTTTTTTTTTTTTGTTTCTTTTCTTTAATGAAGCGGAAACAGGCTTATTAGACGATCATACATAATTTTAGCGGAAAAACTATCTTATCTTTTGTCTATTTTTCTGTTAAGTATGTAATTAACGTTTAAGTAAGTAACGTTTTCGTTTTGTTCATCAACTTCAATGGTTATTTTAACACGACCTTTCGACCTTTTCTCTCTTGTATGTGAGAAAGGAAATTATAGAATTAATTGGTAATGAAATTGTTTTTAACAGTCTCATTATGAAATATAAAATGTTCATTTTGATTTTTAATGCACCCAAGATAAAAACATTCTTCTACTGCATTTGTTGCGTAAAACGTATTGTGCAACTTTTTGAAACTAGTTAAAGTAAATATTAAATTTTTTATTGTCATATCAATGAGATTCTTAACCCTAATAAAATCTAAAATATGTGATTGGGCGATTTATCAGTTTTGTCCAGTGCGTTTATATATCTACTATTTAAGAACAAATATTTTATAAACATACATATATGCCTGAAATTGTTTAACACTAAATGTGAATACAAAAGTAATTTTAGTCATATTATTAAAAAAGATTTTTGTAAATTTATTATTTCTAGTTGTTCTGTGGAATCGCACAATGTAATCGTATACATTGTAAATCTCATTAATTTATCTTTATTATTGTAATTTATGTTCAATGAATGAATTTCAATTATGCGAGTATGTTTTTAAATGACATTATCTAGCTGGACCTTTCATCGATATTAGAGTGATTAAATTTTTCAGAAAAATTAAAATGAGCTGTTATGTTTAGAGCCATTTTACTGCTATGGCGACCCCATTTAACCCTTTTCTTTTTTTTTACAATAATAGCAATTATTATTATTTTTTAAATACTCTTGAAATTGTTATAGATTAATGCAAAAATAATCAAATAAATTAAAATATAAAATTATAAAAAAATTATTAAATTTACATTTCTTTTTGATTGATGCTTTTTAGTTTTAACTTATTTGAAAATGACATATTAAATAGCGCTGAAATTAATATTACTATTTAAAATAGATAGATTGCTATTAAAAACTGTAGAATTTTTTTTAATATTTGGTATTTGTTTTTTTTTAAAAAAAGTTTCTTCTTTTTCTCCCACTTGCGTTGGAAGCAACATATTTTTTCTGGAGTGGTTTTTTCCTATGTGGACGTATAAGTTCGCAATGACAAATTGCCAGTGATTTTTGATCTATGTACTAGCATATTGCCTACACAAGAATACTGCATTTAAGTCCTAGATTACCTAGTATTTAGATTCAGGGCTAAAGAGAGTAGAAGGGCTGGTTCACTCCTTTGAAGAAACTCTCGCCGCCCCAAACCTCAGATTTTTTCCTGTGACGACACTCTGGCGCAAAGCTTGAACTTATACTTCAAGAACGGTGCGTTCTGTCAAACTAACTCTTAACTAAAATTGGAGCATTCCTTTTTTGAGACATATTCCAAGACTTTCGTTGTTTTCTATAATGATTTTCCTCAGTTTTTTAAAGTGAATTATAAAAATTTAAAATTATTAACGAAATGCCAGTTTGTGCGATTGCAACTTGTAAAAACTCTGATAGAAGTACAAAAGGAAAAAATATAATTTTCCATGCTTTTACTAAAGTAAATGTGCAACTATGTAAAGAATGGCTTCAGCGTTGCAAACGAAATGACCCAGTTAATATAAAACATGCACGAATATGTAGTAAGCATTTCTTGAAGGAAGATTATGAAGATGATGAAATCGTTTGCTTGGATTGCCGATTAGAGTGATTTTAAAATCTTCTGCAATACCAAAAGTAAATTTGCCATTTTCTTCTTCACAAACAATTTCTTCTCGGCAAGAAAGATTGAACAAACGCAAAGTGTTGGTTCGTGCATTGGGCAGATTAAAAACTCTTAAGCCGAAAGGAAAGCTTTGTAACTAAAACTTAACTGATTAACTTTGTAACTGATTAAAAACTGTAATTTTCATTCCTTGTATTTAAATTAATACAAGGAATGAAAATTTTTTAAGTAAAACAAATTGTGATAAATGCTTTAAATTAAAAGCAGAAGTTAAAGTACTGAAAGAGAGAATGGAAACTTTAGAAAAGGATTTGAAAAATAAAAATAATGAAGAAATAAAGTTTAAAAAAATATCAGTTCAGCGTATGAAACGGTGGAACGCATCTAGAAAAAGAATTCTGAAAAAAAAAAAAAAAATATGAGCAAAGAAGGGAATTGTTGAAATTGGAACAAGCTTTAAAGAAAATGCATAATTTAGAAAACAGTGTAAAAAAAGTATTTACAAGAGATCAAATACAATCTTTAATGAAGGGTACTTCAAATGTCAAATGGACAACAGAGGACATTTCCCGATGTATTTATTATACGTTCTCTTTCTTCAAAAGCGTATGATTTTTGGGAGGATTATTTGTTCCATCAGCAGAATGGATGGAAGTGTGTCAGGAATTTGAAAATATTTTTCAAAGTGTGCATAGGACATTTTACAGAAAATCGAAAGGTGTCATCAAAGAACTTATAAATGAATTAGAGGGACGATATCCTGCCGTAAATAAAGCAGCAATACGCTTATTTTGTCGTCTAAGAACTTTTATAAGAATTCGCCATCTAAACAGAAACCGACCCGTTACTTCAAAAAGAAAGGCAAGTGAAAAGATTAAAAAATGGATAAGGTCAAAGAAAAGTAAAATTTAAATGAAAAGTGAAAAGTAAAATTATTAATAGTTAAATTTCTTCAAATTTCATAACAGATAAATAAGTTTTGAATGTAGTTATTCTACATATTTATGATTTTTTTTAAAAATTATATTCTCTAAAATTTAAACATCTATAAGCAATTGTAAAATTTTTAATGTTATTATGAAAATAAATTATTATTTTATTTCAGTAATTAGCGTTTAAGGTTGTAGTTTCCTAATGATTAAGTATAAACAAATTACCATTAACAGCTTATTTTAAAATCAGGATTCTAAATTTAACAAAACTTTACAAATTATTGTTATCGAACAATATGTAGCTGAAAAAGTATTGATATATGCTTTATTTCTTTGTAACAGTAAGAGTTAAAATTGAAAATGTTAAAATAAAGTATTTATAGCTTCATTTACTACAACTAGTAAACTATTTTTAAGAGTTTAAATGGTATTTATTTTAATATTATGGCCAAGAAAATTTTTTTGAACTATGTTTATGAACGGAAATATTGTGTAAAGTTTGAAAGCTAAGAACCAGAAAAAGTCTAACTTATTTTTACAGAAAGAAAGCTAGCGACCTCCGAGATCTGTAGACACAGTGACGTCATGATGAGAAAAATCGTATCTTCAGTTCTGAGAGCGGAGTGAACTAGCCCTTCTCTTCTCTTTAGACCTGTTTAGATTACGTATCCAGGGTTTTATCCTGGATATCTAGGTTTTGAGTCAATTTGGAGCAAGTGAAGAGGGGAAGCTGTGATCGGAGGCGATAGTCGTTAAAGGCCGCTAGATTGTAAATTAGCTCCCCGGAGTTAGCAACTGATAGACTCCTAGTTATTTTAAAATCTCTAAATTATTATTAAATTAGATCTTGCCTACGTGTTCCGACTCAAAATTCAACTACGGGTTTTCTGAACGTGGTTTCTTAGGAAAAAAAATTATTACGTTCTAACCTGTGCTTTTTTTTTTTGGTGTTAACACTCAGTATAATACAAAAAGAAGATATAGCTCATCAATTCTATTATTATTTATTATAGTTATATTATTTATTATTGATAATATGAATAATATTAAATATTATAATTAATATTATTATTATAATTCTCAGGGGAAAAAATCATTTTGTTCTAACCTACTTTTTTTTTTTTAGTGTTCAGCACATATTATTGTCCAAAAATGAAGATATGGTTGATCAATTCTATTATTATTATTTAGCTTATTAATCTGATTATAAATGACATATTTGATTATTTACGTGTTCAATCTTATCAACTTCGTTAAGGTACTTTTCCCAGTAGAATCACTGGTTGCAGTCTGAGCGAGTGTGTGACCACTTTAATCAGCCTGAGAGAGTCCGAGGGTGTGCGGTATCATTTCTCGTTAAACTGTTCTGCCGTAAAGTTGCTCCACTTCACTCACAGGTTGACGGTATATCGAAGCCATCACCTCCGCAGAGGATCTAAATTGGGATGGCATGTCTTCGGATCGTCCTCAGGGAGGTTTCTCAGGCTTTTGTCAATAGCCCATTGTGCAGCTCTAGTGTCATGTAAATGAAATGCTACTACTATCTTATCAACTAGTTTATCTCATCTCGAAAACCAAAATGTTTGTTTCTTTTTTCTATTTAATATAATTTTGTTTTGATTTTTTTTTTTTTTTTTTGTAAGTGCTTATTGATCCTGTTATTTAGTTTATCATCCTTATCATTGTTTAATTTATCTGTCTTATTATTAATTAGTTTATCAGTCTTATTATAATTTATTTTATAAATTATGTTACTATTTAACCTATCAATTCTGTTATTATTTAGTTTATAATTCCTGTTCTTATTTAGTTTATCTGGTTTTTTACAAAAACTATTGACGATTTTGAAAAATACATGCAAAAAATATGGAACTGAATACGACAGAAATCTAGGGTTTGCTTTTTAAAAAGCCCGAGAATTTTTTCCTCCCACTTAAAAATTGATACAAAGTTTGATATGTAAAAGAGGACGTTGTAAACTGAAATTAAAATGAATAAATAAATAAAACCCGTAAGACAATGTTTGCGTGTCAGACCATTCTAATTGAAATAGTGGCGAGAAAGTTCATAGTTTCTTTCGACAATATTACGTCTGTGCTACAAATAGTGCTATTTCGAAAATTAATTTGAATTTAACGTCATCGAGTATTTAGTTACGAATTTTGAAACTTATTGCCAAAAAATTTTTATTTCTGTAAATCGTATGTTTCTCGTCTCGATGTTTTTTTTTTTTAAATATTAATTTTTAAAATCATCGGTAATTATTGGTTTTTATAATAATCGGTAGCTTTATATTTTTATTTCTTTATTAACTAAAAAAAAAAAAAGAAACGCCAACTATACTGGTAGTATAATTTCGACTGAGGATAAAAAAGGTTAGGAAAGGTTTTATTTTTTCTCTTTAGTACAGTCGAACTCGTCTGTAACGAGAGTTTTGTGATTGTGACTGAGACCAGTCGTGAGATTTTTTAAATCAGGATGTTTCTTAATCCCGAGTGATCCAAAATTGTCAAAAATAAAAGCTATAATGACAAAAATTAACTAGAAAATCAATGCTGTATTTTTTTATTATTTAAAAAAAAAAAAAAAAAAAAAAAAACTCTAGCTTAAATAACATCTGTTTTTTTTTTTTTTTTTTTCGTGGCCGAACTTCGTTTGGCAATTTTTTATACACTACATGCCCTCCCCGAAGTAATTATTCAACCACGGAAAGTTAGCTCGTGGAGCGACAGCTTTAGCGGAAGAGTTTATTTTTTCATAAGTGGAAAAAGTTAAAGCATGCGAAATATGAGTGTATTTTTTGGCGAGAACTCCAAATTTGCATACTAGTTCGATTATTTAGTTCATTATGATAGATAGCTCCTTAAAATAAGTTAGATTTTATATTTATTTCCTTGCTCTACAGCAGAGGTCGCCAAAGTGGTCTATATAGACCCCCAGGAGTCTATTTAACAAAAGCGGGGGTCGATCTGTGCCAAGGGGTCGAATGGGGGTCGATCCGAATCGGAAGAGTCGATGGGTCTAAGAAAAAACAGTTTTTAATACGCAAATCACACGTACCTAATTGAGTATGTAAAATTTGTGAATTTTTTTATAATTGACTTAATATCAGTTTCTTAATAAACTTATATTTATTCGAGTTAAACAAGTATTTACGTACCAGCGCTCAGTGGCACGAACTCAGCACAGTTATATAAGTTATATGCATATGTGTGACGAGCATTGACGCTATAAACGCAAATATCATACCATACGCAGTTTCAGCTATCTTTGCAAACTGTGAACACTGTTGAATATTTGCAGTGTCCTTATTAAAACTTTTATAGTTTTGGATAATTAGTTATTGTTTCGATAAAACCATTCGTTTAGTTTAGATATCAATTTTAATTATCAATGTATGTAAAAAAAGAAGGTAAGCATGAATAATATGGATTAGTACAGCCCGCGGCAAAACTATAGCACACTTTGTATTTTTTTACGAAAATTACAAAATTGACCAATTTTGAACCCAATATAGTGAACCTTACAAAAAAAAAAAAAACACCATGCACACCCATCTCATTGATTAAGAAGCAATAAATCTGTAGTTACTTTACTTATTCATAATTACTTATTATTTAATAAAGGCCGGGATAGCCCGATCGGTCGCGCTGGGCCCATGTCCGAGAGTTCGTGGGTTCGAACCCCGCCGTGTAGTAAAGTGACTGATGCACGTTAAATCTGTCGAGTCGCAAAAGTCCTCCATGTTCCCATAACAAATCAAAACCTCTGGGGGTACTGGATTGGAGATCGATTTTTCTCTGATTCAGGTCAAAATTACAATCTGTGGATGAATGAATGAATGGATGTATGAATGGGTCCGCTTTATAAACGAGTGTGACGTATAATGTGGCAGAAGTCGAATTCTAGGCCATAGATGGCGCCACTGGAAAACAAGAACAATCGCACCCTCTCTGCCTAAACAGGCATACGTCAACAACATTTAATAAATATAAGGTATTTAAGTTTCAGCATAAATATATATTTTGCATAAAACTATTGTTACACAATGTACTATTACTTTAATAAATGTTTAAAATTATAAAATAAATGTACAAACACAGTATCTAATAGAGTTTTATTTTAATTAACAAAAAATTACTTTTATGGGGGTCGATGGAGATTTCGAAAAATTATATAGGGGTCGATGATCAAAAAAGTTTGGCGACCTGCTCTACAGCATTCCGAATACGATATCTACATTCACTTTCTTCCGATTCTCCATTTCTCTTCGACGTGTCTTCTTCCACTAAATCTTTGGAATAAACTACGGGATTGCTTTACTCTCACTTTGCACGCCCAAACTCGCGATGAGAGAGGCCTATAACATTTATTGATTCCAGAATAGTTTGTAATATCTAGGTCTACTTCGTTTCTGCGGATGATGATGGCGAATTACTTTTTTCTGATTCATTTTAGTGAGATTCTGCGTTTTGCAAACATTTGTTTCGCGTAAGTCTAGGTGTCGAATCTATTCAGTGATAGAGCATTCGCCTCCAGTGAGATGAACCGGGTTCGAATCCCAGCGATAGCTGGTCGATACGAATTCCTCATTCTGCTTGCACCAACCACAGTGCTAACGTATACGGATCTGGCCGACAGATCATGGATTCGAGTTCCCTTGCTGTCAGGATAATCGTAGGAGGTTTTCCTCTCCATGTAGCGCAAATACTGGTTAGTTCCATCAATAAGTCCTCCACGAAGGCAAATTTCTTCCAATACTTGATCCAGGAGTTCTCTTGTCTTCTGGATTGGGTTCAAAATTACAAGGCTACGGAGTTGAACATTAGTAGTCGTAAACCCAAAACAAATTGGGTCGGTTTTTCAACGACGGTTATAAAATTATAAAATGGTTAGCATTGCAACTTCTGTTAGTCACTGTAGTTATGATAGGCATATGAGAAATCTTTCAGTTTTTCTTTTTATTGTTTATCAACATAAATTTTTTGAGCAAATTAAGAAAAAAAAAATCTTTGAATCCAAGTTATGCTCGGATTATCGAATTTTAGTATTTTTAATGTTGAGCAAAATAGCGATTTATTTCTAAAATTAAGAAAAGTTTTAAGAAACTAGAGTGAAGTAAAGTAATTTTCAGAATATTAAAAAAATATTAATAATTATTCCAGACAAAAAAAAAAAAAAAAAAAAAAAAAAAGAAAAGAAAAATTATAATAAAATGCATATGTGATGCATTTTCGGCAAAAAGAAAAAAAAAATAGGCGATCGGATCAGACAATTTTTTATTCATCCTGTGTCTACTATCAATTTCGCCATATACTTTTTAACATTAAACCAATCATTTAATAAAAACGACCTCGTTAAATCCGAGCTCGTAATCAACTCATATTCTATTGGATTATGCATTGTTATTGCCCATAACTCTGACTCCATTCGCCATTATAATGATTTTTTCTTTCCCTTTCTGACTTTCTTGTGTGCGTGACATTGAACATGAAAAAGACCGGAAAAGACGTATTCCAAAGAGCAAGTTTAAGTCTTCTTAACAGAGTAAACAACTGGAAAATATAAGTTTTCCTTGAATTATAGACACTCTTGATTATTTAGTTTTTAATGTATTAGATTTTGGGGCCGTCTACAAATGACGTTGCGCTTGGTGATGGAGGTGGTGAAAATTGTGACAGTTAAGGCAAGGAGGGAGGGAGTAACAAGAGGTGTGACACGATTCGTTTTGGTTATGTGCGTTATGTTCGGTTATGTATGACGTTTATTTTAAAAAAGGTAAAAATGTTATTTTCTTCTTAAACTTTTACCTTGTATCGAAAAATATTGATGGGTGATTCTCCAAAAACTTGACATTTTCTAATCACAAATTCTTGAAAACTAAAAGTACTTCAAAAACAAAAAATCTGAAAAAATTCAGACTCCCTCTTTATAAGGCAATTTACAAACGGAAACTCACTTAAACGTTGCTGGCTATTAAGTCAATCTTCGGGCTTAGAAAATGAATGCGAGGATAATGATTTTTTTTTTTACATAAGTGGCACATTTTTTTTACAATGAAAAATTTTGTAGGAATTTCTGGACCAAACATTTTCCTTCGGTTTCCTGAATTTCAATCAAAAAATCGTTCGCACGATGGGACATATTTTGCTCCCTTGCATATAAGTAATAATAACATATATTAGGAATTAAAAAAAATGAGATTGGCAATCACTTTAGTTTTACTTAATCTAAAAAAATCTGCCTAAATTGAGGCATAAAAGATTTAAATTTAATATAGATAATAATTAACAACTCATAGTTATCTGTAATATAAACTTAATGGTTATATAACTGACAGCTATGAGTTATTAATTATTATCGATCTTAAGCAAATAATATTGATATTAACGTATTATGAGTACCATATTTTTAGAAAAATTAATAGTTTCAACCAATTAATAGTTTCAATAACTTTGACTACATTTTTTACGAGTATATTATAGATAATAATTAATGTAGTATGTAATGCAAGTATCGTGCATGATTTAATATCTTATATATAAAGTGTCCCCAATGACAAAAAAGGAGCTTGCCCTAGGTTTTTGACAGTTTTTGTCAGATTTGGATACTTTTTGTCATGTTTTTGACGTGTCATGTCAAAAACCACTTGTTCACATTTGAAGTATTAAACAAAGGCAAGTAGGGAAATAATAACATTTTCCCCACAAATAATGAAACACTTAAATTTAAATGTGGTAAAAATTTCAAACTTAATTCGCAATAAGTAAAATTTTTTTCTGGAATTCTTTTTTAGAAAAGGGATTTTGATGAGGAAAGAATAATTTTACTATGTAAAAATTTGTTTTCCTTAAAAGTCAAATTATTTTTGAACAATTAATTTTTACTTTTAAACAAATTACTTTTCTAATAATTTTTGATTTGTTAAAATAGTTCTAAAGATATGCAAAATAATAATAATTTAAAATAAGAGGCTCTATTTCTTTTTTAGTTAAAATGTTTAGACCTGAGTTTCGTGGCTACTTCTTATAATTGGAGTCAAAAATATGAATCCGCCTTAAAAAATTGAATGTTTTTCTCTACAGAAAGTACAGTAAAAATTCGTTATAACAAACCTCAAACCAATTTTTTTCTATTATGGACAGCTATTTTGATTTAAAATACCTAGAGTAGACTGTTTTTGTTTACATATTGTTAACAAAGTACATAGCTCTGTACTTTATAAAAGACAAATTTATAGAACAGAAATATTTGAACAGCAAGTTTCCAAATCGTTACAAGTTTTTGTAAGAATAAAAAAAAAGTGCTATACCTTACTTCCTCATTGATAGCAGTGAATGTTAATTTTAATGGTAAGTTGTCAAGATAAGGAAGCATGATAGATATGTGGTGAACTAAAGTTGCATTGTTCTAAAGTACATGGAAGGAATTTTAAATATGATAGTAGAATTTTTTATTGGTTGGGAAGAAGATAACTTCCTCTGTAGTCCTACTTTAATATAATAATAGGTTGAAATTGGAAGAAGGAAACGATCTTCTGTATTGATATCAGAAATAAATAAAAATGTCTCCGATTTAACCGCATAATATTGCTTACTTAATCTTCTGGAAGATGTATATTAATAACAATTCTGTGGTAATATCGGAAGACTTGTAATTTTTAAATCGTTATAAATGTATCTTTAATGTTTGGATTTCGACGATAACTTGAAATGAATCCGCTTGAATGGATGATTGAGTATTGAATAATAGATTTATCGTTGTATGCCGTTACATTGAACTTTTACTGTACAGTAGTTCCTTGCCAAATTATTAGACGCACTATAAGATTCTATATAAAATCTTAATTAGCAGGTGATACTATACTTTATTATTTTTTACGCGACTGAAACCGGTTTGCACTTGTTAACGTTCGTGTATCAATTGGTTAAATTGGATTATATAATATAAATTCGACGATTGGATAAATTAGACGATATATTATATAAATATAGAATATTTATTATATCGGGTATTATATTAGCATATTATAATAATTAGACCAAATTATTTGACGCACTTTAGTTTTTTAATAATTACGTGTTTTGCACGAGTTTATGCCATACTTTTATATTTAAACATGCACGTAAAGGGTTTTTATTCAGGAGATTTTTTATCTACTTCCTATTTGTATTTATTTTTAACACATGGCATTACATCAATGTTTGTTGATTTAAATCAGCTTGATTTAAATCTCGATTTAAATCATGATTTAAATCAAATGATTTTTTTAAAAAAATAATTGATTTAAATCAAAATTTTTTTAAAAATATATATATTGATTTTAAAAGTTAAGGAACAGTATTTTAAATTATTGATACTTTTATTATTTTCTTTTCTTAGTTTTAAAATTTATTTTAAATAAACTGCTGCATTAATTAATTTTAGTAAACGAAATTACTTTCTTTCTTGGTGTGTGTTAAATTCCAACACATTTGAAATTACATTTTTACAAATCTTTTGATTCTTGAGATTGAAAGTACAGATTAAAGTAAACATTTAATGTTGTCTTAATATAGATCTGCATAGCTGTAGAAAGTAATTAATAAACATGAATTAATTTCAAAAAATAATGTTAATTAAAATTCTACCTTTTCAATGAAAAAGTGTGGAATTAAAATCTACATTATATTTTATTGGCGGAAAATGTATATTTCTGAAGCTTGAGGTTATATTAAAAAGAAATTACCCTAATATGCCAAAAATAAAAAGAAAAAAAAAGGCTGATGAATTCAGATATTTGTTTTACTGATATAGTGTCATTCTACCCTTTCAAACAAAGTCTATTTGAAGCAGTAGGAATATTAACTGGTATTTTTTCCTCATAATATGTTTACAGTATCTTTGACATTATCTGATTTTCTATAAAGAAATTTTGTGAAAAAAAAAAAAAAATTGCAATGGGTACATAGATTTAACAAAAAATATTTTTTTTTAGCTTAACTTATCTATTTTGATGTAGAATTAAAAATGAATATTTTAATATAAAAATATATAGATTAAATATTTATTTATTTTTTAATGAATGACTACATTTATAAACACAATCTGTTGCATTTATTTTGTCATTTTAAAAATCAAGAGAAAAAAAAATCACAAAAATTATGGTTTGCTAATTGAAACTTTGTTTCAATAGTTAAAGTGCAGGGGTCTGTCAAAGCCAAATTTACTACCGTACTTCACAAATTCGACTTTAGGAAAAACAGTAGTATAATTTCACAAAAAACTTTTTTGTTAAAATTTCATTTTTGTGTCTCGTAAGAAATTATAAATCCATATTTTTACCATATTTGTGTTGATTTTTTAATACAATTTTTAATTTTCACAAATTATGTCTAAATTTTCACAAAATAGGTACCTCTCAGAAAAACCTAAACAGACCCCTGAAGTATTCTTTAAATTCTCTATTTCATCTAGTCTTTAAATTTCAATCATCCATTTGTTTCAAAATGGTTGCTATGCATTCAAAGCTATGTATTATAATAAAAAAATATTTTAGTAAGTTAAAGCTTCTAAAATATTGTTATAATATAGTTTTAATATTAATTTAATTTTGATTAAACATTTATAAAGTTTTTTTAATCTCAAATTAAAGTTCTTAAAGTGTATTTGAATAAAAATCAAAAAAATCTGATTTAAATAAAAAAAATCCGATTTAAATCAAAAAAATCACGAACCCTGATACAATGTTAAGCAGTTGATATACGAACGTACAAAGGTGCAAACCGGTTTCAGCCGCGTAAAAACAATAAAGCAGTATAGTATTACCTGATAATTGAGATTTTACATAGAATCAATCTTATAGTAAGTCTAATAATTTGGCTAGAGACTATATGTTTTCATGTGATTTCATTCATTCATGTATGTTTTCATGTGATTTCATATGTTTTCATTTTATCTATAGCCTGCAGCGTTTAATTAGCTCAATTTAGAGTTAGCCTCTTGAATCAATGAGAACAATAGTGCGTAAAAGTCCGATCTTAATATATATAAAAAAATATATTTACAACACTGTTTTTCATTTTCCCCCCAAAAGTTTGCGTTAAAAATTTCTACTGGTCTCCTATTCTAAAAAGCCCATTTTCCGCAATGAAACGCTTATAGTGTCTGTTGTAAAATTCTTTAATTTTCGTTTATTGTAGCTAAATTTTGTAATATTTCTTTATTTATTATTTTTTGAATTCAAAAAATACTGCTTTAAAAACTGAAATTAAGTGAAGGAAAAATACGAAAAAAAAAAATTACTAAAAATATATTTGAGAATTATTTAGCTTAAAAAAAAATTAAATTTTCACAATCTAGAATAATTTCAACAACAAAGGCGATGGGTAGAATATTAAGTTTTTTGCGACAAATATGTTACGACTTATTCAAAAATTTCGCTTAGTGAAGATAAATGCTAAGTAAAAATATTTATCAACCGATATATATATATATATATATATATATATATTTGACGAAATTATTATGCTGGACGCTAAGGACTAGCCATAATAATAATTTTTAATTTTGTGCCTTACGCAAGCATTGCTCATACCCCTCCTCCCCCTAATAACTAATCACAATACCCATCTCTCTTAAGTTCTTTCGTAATTTTTGAATTCCCACAAATTAAATATTTAGTTAGCTTTTGTAGACAACGCAGGAGTTTTGCCTTCGTAAATAGATGCATTGTATCCAAACCAGAAAAATTGTGCTCGCGAAGAATTGTAATTGCGACGAATTGTGTTCACGGCGAAATGTACTCGCGGCGAATTGTGCCCACAACAAATAAAATTGTGTTTGCGACGAATTGTGCCCATGACTAATTGTGTGCGATGAAATGTACACGACGAATTGACGCGTCACCCATTTTCTATGCTCCAACAGTAGAGTTGCAACTATTTTCTTATATTTCCTTATTTATATTTCTTTGTGACTGATTGAAAAATAGCGTGATATTTTTTGTCGAAGGGATTGGAACTTCATTTATATACAGCGCATTTTTGGGGAAAATGGAATTGTCCACAGTTATTATTTTTTTTCTTCTTCTTTTGATTTCGTGACGTAGCGTGGGAAATACACCATTTTAATTCAAATTTATTGTTTGTTTCTTTTGCATAAGAAAACATATTTGTACTGTCTTTTTTTTTTTCTTCTTAATAACTAAATGCTAGAATTTTTTTAACATGATATCCTGACGTCTACGTGGGTTGAAGTGACAAGTTTCAGCACACGTGTATTAATTATTTGCTTGATTTATAGTTTCAGAGAGTATGTATAAAGTAAGTTATGCTTTTTCGAACAGCGTATAAGTAGCTTATTTTTATCTGATCAGTTCGAGAGCTTTGTTTAAAAGTCTTCCTCTGAGAGATGATTACAGTTTAAGTAATCAGGGCTCGTGTAAGTAATAAGCGCTTGTGTTTACTCAGATTTTTTTTGTATTATTTGCTCTAATAGTGACATACTTCCCTTTTTTCCTTTCAAAGAGACTTAAATTAATAATTTCAAGAAAGAGATGTGATTTAATTATCTAAGAAATTTCTAATGTGATCCTTATTTTTATATCTTTCTGCAAATTTTATCTTAATAACTTTTTCAAAAGTAAATCTGTTTCTAAAACATGATTTATTTATCTCAAAACATTAATTTGAAAGGTAGAATTTCTGTAATATGCTTCTTAAAAATGTAACATCAAATATATCTTAAAACAATTTCCTAATTAAATTTGATCTTGTTTATAAAGTTACGAATTCTACTTCTGGAGTTTATAGAATAACTTTATTTACGTTTCATAACACTATTTTCTTAACAAATATCTCATAACATTAGTTTAATAATATATAACATTATTTTTAATACGTTAATTATATGAATATTATGTTAATTATAGGTGTCCGAAGTGCTTTGTATTCAGAGCGACTAGTAAATCGGCACCTGATTAAAATCATGATCATTAAAACTGCTTAATTTCTTCAAGTTTTGAGAAAATAATTGAATATCTTGCTAACACCAGAATATTATACCATAAACATTATTTTGCAATAACATCTTTTTAATGAATAAACATAAAAAAAATATGATTAACTTTTATCACTAAGAGGAGGATTCTGTCCAGGCTATAGGGAAATTATATACAAAAATGTTTTATCAAATAAACAACAAAAAATGGAGATAAAAATAGTAAACAATTAATATGAAATATAGAAAATAAATAAGTATTCACGAAGTACATTACCGTTGACGGTAAAATAAATAGGGATACTATTAATGCTTCAGTGAAGAATATTTAAAAAAAAAAAGAAGAAAAATAGAAATTTTATTACAAAAGTTTTATTTGATGGAAAGCTGGAGAGAAATATGGCGTTGCTTCTTTAAGAGAAGAAAAAAAAATCATCAATATTGTCGATGTTTATTGTAAATTCAAATCAATCGTTCAAAACTTGAATGTGTTTTAATGTAGACTAGTCTTATTTGCGCTAAGGACAGTGTGCCTAAATGCAACTATGTTCAGTTACTTTAAAACCTAACGGACGAGTCATGCTATAGAGTTAAAATTTCGTATCTCGGGTGCATATCCCAATTCATTTCCACACATTTAAAACCTTTTTTAACGAGCAATTTCTCGTTGCAATTTCATCACTAATTTTAATGATCTCCTAACATGTCCTAAATGCGACGTTTCCCCCGAAATGGAGGTAGGTCACAGGTAATACAACCTCATCCACAGCACTCTTTTGATCAATCTATCATAAGAAAAAAATGGGAAAAGACCATTTGTATCAGATTTAGAGGAGTTGTAAAATAACTGTCGCATTTAGAGACTTGATTCCTCGAGTGGCACTAATTGCGACATTTAGGAGTCCTTAACACTAGATTGCCTAAGGTTGCCCATTTTGACTGCTTTTAATTTCAATTAGAAAAACAATGATGGATATAATGACACAATTTCTTAGAATTTTGTACAAAATATAATTTTTTTATTGTTAATATTTACTAATAACTTGTTATATTACTGTAAATAGTATAAAAAATATAAAAAGTTAATTTTAAACAAATTTCTTTACACATTAATTATTTTTTTTACTATCCAGTCATTTTGACTGCTTTTGGGCAATATAGGTATATAATAAGTTACAGTCTTTCTAGTGTTAAATGCGACGTTGATTTCTGCAGCCTTTCCAGTGGTAGGTGTCGATTACAGCGAATTGTTTACATATAATTGCTATGTAATCAATTACTTAAAATTGCAATTGCAAGTAATTTCAATTACAAGTAATACTGATATCTGACTACCTGATTAAATGTAGTCTGAATAAGAAACGATTGCGGGTGGGTATTCATGATTACATTTCATCAAAATATAAGATTTCATGTTATTATGATTACAATTAATCAAAAAATAAGGCAAGTAATCATGACTACATGTTATCGTAATTGCATGTAATCAATATTGTAAGCTATCAAAATATATGATAACAAAGAATTACGATTAATTGTTATAAACTAAGAATTACAAATAATATATGTGATTACCGTACCAATTCTAGTACGATAGGACACACAATATAATGAAGTATATATAGTACATACAATCAGAGTCGGGCAAAAATGTAATCGATTACAGTAATCAGAAGTCTGTCCAGACATTTTGTGAAAGGTCCTGTTTTTGTAAAATTGTGAAAAAATTACTCGTAATTTGTGAATATAAAATAGGCGTTAAGTCACATTCTTTCAACCAGGGTCCTGTTTTGTGAATTTGTGCAAATAGGATCCTGTTATTGCAAAAAACCATTTCAAGGAGTTTTTAAATTGTAAATGGATACAAGATTATGCTCAACACTGTAAAATTATAATTAAAAAAAATTTTTTTTTTCAAAAATGAGCAGCTATTAAATTAGAGATGCAACATGCAAATATTTGCTATTTAGCCTATACTGCACAACACAGAATATTAATTTCGGATGGGAAATGGAAGCAAAATCACTCACATTTTTAATAATTTCAATTGGCATACTTTAAATAACACAACTTAGTTATGTATCACTTCTAATGTGTTACACATTGAGAACTTAAACAATTCTAAAATTTAAAATAGTTTTTTTAAAAAATTGATATAAGTTAATTTTTATTTACATAATATTTTATCAATTTTATGAATAAAATATGGCTCAGTTATTTATTTACAAAAAAAAAAAAAAAATCATTTAATATCAATAAGAATGTACACACGATGTTTGTAGAAGTAGAAATACTTTCTTAGAATACTACATTTGGAATTTATAAATTTTTTTTTACTTCGAAGAGGTTAAGGTACATAATATAAATGAAATGAGATCAAACTTAGCCTTAGAATTAAAGCAGAAAAACATGATTAACAAAATATTAGAGTAATATAAGTCGATTGCCAGTAGATTTGAAAATATCCCGCCCATTTATAATGTCTTTCTGTCTAATGTCTTTCGAGTGTCTCTTGTGAAGGGTCCGATTAAAAGATAATTTATTTTGTGAAGGGTCCGTTTTTAAGTTAAAATATTTTGTGAAGGGTCTGCTTTTATGAAAATATATTTTGTGAATGGTCCGTTAACAGACCCCTGATAATCAATTACTTGTAATCATGATTACAAGATAACATAATTTTGATTACAGCTGTAATCATGATTAGTAATCAATTACTTGTAATCGTGATGACGGTTTTTTTAAAAAATTTGATTACAGCTGTAATTATAATTTAAAATTCACCAAAATTTTGATTCCAACTGTAATCGTGATTCCAAGTAATTGCGATTCCAAGTAATTGCGATTCCAAGTAATTACAACAAAAACGATTACGGATAATTATGATTACAAGTAATCAAAATATATTATTGCATGTAATCGTAATTACTTGTAATCAAATTATACGATTACAAGTAATTACGATTGCATACTATATGTCAAGATATTATGCATGGGGATACATATTTTTATGTACATAGAATGTACGCTCACATATTGTTTGTACACACAATATACATAATTATATTGTAATATAATAATACAATATGCTGTAAACTTAGTACACATAATTGTGAATCTATGATACATGTACGCATGTATGTTAGTTTGTATGCAAATGCAATGTTTTGTATGTTTCTATATACGGACAATATATATGTATGAGCGTATGTGAAAATATTGTATATACGTATACATGCATTTATGTACGTAAGTACATACTTTGTATAAATGTATGATAATACCACGTACATACAATGTACGTATGTATATACATTGTGCGTATTTACGTACAATATGTAAGAATATTGTTTATCAGTACACTATATGCATATAGTTGCGTAAATAAATTGCATGCATGTACGTTTGCATGTACATAGATAAATGGTTTGTACACGCAACGTATGAGCATATGTATGTACGTATATATCTATAAACTTTGTTAATACATGTGCACATGTAATGTATGGACGTACAAAAAATGGTTATATGTGCAGATAATGCACGCATGACAATGCACGCCTCAGTTTAAAGTTTTGCAATGTGTTTGATTCACAGCTGATGAAACAGAAGTAGTTGAAAATATTTCTGTTTTAAATCCAAAAAATTTACATTGCAATCTTTTATTTGTCTTTACTGTTGTAAAGATCATGCATCTGAGCTAATAACAGATTTTATTATATGATGACTTATAAAATGATTCCTGGAGCTTTGGGTTTGGATATGAAAAAAGTATGAAAAATTTGTTTAATGGAAATTCTGCCTCAAAGGTTTTAGGAATTACAATAATAAATTTCATCGAAAAAAAAACAAACTGAAAACATATCTTCAAAGTTCTAATTTTCAGACATTTAAATTCAAAAAAGTGGCTGCAAGAGCGATCTTTACTTTGAAAAGCCGAAAAGGTAAACTTTTTGCACCCTTATGCAACTCAAGTGCGCTTCTTCGATTATTTTTTTCTTCCTCAAAGAAAGAAAAATCATATGCGTTTTATCGACTATGGGTTGGGGAAGAATGTTTAACTGTGACTTTTGAATTAGCGTCTGCTCGAAAAGTTTTCCACTTATAATAGATATTTGTGTCTGTAAGAATCATCTGGAATATGACTTAAATTCTTTAAATATTTCAAAGTACTATTAGCAAAATCTTTATAAATATGTTTTCTAAAATAGAATTGAATGGTTAGTTTAATTTAGAAAAAAAAATTTTTATTTTAAAAGATTTCGGATTGAGAAGTTTTTATTTTTAATATTTTCTTTATTCAATGTTTTAAGTTCTTAAGATTATATATTTTAAATTTTTAAAATATGATTAAAGTACTTATAACATTCGTCAGAGATAATAATTTGTGATTTCCATTTTCCTTTCAATTTCAAAATACTTATGCATAAAAAAGTATTAAAAAAAACCTTTGTTGCAGTTGCTTAAGGATGTTTGTTGCTTGTAGGCCATTTCTAAAAAGAAGAAAAAAAAAAAAATCCAAATATTAAGATTAATTCATCCATGTTTATGCTATTAGAAGTATGAGCACGAAGATTTCATAAAAACCAGTCCATATTTTCCACAGTCAATAAAATATTGGTTCGTTAAGTCACTTGCCAAACCAATATTTTATTTTAATTTTGAGTATTTCTACTAGGACAGGGGTGGCGAGCCTTTATGCACCAACGTGCCATTTTTTCTAAAAAAATTGTTTAATGAGATCATACACGTGCCGTCAAATATTTTTGACTTCGCGATTATTGGCAAAATAATAATACTAAATACTTTAAACTCATAACTCTTTATTTACTATGAAAATTTTTTTTTTTGCAATGTCTCAGTTATACGCGTAATTCAACTTAAAGTAACATCAATGTGACTTCTGTTGTAGCAGATTAGATGACAAATAACTTATATTAAGTTGTAAGATGTTAGTTTAAGCAGGACTGTTAAATTTTTTTTGCTAGTTATTTATTGTTAGCTTGTTTTTTATGGTTATTAATTGTTTTTTTGGCATTAATTGTTAATTTTTTTGTTAATATGTGTTTCTTTTTTATTTTTTGTGAATTTTAATTTAATTATTACATATGCTTCATACTAATAACATTTGTGTAATAACAATTCATAGTGTAATAACACTTATGATTGGTTTCGTGCCCAAAATATTGTGTCGCGTGCCATTGGTTCGCCATCCCTGTACTAGGATAATGGGTCACCGCAAAAAGCAGTGTTAGTATAAATTATTTAAGTTTTGACATCTATTTTTTGAAACAGATCATAATCGTGAGCGAGCTCCATGCCGAATCATTCTCTGGGGAATTTCTTCCGGGTAGTTGACCGTGACCTTCTAAACAGCTGATGAACATTGTAATGCCTGTTCTTTTTATGCTTCTCAAGTTCTTAATCATTCGTGACATGACAGTGTTGGTTCATATTATCTGATAAAACTAGCAGAATGAAGTCTCCTTTTTCTTGAAGCTGTCAAGGTGTGTGTTTTATCCTAGATAAATAAACTTTAATAATATGATATTCGGTTACTCATCATTTGACTCATGGACTATGAATTAAAAACCAGCTTGTTTTTGTTTTTACTTTATTCAAATGAATGCAGTTTATTGGAAAATATTCTTAAAAGTTTTATTTAAATGTAGATTAAGTTTTAAAATGCAACGTTTGCAAATTTTATAGAGGTTTAAGTACTTCATTTTTTAAAGCACTTGCTATATCAAGCCATTTTTGTTTTATCGTGTTTATTTTGTCATTTTCACCTTGTTAGCACCAATGCCGCATCTTGGCGCTGTTCTGTCGCACGCCAACTAAAAAGTTTCACTTAAATTTTGGCTATGATCAAGCGCAGATATGCGGGATATATTCCCATATTTCATAGTTAAACCATAAACTAAAGGTTAAAAAATAAATATATTTTTTTAAAGTTTCAAAATACAGTCTGCTTCCCTAGAAGAATAACAAACCTATCCTTTGCATAGTTTTGCTGAAACTTAATATCGTTCGACATAAATGGAGGGAAATTAGGTTTTGATATTCATGAAAATTCGTTTTTTTAAAAATATTATTTGGCATTCATAAAAATGTTATTTCGGTTGTTAAGCTATTTACTTTTTGAAATGAATAAATAAAAAAAAAGCGATTAAACATTTCATTTGATCAAAAGCAACATGAATTTCGGAATGTTTTATTCCAATTTAGTTTCTTCTTTATTCCATTATATATTTCGGATTCTTGGCCATAGGATGGCGCCACTGAAATAATAAGAAACGCACACTCTGCCTTAAATCTGCTCGGTTTCACCAAGTAGGCTTGCCCAAGTGGCAAGTAGCATAAGAAACAACAACAACATATTTTTTTAAATGAATAAAATCCATTTTTAGTTGAAAGGAATTTTCAATGACTTTCATAAATTAGCATGAGTTCCAATTTATTTTTAAGGACAAAAAGACTTCTCATCGCTCTTAGCAAACTTTAAACGACATTTTTTAAAAAAGGAAAGAAAAAGTGTTTTTTCGAAGTTTAGCATAAACCTTCAAATGGAAATTGTTATAACACAAGTGCAAAATGTTATGTTATTTGATGTATAATAATTTATTGATAAATAAAGGACACCCTAGCAAAAAGAAGAGAATCTTTCAAGTTATTTTACCTAGTGAGACGCTTAAATTTATAAATTTAAGAAATTTGCAATAACAGTTAAATAATAATTAAATGTTTTTTTATTACTCGCTGTCGTTTTAATTATTGAGAAAGTCTGGAAAACCGTATTCGCTAAGGCAGTGTTTCCCAAAGTGTAGTACGCGTACCCCCAGGGGTGACATTTATGACCAATTTGAGGAAGTGGCCTCACGAATGAGTGGTGCTGTCATCTATCCCTGGGGTTCTGAGCAAAGGCATACAATAAATGGTTGCGGTGCTCTCTTTTCAAACGAAAGCCGCTCCTGACTGAATTAATTCGTAAAAAGGCTAGTGAGCTTGACTTTTTCTAGTGTCATTAGAAACAACAGAAAATAACAGCCTAATCTGAGTTATGCAACACCGATATATATAAAACAAAAAATCTTCAACTTCGACGGAAAATGCAAAATGTAATATCCGTATTAATGACATTATGATATCAGAATCAGCCTTGAATATGCAAAATTTCATATTGTTTCATGAAATAATTTTTAAGTTATGATAGTGAGAGAATATATTATGTGAAAAGTTTTTGAAAAAGCTATGGTGGCATTATTACATTTTGTTTTTAAATTTTTTGAAACACCGAGAAATGTAAACAAAAATGTTTTGTATCTTAGAAAATTTAATTAATGTTAAATTATTAAAAATGATTATTTTAAAATGATTAGTTTTATGTAGAATGTTTGAAAGAATTTTGTTTGAAAGAGAGAGTCTTAAAGAATGCTGAAAATCTAATTGAAAGTACTAGTGACTGACTTGTTCTTCTGTGGCCCTAATTCAAGGGAAAGTTATAATATACTATTATTCTTGCCGATTTTTTATTATGTAAAATAAAGTTTTATTAAATTGAATAATAAAATGAAATTTAAGGGGGAGTTTGAAGTTAGTTCAAATATCAAACATCTTATCAACATTTCAAACATCTTATTGTGTTGTAGCCATTGAGTTTTTCTTTTTCTCTTTATCGACATTTTTAACTTAAATAGGCGGTTCAGTGTTACGTGATAAAAAAAACTTCATTTGCTTCAAAAATATGCTGATTGGATCTAACAGTTGATATATTTAAAGCGCTCAAAAATAGGCGCCCATTTTCATAACTTAACAGCCGTGAAGGAGAAGAAACAAAAATGATTTTAAAAATAAAACGTTAAGCTGCCATTGAAAAATAAATAGAGAAACAAAACTATAAAAACCTTAGCAGCCGAGAGATATTGAAAATAAACTTGAAAGAACATAACAAAAAAAAAATAACTCTGGCTAAGAGGGCCAAATTAAGGTAAAATGCATTTACCAGCGCTATGGAGAGGTCTCGAGGGAACTAATATCATTAGCAAGGGAATCGGCATTAATATGAATAAAACAATATTTTACGGCATCAAGATAAAGCTGATGTGTTCAGGTGGAAATAATTTTGGCATAGTCGAAATTGAATTTATGCACAAGATTCCAACAATGTGCAACAATTGATGATTTCTAGTATTCTTGATAGCGGGCATATCTATGATGTTCCATAAGTTTAAATTTTATAGCGCGTCTGGTTTATTTGAGGGAGCCAAGGTCGCACAGAATATGAATGTGGTAAATGCCTCAGCGGTTATCAAAACTCTTTATCTAGATTTAAATTTAATTTTGTTAACAGGCCTAAAAATGACTTTAAAACCTAAACGGTAGAAGATATTCACGATCTTATAACTAACGTGGGGGAAAAAAAAACGGTTAAGTACCAAGTTTTCTGTAAGAAATAAAAGAGGAGCGTTTGGGACTAGTGAGTTTAACAAGAGAGAAATCAACCATAGAAGGGTTAAATTCATGGTTAGCAACAAGCGAATGAGGAAGTTAAGTTCGGAGTTTGAAGAAGAAGAGTCGGAGCAATGGTTTGCTCTAACTTGCCGCTTTAATATCTTACTTCTTCAGTTTTTGGGGATTATTTATTTAATACGGGATTCAGTAGTTTTTGTTCGTTAAAAGAAAGGTATCCAAGATCTTGGAATTATTCAATTAATAGGGGATTCAGTAGTTTTTGTTCGTTAAAAGAAAGGTATCCAAGATCTTGGAATTATTCAATTAATAGGTGATTCAGTGGTTTTTGTTCGTTAAAAGAAAGGTATTTAAGATCTTGGAATTATTCAATTAATAGGTGATTCAGTGGTTTTTGTTCGTTAAAAGAAAGGTATCCAAGATCTTGGAATTATTCAATTAATAGGGGATTCAGTAGTTTTTGTTCGTTAAAAGAAAGGTATCCAAGATCTTGGAATTATTCAATTAATAGGTGATTCAGTGGTTTTTGTTCGTTAAAAGAAAGGTATTGAAGTTTAATAACAATAAGATTTAATGGAAAATAATAACACTATTACACTTTAACATCATGGAATTAATTTTAACGTAATAGCTGAAGTTTCAATCAAAATAGTTTTCAGCAGTATATAGCTCTAATAAACTCAAGTATAATAGAAAGTTCAAAATTTTAAGCATCAGTTTAACTTTGTGGCGCTGCCAATGTCCTCTGTAGATTTTACGATATTCAAGTGTAGGTTCCTCTCAGTTTTTCAAACGGAACCCTTTAATGCTTAATGTCTTAAATTACAATCGATTCCGTTCTTTTTTTCTAGTTTGGCATTAAAGAGAATATTTAACTATCAACTTGATTGAGACGGCAATTTTTTTTTTACATGATTATCATAGTAGTAGTTACACGTGAGCTTTCTTTCTCTTTAAATGAAAATAATGGTCTTCCTTGCATTTATTCTTCTTTATTTGATTTTAATCTTATTACTTTCTCTTTGTTATTGATCTTGTTAAGTCTGTAGGCAGTAGATGCACTTTTTGATATATGTAAAAAAATACGGATATAAAACCGTTTTTTTTTTTTTAAATTTTACGCTACAACGAAAAGGTTAAAAAATTAACCTCAAAAAAAAAGAATATATATATATATATATATATATATATATATATATATATGTCAAAAAATACAAAATACAAACTGACCTCAAATAAAACTCAGAGGACTTCGAATCAAATAATTAAGAAAACTCTACTATTCGCGATCGCAACACTCGAGTACGCCATCTAGCGGGAGACTGTAAATATCGGGCATTAGTTCCCACATAACCATTGGCAATGACGGACGCCATTTTCTTAGCATCAAATAGGAAGCAAAAATTCCCTAAGGAAAAGGTAGAACTTCTTGAAAAAACTAACCAGAATATGCCAAACATTGAAGCAGAACACGCCAAGCATTTGAAGAACAATTTCTCAATAATTTTTACATTTCTATTACCAACAACATAACTTCCAATTTCATGATTACTTGCTGTTACAGATGTGTCAATTACGGTAAAATAATTTTTTCTGTCTTCAATTCATTACAAATTAAAAGGAAGTCAACATTGCTTTCGCCATTCCAATGAATTAAGTGAATTCAGAACTGTAATGGTTATAGAATATTCTTCTTCTTTATAGAATAGTATATATTTCTGTATCTATATAATTCGGAAAACAACAATAAAGAATCATCCGAACTACTTGAAATAAATTCATTTGTGCTGATTATTAATAATTTTTTTATCGTTTTCTTTGGTAAGTATTTTTTAGTTTTGAAAGAATAATTTCAACTAGAATTCAGCTATTCTGTTTTCAAGCTACATATTCAAATTCATATCAAGATCTTACAATTATAAAATTTTGATGTGTGGTATGTTATCTAAAAGTAATGAAGGGATAATCTATGCATATATTATTTGGAAAAAAAATTTTCAAACGAAGACCATTTCATTTAGAATTCTGCGGATTTATAAAAGAGGTGAATGTTATGATTTTTATAATAAAAAATTTGCTTGCAAATATTTTTTTTTCTTATTTGATGATAGTTCTCTACAGAATGGTTTTTTACGTCTGATTAAGAACTATAAGAATAAAAAAAAAGAAACATGAAAGTTTTTATTTCAATATAAAGAATTTTTAAAATAGTTTTTTATCCTAAGAATTCTTTATTTTACGTTTTTTAGTTCATAATTTTTTGATAAAATTGTTGTCAAAATACTTTTTTTGAAAAATTAAATGGTATTAAATTATGTGTTTATGTATACTTCTTGCATATTCTAATATTTGAAGTAATATGATTCAGAAAAGTATGGAAGAAAAATTCGGTACTTACGTATTAACCACAGCTACAGATTTGGCAGATTTTTAAGTGCCGCCAATCTACACTTAAAATTTTTGGAAAAAATCTTAAAATGAAACACTTAGTTTAAAATCAAAGTAGTCAATCGGATTTCGGTGGAAAATGGGCCGATATAGAGTTTAGCATAGATCAAAACAAACTTTTCTCTCACCTGATTCTATAGCCATTATGAACTCTAATAAATAAGATTCAAAATGAAATAACATTTCCAAAACGGACGTTTACTAAGATAAAGTTTCATGTTATGGACATTGGTACATTTTCGTTATATTTCACTCCATAAAATATTTCGCTCCTAAAAAAAAATAAAATTGCATCTTGTTTTGTTTTTGGCAAGTCCCAAAAACGCATTTTCGTAACACTAAAAAATGGCGACAAAAAATGAATGGTTCTTTTTTTTGTTTCGTAAGCATTCTTTATTTTACGTTAAAATTTAAATGGGCCTTTCATGTTATACCATTAAATTTAGTAAAACTATTTCTCAGGCATTAGGTTTGAACTCTTATAAGAATATACCTGTTTTTTTCTCTTTATTTGCAAATATTTTTCCGATTAGTTCTGAATGTTCCTTCTCTAAAAAAAAGGAGATACCATTTTGTTTTCGTTTGCATAAGAAAGAAAACAAACATTTTTCTTTTTTAAATTTAATCAGCCACAGATGGAACGTTACAATGCTACATTAAAGACGTCTCCAGTGTAACTGATTTAAGACTTTCCAGACATGAATGATAAAAAAAGTGATTTTATAACAGTTATCGTTTGTTTTAAAATTGCGAATATTCACTTCCGTTCTTATTTTAAAGCCAATCTAAGATTGTTAACAAAATTAGTCTCTTAAAGATCCTATTAATTTTGATAATCACTGGGGCTTTTTACCACATTTCTTGTTTACATCGGACTAATTAGACGCGTTTTAAAATTTAGACTTAAGGAACACGATAGAAATGTCCGTTCTCAGGAGTACGAGAAATCATCAATAGTTGTTGGAATTTGGGCTTCCATTTCGACAATGCCAAAATTTATTTCTACCCCAGTCACATTAGCTCATCTTGATGCCCTGGAATCTTGTTTTATTGATATGAATGCTGATTCCCTTGATAAAGACATTAGTTGCTCACTCTCTCAATAGCGCGTGGAAATGCATTTTACCCTGATTGATACCTCTTGGTCACTGTGATTTCTCTTGCTCTATTTTTGATAATTTTTCTTTCTCGGCTGTTGTGGTTTTTCTAGAGTTGTTTCTCGCGTTTTCTTTATTTTTCATTGGCTTATTTACTTTTTAGTCACAGTGGTTTTTCTTGTTCTGTTTTTTAAACTTTATTTTTATTCTCTTTCGGCTACTGAGGTTTTTCTAGCTTTGTTTCTCACCTTTATTTTCCATTTTTCGTTGGCAACTTTATGTTGTATATTTCAAATCACTTTTGTTTCTTCTCATTCACGCCTGACAAGTCTTGAAAATAGACGCTTGTTTTGTTGCGCTGAAAATATGTAGACTTATTTCCAGTTTGTATATTTTTGTCAATTTCGATCAAGTCTCTGTATTACAATGTGTTCTTTGCGTTTCTTTTCTTTTCTTTTTTTTTATTATTTTTATTTTTGCTGTAGACTTCTACCAACCGTACTTTAATTTGGCTCTCAAAGTGAATAGAGTTTAGTATGCCTGATTCGGTTAAAAGGATAATCATGATTTTTTTAAAACCGTTTAGTTCACAAAATGATTAAACTTCATAAAACAAAGAATGGGATTATGTGATTAAATATTTTTAAAATTCCCTTTATAATATAAATTTATAACAGTTATTTTATTTTTTAATTTAATAAGCAAAATTTTTAGCAAATTTATATAAATTTATAACCGTTTAAAGGTAGAAATATATTTTGATTCAGAAAATTATTGTAAACATAAAAAATACGATTAAACCAAGTGCTTTGACACATTAATTTAAGAAATCAAAAAGTAGATTTAATAGATTTTTACAGTGTGCCCCTTTAATAAATAAATAAAAAATATGAACTGCCTTGAATAATTTACTAACACTGTACAGTCTGAGAATGCAATAACTAACAAACAATGTACCTGTATGTGTGTGTACGTATATACGATGTATGTACGATATACATGATGTACACACATGTATGTACCTGTATGGATGTATATTCCAAGTAATGACAGTGTATTTATGAACGCATTTAGATGCAATGCACGTTGGTACGTACACGTATATGTAAATACAACCCATGTACCTATGCTTATGCAATCTATCATTCTATGTATGTAAGCACGCTCATGCAATTTATGTTACATGTGTGTTTATAATGCACAGTGTGCCTAAAAAAAACGGTTCACCCCGAATATTTTTTGATCTAATGATCGAATCTTCATGTTATAGGACTCATTTTTATTGGTTTTAGGAGGTGACTTCAAATATGCTAATTAATTACTGCAGACGATAGTTACGAAATCAGTCACAAAAACGCCCTTTCTCTGAATAAACATACCTTTTTTTTAACGGATCTGGATTTCTGACCTGATAGGGGGACGCCGGAAAGCCAAAATACAAAATTTGGGTGAAATCGGTTGAATAGTTCCTGAGAAATTGAATTTGTAATATACGGCTTTTCCGAATCCGTCGACAAAAGGTATGTTTATTCATAGAAAGTAAACTTTTTTGCCTGATTTTGTAACTTAAAATATAGTTTGCACTAATTAAGTAGCATATTAAGTACCCTTTCGAAACATTAAGAATGAGTCCTAGAATGTGAAAATCCGATCATTAATTAAGGCTAGTTAGGGAGGTCCATTTTGTTTTTCTTTTTGGCGCACTGTTCATATAAGTTTTGTTTAAGAGAAAGTTCTTTAAAAAACTATACTTTAATAATAAATTCTTGTAAAACAACATTGTTTATTAGTATATTATTTTTAATATACTTGGATGTAAAGCATAATTACGAAACATATAAAAAATTTATTTTCTAGCTATTTTTTAGTCATTTCAATAAAAAATAAAAAGAGCCTAAACTTCCTAGAAGTGAACCTGGAAAATTCCCGGAATACATTATCAGGAAAGTAAACAGAGAATATTTTTAAAAGATTATGTTTTGTTGAAGCTTGAAAAGGTTTCGTTCTTTGATGTTTTCTAGAAACTGAACCATTCTTCCTACGGAGAAATTATAAATTAAAAGAGAGGTAATGATGTTTGCAATAGAGTGTAAGAATGTTATACATTTTGTGCTTGAATATTTTACCACTGTTCATAAACGAATAATTTTTCCTAAGCATCTTGATTTATTTTATCCTAGAATCTTGAATAGTTAATTGAATTACTATATCAGTTCCTTTTATCTTCCATTTTATACCAAATGATTATATTGGGGAATAACTCATTTTTTCCCCTGTTGCATGAATTTATTTTTCATTTATTTATTTTTGAAATTAGATCTTATTTCTAATATGCAATCGGTTCCTCTCAACAAGCTACAATTTTTTTTAATGTTATTTTTAGTACATTTTTTGTACAAGTTTAAAAACGTTATATCTAACAGAGGTTCGCATAATGTTGCGGAAAACTTCTAGGGTAGTTAGGGCTCATCATCAAGATTGAAATGGCATAAGAACACATTACAAGAAATGCCGCCATGTACCGCTAGGGGCGTTTCCTCTATTCTTAACTGTTTCTTCGTGTGCTTTTGAACATTTTTTTTCGTGGTCATAATAGACACACCCTTAGCCGCAAACGACGATATTTCCAGCCAAGAATGTTTATGCAATTTTAATCCTGTTGGAGTCAGTTGCATGACATGAAAAATAATAAAGATTAAGGAAAAAAGAGGAAGAAAAATTAAAAAAAAAAAAAAAAAAAAAAAAAGCACGTATTAAAAAGCCGGAAAAAGAAAAAAAATCCATTTCTGCTTTTAACTGAATTTGCGCTTCTGTTTTCATATTTTGTAATCTCGCAATCTTATTACGATAATTCTCAACTAGCTTTATAGATTTTGTGTTTTGTTCTGTTTTTTTCTTTACATTTTATTTTCCGTTTTTTGAGTTATATATTTTTTACTTAATGTGTTCTATTTTGTTTTTAATTATTTTTGAGTGCTCATCACATTATTATATTGATAAATTTTGCTTTGGCTATATTGATACAATATTTGAAAGTGTTCATTTTTGCGGATATACTCGCGTGAGCTGATGATGAGATTGCCTTTTCATTTTTTTGTTTTCTGGCTTTTTAATATGTATATTTTTAAAATTTTGTTGCAATTTTTTTTTTTAAATAATTTATTTTAATAATTTTTCTTCTTCTCTTTTCATTTTTATTTAATATTTTCCACGTTTCTCTATATATTTAACATTCTTGTATGTTTTAATAAAAAATGGACTGAAAATGTCATCAAAAAATCTGTAGCTTTAGGAGCATAACTAAATTCAGGTTTCAAATCCCCATACCCGAATTAGGCAAGATTGTTTAAATGTAACAAAAAATTTGTTTCATTTAAAACTTGAAACATTGTTCAAAAAACTTGAAAGAATGATTATGAATGTTACAAAATTACTTCACATAATTTTAAATTATGCATTAGAGCATTTTCATACAAGTATATAAATTAAAAACTTATAAAAATGATAAAGATGCAATATGTTCACATGAAATAAATTTTATCAATCTTTATCTAAGGAATTCCTTCCAAACATTTTTCATATTAGCAGACAGGATAATTTCTTAAATTTTCCACCGATTTGTTTACAACATACTTAAATATTAAACTTTTTTTTTGTGCATTTCTTATGGTGTTTTGTTATTTTTGATTAAAAACGATTAAACTTTCTCATTTTGTTTTCAATATCTATATATTCTGTCTTTGTATCAAATTAAAAGTTTGTGGAAATGACAAACACAAATTTCAATATTTTAACTGACTTTTTGTCGAAGAATGAATCGAATGGCTTCCCAACTCCCCAAATCTGAAACCGCTTGATTATTTTGTTTGGTCATACATGCTCTCCCAACTTTCCCAACTTAATAATTATAAAATCCCCAATCTGAGCAAATTCAAAACTGTTCAAAATTCTGGTAGGAAGAACCCGATTCTATGCTAATTTTAGGTTCAGAAAATTATGAGTAGTTTTTCACAAATTCACAAAAACAGGATCTTTCTCAAAAGACTGCACTGACTAACTTATTTTCCCAAAAACAGGACCCTCTTTTTCAAAAATTCTCAAAATCATGACTAGATTTTTTCCAATTTCACAAAGCAAAAAAAAAAAAAAAAAAAAAAACATTTCTCTTAGTCTAAAAAATTCTACAAATTTTTAAAAGTTGGAATCAGAAATGCCATTAAAGAGCCTTTAGAATAAAGCGGAAGTCAGGGCCGTTTCAATTTATCAGGACAGTCTATCCGATTTTAGATTCAATTTAATTTAAAGTAGATTTATATTTCTTTATTAACACGAATGTTATACTGCTTAAACGCAATTTCTAACGATTTGATGTGATTACGAATTTCAAATCTTACATTTTGTTCTAGCAACAATTCACTAAATAAAAGTGCATGCAACTATTGATTCCTCTCCAAAATTAATTTTAAATCTTCCTAGTACTGAAAATTATTACTTTGATGGATTAGACAATGGTATTCATCAATTATAAATTTTCATAATTCGATTTAGTTTACATTTTATATAAATTTGGGTTTCTAACGCTGCAATTCTTATCAATCATTCGAGAAAAGTTCATACAAACGTTTTCACAATCTCGTCACGAATAATAGTGTAAAGTAGGAAATTTGTGTTAAAAAAAAAAAAAAAATCAATATACATATTTGTTTTATGGGGCCCCTGTATCGTGGACATTTTTCGATCAAAGTTGGTAAGTCCCGAAGTTATAAGTCTACTTGTGAATGAAAATATGTTCTGATTTGAGAGACTCTAGTACTTTATTGAACCGTCTGAGGTTTCAAAGCCTGTGTTTTGCTTTGTACTCTAGACTGCTATTTGAGGTTTAATTGGGTGCTAGAAATAGCTGTGTTTTCTGAAAGATTCCGCTAATAAATTTTTGGAGTCTTAAGGAAGGACTGTTTTATTAATCTCCGGTCGAAACGAACCCCTGTGCTCGATATACTATACTGCCGTTATTGCTAGAATGACTCAATTATCACATTACCAAACTAATCTGCAGATTAACTAAGGTTATCGGTTAGGTGCGAACAATTGCAAACTTGTAAAAAGATGTAGATTTTATATTTAACGCAGAAAAGAAACGCCAGTGTTTTATCCTGTATTTCCTAACCATAAATTATTAAAATGCTAAATGTAATATTTCTCATTTATTTTGACCGAAATTAATTGAAAATAATGAAAGAAGTATGAAAATATGTTTCATAAAAATTCTGCGTCAAAGGGTTAACGGCTCGAGATTACACGACGTGATCTCAATTCGATACTCTTGTATATCATCTCTTATTTGTAGGTATGCGTACTCTTTAGTACGTTTACTCTTGGAGTTTGTGTGGCTTGAAAATTGCTTCTTTCTCCTTTCGCTGGTATGAAAAAAAAAAACAATATTTGTCCTTTGTTCCTGTTTTTTTTTGTATTAAAGAAACAGGAAAAAATTGGTTTGAACATTGCCCATAAAATTTCAAATAAAAAATTGAATTCGGTTTATTTTGTCATTTCCTTTAACCTGAATTCCGAAATTGAATATTTTAATCATCTATTCCTCTTTCATCTTAATTACAGTATATATTTTTTAAATTTTAAAATGTATTAGTTGAGGCAAAAAAAGTAAATAGAAATTGCAAAGAATAAATTAATGAACTGCTGTTTTTATGAAATATTATTAAATTTTTTTTCTTTACATTTATTTTCTGTATCATATGTAAAAGCTAGTTTATCTATTGGAATCATGTTTCGGCAGTTCGTCCAGCCATACATTAAATTACAATGAAGTAACACAAGTAAAAAAGCTATTGCCATTTTACTTATATATATGACCTTTTTCCTTTTCTTTCTGGTCGCCTGCCAAAAAAATCTCAACCACGCAATGAAAACTAAAATATTAAGTTTTCATTGTATAAAAGAAAATAGAGGGAAAAAACATTTGATTTTGAAAATAAGGCTTCAGGACATATAGAAAGAGCAGAAAATTGTTTTTAAATCAATGCTCTCCCCCAAAAATGTTTTAAGTAAAGACAAAATTAGTTAATCCTCTATTCTAACAGTCAACGATAACATATTTGATTGAATTTTCATGTTCTCACTAATTTTTATGGTTCAAGAATCCAACCTTCTATTGCTAGTTTATTTTTGTGGACGACGTAAGTTACGAAATCGGATATAATAATATATTTTCTAAAAATAAACGTGAATTTTTTTTCTGGACGGATTTAGATTCATGACCCCTTTGAATTATAGAGGGTTATCTGAAAAATAGGGTCCCAGTAATATCGTCACGAGAGCGGTCGAAAGATAAAGCCTCATTGTGAATGTGACTTTTAATCGTATTTCTTCATAGATAAGTTTAACTATTAAAGTGTATCAAAAGAATTTTGTTCGAAGAAAATTTCGTAAATTTTATATATTTTTTTATGGCTACTTATTTTTTATTATAGAAATAGTCGAAATTTTTTTTAATTGTCAGATTGGCAAAGTTTTAAGTTTTAGTAAGAAATAGTTCAATTTTTTTTAATTTTTTATAATATGCTATTTTAAATGACAAAAACTAAAGTTTAAAAAGTCCTTATGAAACCAAAAATTTAAAAACACAAATTTATTGAAATTTTATTTCTCGAAAACCATTTGGCTAGATTCGTTAAAATTAAGTAATTTGAAAAAAAAAAAAATAATAATAATAATAAAAAAACTAACTTACCTTACTATAAACACTAATACTATTTGCGTATCTTACAATTTAAAAGAATAATCTTATTACGTAAGAGTGCTGTGCAGGGATGCAAAAACTTAAATTTTTATGGCAAATGTTCTAAAAAATTGATAAAAAAAGCATTGGAATTATTTATTTTGGTTTAAAATGTTTAAATGTCGGAAGAATAGAAAAAGTCGGATGGTCGAAAATAGCTCATGATGAAATGAATAATTTTTTGTACATTTGCTCAGAAAGCACGGAATCTATTTTTAAAAAGTTTTTATTCTATTTTCCTTATACACATTGTAACACGGAAATTGTTAATTTCTGTCGTTGAGTTTTTTTTAAAAATAAATTTTTGGATAAATGAATTTTTTGAAATTTTAAATAGCTAGAGACCAATATGTAGAAACCGAAATTTTGAATTAAAAATAAAGATGAGAATAAAGCTTTAAAATGTAAAAAATATTTTTAAAAAAAATTGATTCAGAATTTTTTGTGAATGAGTTTATTTTAAAATTAGAAAAAGCAAACAAACATCGGATTATCCTTAATTGATTCTTGATTCTTTAAAGGAATTAATTTTTGAATTAAGGAGTTGGATTGCACAATAGACACTAATCGCACATTTTAGCTAAGTACATGCTGTCAATACAATGCTGTCTTTATAAATGCCCATCGACAGCTGTTAAGTTCGTAAGATATTTATCTTTTTAATCCTATCAGTAGAGATTAAAAAAAAATTCTGAATCTGCTAGTGAAGTTACCTCACGCCTACTCTAAAGATAATCTCAAACAAGAAGCTATTTTTGATCTTAATGCCGAATTGGGACGACTTTAATTTCTATTTAAGTACATAATCAGGGTGGGCCACTCACCTGAAAAACCTTGAAAACCTGGAATTATCAGGGAATTTTTTTTATACTGGAATAAACCTGGAAATTTGGATAGAAACCTGGAAAAATCAGGGAATTTTTAAGAAAAGCTGGAAATTTGTTCTGCGATATTTTTTTCAATTTCACTAATTGAAATTATTTACAAATTTTCATAATTTGAATTATTTTATTCATTATACCCCCATTTTTTAGATTGAAATGTATTGCCAAACAGTTGAAATATCATTAACTTATCAATACTTTGCTTGCATCGAAATTTGCTCCATTGTAACCCTGTTATACAGAATGCCACATAAATTTCTCCCATGGTTGCTAAACGATTGTAGAAACTTTTGACTTCTCCAGAGACTATGGGACAGCAATTTAGGAAAGGCAAAGATTGTGGTGGAGGTGGAAGAAGGGGTTAGGATATTTGCTTCTGTTTTTAATTTCTATGTTCGACACCATGGAATTACCCAATTGTAAAAACAAAAACAATCGACTAATCTAAACAAAGAAACCATGTGGTTAGATTGAAATTCTTTAAATATTCTAATAAGAAAAAATAAGTTTTTCTATAGAATGTGCAACAAGAAATTTGACAATTTTGTCTTTACGAATACTGGATATCTCTTAAAATAATAATGCTAACTCAGAACAAACAACATTATTTAAACATTTGACTTTGGATATTGTTTTAAAGAAAATTATATCAATGTATTTTATAAAGAGCAATGTTTGGATTAAATACAGTATAAAATGGCTCTATATTGAAATGTAAATAAATATAAAAATTTATTAATATATAAACACATGGAATTATTTTCTTTTACTTAATGAAAATATTTTAAACAGTACTTATCCAAGGGTCACTCTGTATTTGCTATTTGGTACATTTTGTGCAAAAACTAATTAACTATTTAAAAAAAATTTTATTCATTAAAAACAACATATTCTACAATACTAAACGTATTATTTTCTCCACATCTATTCAATATGATATATTGAGAATAACATTTTTAATAAAGTACTTCATAATATTGACTCTTTTTTTGTACCCACCTACAATTAATGATAAAAAAAATTGCACGCTGACCTGGAAATTTTGAGATTTTTACTGGAAAACCTGGAAAAATCAGGGAAATTTGAAATCTGATTTGAGTGGCCACCCTGATAATAATAGCTCTGCTTAGTGTTGAAAATTTTAGTTAAAATATATTGTATGCGTTATAATGCATTAAAAGCACGTTATTATATAAAATGCTCCTTTAATGAGTTATTAAATCATTATTTAAATTGCACAATTTATTTCTTAAATTGAGATGCAACTGTTGTATATTTATTTTTCGAAGACCTTCTGCGTATTCGCTAGATTTGCTTTGATTTCATCTAAATAGGCGTAAGATATTCGAAAAGGATGATGAGTTGTTTATTTTTCTGTAATCGTCTTCGAAATTCAGAATGTGCATCGTACATTCTGTACGTTCTTGCATTCGAAAACGGACAGTGTGCAAATTTGTGTGTTTTCGTTCCGCACCAAATAACATTTACATTAAAAACATTTGCAATAAATATTAAACCAAATGATACATTGCTGGACAATTGCTAAGGACGGATGATAATAGCAACGATAGCAATCACGAAATCGAAGGTAGAAAAATGTGGAAACTAGCATGAATGCGAGATACAGTAAAATGCGTTTTGCGTATGCAAATTTTGGGTTGTGGAACTGGTTTGTCACATGACGCGTATTGAGCGTTGTTGTTCTAAATCAAAGTTTAACGGGATTCAATCAATTGATGAACTTGCAATTTGGGATATGTGTTCCCGACGTCATGTAAGATGATTTTACGCGTGATCGTATTATTGGCAAGATTGAAGAAGGCCGAAAAATAACAGATGTTGCCGAAGAATGCGACATCAGCCACGGTGTTGATTTAAGGCTTTGGAAATCCTTTAAAATAACTGGAATGTGTAGCAGACGTCACGGGAAAGGTTGTGTTTCATGCACGACACCTGCAGAAGACAGGTACATAGTGCTATTGACAAAAAGGAATCGGTGCGGTACAGCCAGGCAGGTAGCAAATCAGTTTCATGCTGCTACTGGAAAGCGAATCTCTCGAAAAACTGCAGCCATACGCTTACAAGCAAGGGAACTAGACTGCCTCCGACCTGTTGTGTGCGTACCCTTGTCCAGACGTCATCGTAGCGCTCGTTTGCAAAGCTGTCTTCAGCATCGCAGTTGGAACAAACAGGACTGGGCTTACTATTCTCAGATGGGAGTAGATTCAATCTCTGGATTGTCGACGCCAAGTGATCTGGTCTGAGATTCGTACTGAGTATAGTCGAGCAAACATATAGGTAGAAGACTCATATCCTACATGTAGTATCATGGTATGGACTGGCATTATGATTAATGGCCGTACGCCGCTCTTAGTGTTTCCAACTGGAACTATGACTGACCAAACGCAACGTTAATGATATTCCGCTGCCTCAAGTTAGCTTGTTCCGTGGTGCTGCCGGTAAAAAATTTGTTTTTATGAACGACAACGCAACATGTTATCGAACAGTCGGTGTCGAGAAGTGTATTTCTCGTCACCGTACATCGTCATCTCGTACATCGTCAGCACTTTCTCCAGATCTAAATTCCATATGTGCTAGACGCTTTGGGGAGAAGTGTTGCTGGTCGAGAATGCCACGCAATAAACAAGAACGCCTTCGTCCATGCACTGACCGAGGAATGGGACAAATTTCCCCAACAGCTGCTGAATATTGTCGTGCAAGGCATGCCACGACCAGTGTTGCCAGAATTTAAGATTAAAAAACAGCGAATGGGAGCTCCAAAAGTAGCGGATTCGAACATTTTGTAGCGCAAAAAAACTACATTATGTATATATATATATATATGAAGGATGAGGAGAACTCCATCTCTCACCCCTTCCGCTGCAGCCATCATTCAAGCGCAACACCTTCCCCGCCTCACCGTCATCAACAACTTCCCCCCTCTCCGCCATCGGATCGATAGACTCACTTTTCACTTTGCTGCTGAACTGCGAACTGCATTGCCCAGACGGGGCTAATGTGTTTCAACTTCATAGTTCAGACGGGACTAATGTGTTTTCATAAACGGAGCTGAAGGCCCATATTCGTGTGACCAACAACGGGGCAGACGACCCACATTTTCCTGAACATTTAATATTTTTCTTCATAAACATCTAATATTTCATCACATATGTAAATTTCATTCCGTCATTAAATTTGTCTATCATTGAAAAACTGTCCTTCCTCGAAAACACCCTATATATATATATATATATATATATATATATATATATATATATATGTAATACAAAAAGTATAATACTTTTGTATTAATAAAAGAATTACATCTCTTTCGTTTTAATAAAATGTCTTTGTTAAAGAATAAGCGTAGAGAGATTCTATTTTGGGAAGTCAAGGCTAATAACATACGATTGAGTTATTTTTAGAATCTCTCCCCCTTTCACTTCCATATAAGGAAGTATGAAATGTTTTTCCTTAATGCGTAAGGATACAAGAATGCCAACGACTGTGCCTGTTTACTCAAATCTGTGTTAGTATAAAAGCGAGAGCAATGCTTTTCTCATGGCTTTTTCCATCATGTTCTGAGCCTGATCAGTTGTTCCGGAATTGTCCAAAGTCTTGTCCACCCCCTCCCTTGCGGAGTGTGGATGTGGACTGTTATCGATACCAGCCTACTACCATTAATAAAGATGTTTTGAGTGTAAAAGGGCTTACGACTGCATTATTAAAGCTAAATACACCACTGATAACAGGGATGAAGCTCTGTTATTATATATATATATATATATATATATATATATATATATATATATATATATATATATGTATATTATGTTAAAAATTTCGTCAAATTCAATATTTTGTTTTAACTCAGATTAAAGGTTTAAAGGTCACGTGATTTTCCAGAAAGATAAACGATTAATAATGGTTGGAGTTAAAGCTTTTTCTCCCATCATAATCGCTGTGCATTTTTCCATATTATCTTTGCGATTTCACGAGTCAACGATTTGAAGCATTGATATGGAGAGATTTTAGACTCCGCGTAGCATAACAAACCAAGAACCCAAAACTAAAGCTGATGCATTTTCAGTAAAAAAAAAAAAAAAAAAAATTCCTTTTTAAAAAAGATAAAGAAGCTGCAGACTTTTCAGAATCATTTTATAATGGGAGAGGAACAAAAAATTTTAAGAAGTATTTCTGTAAGAAAAAAAAGTAGCACATTATTAAGATTTGTAGCGTTTGAAAAATAATGAGTAGCCCAAAAAATAGCGGGTAGCCCAGATTCGATTTTCAGTAGCGGGGACTTTTATAAGTAGCCCAATCTGGCAACACTGGCCACGACGGCTGGAAACTTGCCTCATCCTCCATGGTGGTCATTATCGACATCTTGCTCTAGAATGCTTACAAATGTTGTTTGCATTTTTTTCATCTTAACGTTTTCAGTACGATTCAGAGCACAGTAAGTATCTTTTTGAAATGTCCTAACATTCTGGCATTCTTTTATTTCACTTAGCATTTAACTACGATAAAATTTTTATGCCCTATGCAGCCGTTTGTGGTCCGTCTTTTGCAATTGTTTAGCAGTGTATGTTTTACTGATAGTGAACCGTTATTCTAATCTCATAACTTTCACAATGAAATTAAGATTTTAACCAAGTTACTGGTGCGTTTATTTTAATATATTTTCAATCCAGAAAAACGCCTTTTCACTAATGTAATATATGAAGGGCACTGTTTAAGGGTTCATATAGTTATTTTAAACGAATATTTCTTATTTTTATTTTTTAAAAAAATAGAAAGTCTTAGAAAATTTAATTTCCACTGCGTACACAACGCGATACTTATTGGATGAGTAAATATGAAGTGTCATTTATTATTTGAGAAATGCTTAGGAAACATTTTGATATGAAAATGTTATTGATAAGACCATTATGTTTTGAATTTCAATTTAACGATAACTTTATTAAAATCAAAATTTTGAGGGGCACTTACTCTCACGTCCGACGATGTAGAACGTTTCCTTTTTTTCAAATTAATAAACTCTTGTTTTTCGGTATTTTATCAAATTATTCTTTTTACATAATCACAGTTCATCTCTCTTCGAAATCATATTTTTATCCGAGTTTTTTTTTCTCTTCTGGAATGTAATATGGCAGTATAATTTACATTCATTGAAAAAAAATAAAAATGGAAGTGCTAAAATTGCATTACAATGTTGCAAAATTCCCAAGTAGATTTGATATTTATATTTAATATTTATACCAATTTATAATTCATCCGTTTTTTACAGTCAATTATATCTTACTGCTCTAAGTACACTTTTATGAAAGAGTACTCCAATTTTGTTTGCTTTCGTGAATTAAATGTTCAAATGTTAATAAAATATCCTCCTGTATATTTGGTGCTATACGTTTCTTGTTCAATTGTGTTATATAATAAAAGGAATGAAGATTTCATTATTATTATTAATTTAACACCTGTTCATATGTAATAAAACTATTTGTATACATGTTGTCACTCAAGCATTCATTCATTCAGTCTAGGAAATGTATTTTCTTTTGTATGATGTCACCAGATGTTGCGATTTTGTTATGACGGCATTTTAAATAAAAATCAGAATATCTACGTGGCAATTAATTCGCATTTACATATTATCTCTACTTCGAAATGTAGTATTGTAATTTTTGTCCGGTAGTGTTGTTTAATGAAGGAAATAAAGGTTTTTATTTTATCAGCCGTTCATAGAAGAAAACTGTTTGTATATACTTTGTCATTCAGTTTAGCAAAGGAAATAGATGATTTTCTTTTGCATGATGTTATCTGAAACTAGGACGTTGTTTTGTCGCATTTTAATAAAAATCAGAGCATCCTTCTTCTTTGCCAAGCTGACTAGGTAATAAATACGTATTTACATTTAATCTTTACTTCGAAATTTATTACTGATATTTTTGCCCAGCTATGTTATACCATGATAAAAATAAAGATTTTTTTAATTTCTATTTTAACATATATTCCTACAAGAAATCTGTATATACGTTGTCATTGTTCAACGAAGGAATTTTTTTTTTTGGCATGTTGTTTTCTGAAGTTAGGATGTTGTTTTGTCGGCATTTTAATAAAAATCAGCATTTCTATTTTATGCCGAGCTGACTAGGCAATAAATATGCATTTACATTTGATCTTTCTTGAACGTATTTACATTTAATCATTTAATATTCTTTTCCAGCCGTGTTTTTACAATGATGAATTTTTTTATTTTTTTATAATTTTATTTTAATGGCTATTTATACGAGAAAACTGTATATAGGTTGTAATTCAGATGGGAAATATATTTTCTTTCGCATGATGTAATAATCCGAGTGCATGATAAATTCGCAAGATGAATCAAACAAATATATGAATTTTTTGTTAACCTGTCGAGATAAAATATTTTCATCAAAAATAACTGAAACTTATTTGATTTTTTTTAAAGGAGATCCGAGAGCAATTAATTATGAACTTTTTTTAATCTGCCTTTTTTTCCGTAGGTGAAGTTAAGCCTTTTTTTTTATACAAGAAAACTGTTTGTATATAGGTTGTAATTCAGATAGGAAATATATTTTCTTTTGCATGATGTAATAATCTGAGTGCATGATAAATTTTCAAGATGAATCAAACAAATATATAAATTTTTTTTGTTAACCTGTCGGAGTTAGATAAAATATTTTCATCAAAAATAACTGAAACTTATTTGATTTTTTTTAAAGGAGATCCGAGAGCAATTAATTATGAACTTTTTTCAATTTGCCTCTTTTTCCGTAGGTGAAGTTAAGCCATTTTTTTATACAAGAAAACTGTTTGTATATAGGTTGTAATTCAGATAGGAAATATATTTTCTTTTGCATGATGTAATAATCTGAGTGCATGATAAATTTTCAAGATGAATCAAACAAATATATAAATTTTTTGTTAACCTGTCGGAGTTAGATAAAATATTTTCATCAAAAATAACTGAAACTTATTTGATTTTTTTTAAAGGAGATCCGAGAGCAATTAATTATGAACTTTTTTCAATTTGCCTCTTTTTCCGTATGTGAAGTTAAGCCATTTTTTTATACAAGAAAACTGTTTGTATATAGGTTGTAACTCAGATAGGAAATATATTTTCTTTCGCATGATGTAATAATCTGAGTGCATGATAAATTTTCAAGATGAATCAAACAAATATATAAATTTTTTGTTAACCTGTCGGAGTGAGATAAAATATTTTCATCAAAAATAACTGAAACTTATTTGATTTTTTTTAAAGGAGATCCGAGAGCAATTAATTATAAACTTTTTTCAATTTGCCTTTTTTTCCGTAGGTGAAGTTAAGCCTTTTTTTTTTTATACAAGAAAACTGTTTGTATATAGGTTGTAATTCAGATAGGAAATATATTTTCTTTTGCATGATGTAATAATCTGAGTGCATGATAAATTTTCAAGATGAATCAAACAAATATATAAATTTTTTGTTAACCTGTCGGAGTGAGATAAAATATTTTCATCAAAAATAACTGAAACTTATTTGATTTTTTTTAAAGGAGATCCGAGAGCAATTAATTATGAACTTTTTTCAATTTGCCTTTTTTTCCGTAGGTGAAGTTAAGCCTTTTTTTTTAAATACAAGAAAATTGTTTGTTATAGGTTGTAACTCAGATAGGAAATATATTTTCTTTTGCATGATGTAATAATCTGAGAGCATGATAAATTCGCAAGATGAATCAAAACGTTGATAAAATTTAATAACCGGAAAGAATGCGAAACTGAAAAATTGAATAACTCCGAAACTAATTCAAAATTTAAAAATAAGGAAGATGTGCAGCGCATCTTCGGATAAAAGTGCACGTGGCAGCAAAAGGAAAATAATTCTACTGTTTATAGTCGTAGTTAAACTAAATTAATTACGAATTTTTTTTTAACTAACACAAAACTTGATGTCCGCATTATTAATTTCATATATGGTGTATCTGGTTATTTTTAATTATTTCTCAAAAAACAACTTGCAAAATTTCATATTTTTTTCCTATTGCAGTTTTATGTCATAGAAAGAGAAACGCGTGCGTTGTAATTTTTCTGTAGACACGCTACAGCGTCGTCATTTATAGCGTCGACGACACTTTTTTTTCTATAAAAAAAATTATATATATACCGTAATTTTTACTTTGTGTTGTTTTGTAGTTATTATTCTGTGCATTAATTCCTAAAGGAACAAATGAGTAAACTTTGGAAAAAAAAAATGTGGAATCTTTGTTTTCTTTGCTTAAAAAAAAAAAAAAAAAATTACTACTGGGAATTTCGATTAAAAAATTGCTACAGCGAATTTTGATTATTTTGGGGAATTAAGATTCGTTTCTTTCGTGAATACGTATTCCTTTAATCCATATTATATGAGTGAAGCATCGTTTGAGTCAGTTACATAAGGTCTTACAATCATATGGCATAAAATATATTCTTTAACAAAAAATGTTTACCTTTCATTGGCTGAATCAAATATGATCACGTAATCAACATTTAAATGTAATGTGTGTTGAAATTTAACAAAATTCAGGGTATCACCTACGTTAAGAGTTGAAATTTAAAAAAAAAAAAAAAAAAAAAAAAAAAAAAAAAAAAAAAAAAACATTTTTTTTTTGTTTAAACTAGGTTTATTTTTAAAACAATACGTCGAATAATATTTTCGGCCCTTAGATGGAATGAACCAAACCATTACATAGCATTTCACAGTATTTAACTATTTCATTCAACTAGGCATTAATATTTTCAATAAGTAATTCAAAAATATCAATTTTCTGTTCCTTCTGAAATAATAACAAAAAAAATAGAAGAAAAAAAATAATACATAGTTTAAATATGCTTTCAGATTACTTTACAATGTCTCTTAACATACAAAATAAACACTCAACATTTAAAATTTATTTTAGTAATATATGTTTAAAAGTGATCTCCCCTTGCTTGTCTGTATAATATAAAAATTCTGTATTTCAGTATTATATAATTAATATCATCATTTAGCAGTATAAAATTTATAATATTAGTATTAAATAAATTTTATGAAATATACATTTCTTGTTTTTTTCACCAATTGATTTCTTTCTTTTTTAATCCCTTAAGTATATTAAAATTCGAATTAATATAAATTTTAAGATATTTAAGGCAATATTTCGTATATATTTTATATTACTAATAATTAAATACTTGAAAATTATGGAATGATAAAAAGTTACAAAGATGGAGTTGAATATAAATAGTAAAAGTAAGTTTTTGTACTAAGGATTTAGTAATAATAAAGCATAAACTATTTTTTTCCATTCATTTTAACATAATAGAGCTTTAAGTTTAATAATATCAGAGTTTGTATTTTTACTGAAATTTCTTATTTTCAGGTTAAAAAATATCATTTCCTTATTTGTTTTTTATTTTTATCTTTTTGTCCTGATACTTCTGATTTGTGTGTATTTAGAACATCTCATTTTAATATGAATACTAATGCAGTTCTTAAAATAATCCGTTTGAACAGTCGAAAGATTTTGAATTTCAATCTTATTTCCTTTTATTTTAATTAATAGTTCCCTCAGAAAATTACTTTTGAATACAAATTCTAAAACGCATCTTCACTGTGGTTCAAAATTATTGAAACCCCACTTTAAAGTATTTGATTAAAGAAGTTATGAACTCTATTGAAAATTTTAAATAAATAAATATTGGCATGATGCAATATTAACTAATTAATACGCATTATTTTTTCATGCAGCAGCACCATTCAAGTTTCCTAAATATTTTTAAATATTGAAATATTAAAAATAGTATATTTTATTATTTTTTATTATAAAATCTGCCTTTTTTGTACTTAAGTAGAGCAAATAATACTTTTTTTAAAAACTTGTTTGCCCTTTTTTAAAGTAGTTTTGTACTTGAGTACTGGTGTTTTCTTTATACCATCACGAATTCTGTAATTTGTTTATTAACATAATGCAGCATTGTATTGCAGCATTGCATTTGTTTATTAGCATAATGCAGCATAAATAAAATGAAATGCAATGAAAATATTGTAAATTAATTCTAAATATTTTTGTTGTCGTTAGAATTGTTTATTTAATACAAAAAATACATTTATAAAATATTACAATAATGAACCAATTCATAATATATATGATACGCATTTTTTTTTGTATTGATAACAAAAACAAAACAAAAAAAAATGAACGTACGCCAATAAGTAAAATATAAAACTCAGACAAGCACTTCATTTCGATTAATGCTTTTGATTGTAACAAGCATATTATGTCTTTAACAAGTTAGATAAAAGTTTCTTTAACTATTTATTTTTATTTGTTCAATAATACATCATTTGTATTAGTATATTATGATGCTTTATTATATATTAGGCATTTTTAAAACATTTTTCTCGCATGAATTTATTTTTTTAGATATTTTTTCAAGAAAGTTGGTATATCTAAACATTTAAAAATTATATATTAGTATCTATTAAAAGAAATACAAGTTACCATTAATGTTTAAACATAAAAGTTGAATATTTTTCCGAGAAAATTTAACATTTTTTCACTTGGTTCTATTCAAACCTAATTTTTAAATAATTAATAAAAAATTAAAGTTTAAAAGCTATTTACTATTAAAAAAATCAAGCTTGATTTTTTTTTTTCAAAAAAAAAAAAAAAAAAAAAAAAAATTTTTTTTGCTTTAAACCAGCAACATTGCCTGGATTGTTTTAATTTCCTTGAACATAAATATATATTGCTGGCAGTTTTTATGTATTTGCATTTATTTCAAAAAATTAGTTTGTAAAAAATAAACGAAAGAAAGAAGGAAGAAAAGAAAAAATTAAATTAAAGAAAGAAAAATAACAGTTAAGAAGAAGGAAATAAGTTTTCTCTTAATGCGTATTCCTCAAATTTCTAATTGCATATTTATTTTCTTTTGTTTTAATGTATTGAGACTTAGTTCTCTAATCGTCGTCATTGAAGTGCGATGGGCACACTACAAACATGGCAGTGTTTCTTTTAGGGAAAGATTTCATCATTATTTCAGTAGTCATGATTTTATTTAATTACCTTTGTAAATTTTGTTATAAAATTTTAAAGCTTTCTTCGAAAGTTAATACTTGTTTATTGAGGTGATTTAAAATTTTTATTTTGTAAAATGTAGTGTTATAAAATAGTGAAAATTCTAATCATAATTTTGTGAAATAGGGAATTTTAATAACCATCTATAAATAAACCATCTATGTTGAGAAGAATAGTCCGACGTTGAATTATGTTATAAGTCGTTGTTTATATAGAATTATTTGCAATCAATATTTTCTTACCTACTTCCTCCGATTTGTTGTTGTGGTGGTAGTAGTATTCGCCTACTACGGCTCGGGCCTGGGTTCGATTCTTTGTGCTAGTTATTGCTGAATGTTTCGTCCGCTGGCATTTTCTCTGATCGTATGATAGTGGTATGAAATTCCGCCAAATTTGATGTATCCGGTTTCAGGTGTGGAATAGTTACTGATCCACAGGACTATTTACTAAAAGACATAACTAGTCTGTGGAAACATTACTGGTCTACTTACATGTATCTATTAGACTTTTTACAAAAAAATTAAATTGAATTTAAATGCAAAATTACTATGCGAAAAATATGAAAATGTTCACAATTATAGTCAAAAACATAACATAAAATAACATGATAAAAACATAATAAAAAAAAGCAGCCAATTTGGTTTGAGAGACCATTAATAATTTATTTTATGGTGATCCGAGTCTAATTTTCAAGCCCTGATTGTAGTGAGCTACAAATTGTTGACAGTTTAAAATTGTTAAGAAAAGTAGATCGAACTCTATTTTAAATTTTAATACTTTACATACACAAATTTAAAGACTGAAACTGAATATAATCATGAAAGTAATATTTTCCAATTATAAGCATTAGTGTTTAAACAAAAACACTTAGAGTCAACCGAGGCTCATATCATTGCCAATGGTCCGTTTAGGTAAATGCACCGTTAATAACCCATATAAAATCATACTGTGCTAAATTATAAAAATATATGTTTCAATTTTTGATAAGCTTAGGATTCCAATGAATCCTAAGCTCTTAGCTTAACTTTTGCTTAACATCTTTTAAATCCCTTTTTTGTAACTAATTCTATTCTTAAAATTAATTACCTACCGAAGCGAGTGCAATATATAGACATAAAAGAAAAAGATTATTTTTCGCTCTACTTCGTGTGTTCAAAGAAACTTATTTTCGCTGGGAACGATGCACAATCCTTGTTTGACTGAAGTCATCACAGCCGTAAAGTTACAACGCCTCCTTATCTACAACATAGATGGTTAATTTGATGTCGACGGAAGATTCAAAGCAATTTAGAATTTTTATGATGTTCTTCGAGAAATTTGGTGAAAGATCATAAACATTAATTTATATATATATATATATATATATATATATATATATATATATATATATATATATATATATATATATATATATATATATATATATATATATATATATATGCAGTATTATAGGGATATTTTTAAAATTCCTTGAAAAAAAATGTAGCGTTAGATTTTAATTTTATCTAATAAATCTTAATCTACGCTTTTTCGTAGTTAATTTTTTTAGGACTAGAGCAGTGTTTCCCAAACTTATGACTTTTGTGTACCCATTTTAAATCTTTCATAGCGCTGTGTACCACTAATAAAAATATGAATGTATTTTTTACTATAAAAAATTGCACAAAAGTTAAAAATCACAACTGGCTGTTGATACCATTAATTATTAACTGTTAACTCTCCAAAAAATAGCTAATAGAAAAGTACGTAATCTAACATTTTCATGGTTATCTTTATTTTTAAATAAAAATTTTTGAAATTTTCGTTTTTTGCAAGATATTTCGCATCAGAACGCGCACCCCCACTAAACTGTTCCCGTACTCCTGGGGGTACGCGTACCGCACTTTGGGAAACACTGGACTAGAGGAAAGTTAAATGCAGAATGTAAAGCAAAATAATGTTTAAAAAAAAGTTGTCGAAACATCATATATCAAAGACGGGTGAGAATCAGAAGTCAGAGTTTTTCTATTGTGCAAACAATTAGTTCCGCTTGCTTGTTTTTATAAGCTTGTCCATTGAGATAGACAACATTTATTGTAAATAGCTATTTAAAACGGTATAATCTTAAATAATTATGGGTAAAACACATGAAAAAATATTAAAAATTATAAAACCATTACTAAGTAGCGATGAAATTAGGGTAATTACAACTTTTTTTTTAGGTTAACGTATGTTGAAAAGATTTTTTATTACAAAAATTACGTTTGATTGAGATCTGTATCTATTCTATTGTATCTGTATCTCTAACGAAATCATTTCGACACATTTGGTTCAGGATGATTCCATTATAAATACATCTGGTCTGGTATTTTGGTCTTTTTTGCGACATTGCTGTCGGATCATATTTTTTTTACCGGTTTTTTAAATCCACTAAAATGGTAAAATAAGTGAATATTTTAAGTGACAAATTTGATGGCCATGCGTACACTTTTGTTTACTTCTTAGCGACAGTTTTCGTAATGTCTCTACGTTGTCAAGACTAGCTTTTGCATGTGAGAGGGTGGAATCTTGTAACGTAATTAAAATATCAATCATTTTTAGATTAGATAGAACTCACAAATCTCTTCTGGTGCTCTGTATCTGATGGCATTGCAAGTTTCTATCTTTCTCTGACTGTTATTACCTAAGTTTTGCATAATTTTATTGTCTCTCAAAATCTCGAACCCGTTATAGATTAAATAAGCTGGAATGAGCAAATCTATATTGTAGCACTGTTCCTTGTTACCAATGCAAGTTTCTATTGTTTCACTTCATGGATTTGTGCTGTGTACTCGCTATTGTACACTTGTATGGTGTATAGTTGCCACATACGAGCTGAGCAGTTCCTTAAAGGTGTTCCGTGGAAACCTTGGATTGCGTGTAAGGATTACAGCAGCTCCGAGTGTTAGAATTTTTTTCTAACCAGTTATGATTATACCAAATCAGCAATCCATAATTTTAATTTTAATTTCGGTCGTTTATGTGAACTTATTTATTTAAAAACCAATGAAAAAAATAGCAAAATTTAACAAAAATATATTTTTAATAACAATACATTCAATAAGTTATGAAAAGAATAAGAGTTTTTAAAAAATTAATAAGTTATTTTCATAGAGCTTTTCAATTCAAAGTAAAAGAACTAATTTAAAAAATTTATTTTTCTCCGATTATTATTAATGTTTATAAGTTTTTTTTTCTTTCTGAAATTCATTTTCAGCAACACATACCTACACCAAGATTTCATGTTTTCTTTTTTTTATTAGAATAATTACAGCTGCTTATAAAAATTTTTTATAATGCCAGGGCTCGATTATTTAGGGTTCCGTAACCGAAACATCGTGGGAACCGCTGCACTAGCCAATGAATGTATGTTCAAATCAAACTGCTAGAAATGAATAAAAAACAGTTTCAATCGTTTCCTTATCGCTACAAGCAAAATTTACCGTCAAACGAAATTTTAACTAATGTGCTCAGATGATAATACAAGTTATAATTGTTTTCTAAATGTTGCAAGTCAAATTTATCTCCATTTTATCACTAATCGAAATTACGACTACCTTCGACACGAACAAACTAAGACACAAAACTAAAAAAAATTAAGATGAAACCTAAAATTTTTGGAAACCAAATAATTTAAGTAGACTAAAAATAATAAGATACATTTTATTTTTGTTGTACATAAAACAAAAACATAATGTTTTTTACGTTCCTAATTAACTTCTAATACCCCCGCCGCAGCTTTCGAAAATAATGAACCCGTCTCTCACGTTCTAAGTATGACAACATTTAAATTATTTTTTCAATTTTTTTCCCACTCGATATACATAACTTTTAAAAATTTTATTTTGTCAAAATATTTTTTTTATTTAAATTAAGTAACCTGACTACATATTTCTCATGTTCTTTCAGTCAATACATAGTATGCATTAGATATAGTTATTCAAATTTTTAATTAAGTTCATCCATATGTATTGGAAACTGTAAAATTCAAGCTTACGTTTTATATACATTTTTATTAATCGAGATTATGATAATCTTTTACAGGTATGGCACACAATTTTTGTTTTTCAAATAATCTAAAAAAACATGAGAAAATCTAATTCGTTGTTCATAAACAAGATTTCATTTTATACTTGCTAAAGTTTGGATCATAATTTCGATAAAAAAAAAGTTAAACACTAGATTTATGGATGTTTCTTACATACCTACCTATCTCTAGGAACACGCGTCAATTTGACACATGAACGAATACATATAACAGCACTTAGAAAGCAATGTAATTATATGCTATAAGAAAAAAAAATGAAAATATGAGATATATATTTATGAAAAGTTTTTCTTATTCAATCATTTTATTATGCAACTAAATCCTTCAAAATCTGACACTCTGACATCAATTGACATTCTGCGTTTGTTCTTTCTATTATTACTTATCGGCAACAGTTGTTTATTTGAGATAACTATCGGATAACGGATCGATTAATTGTCGGTACATTCCTATTTATTATTGATGTGATGTTTGCATGTTTACTCAAAATTTTGTCTAAATTACGAGAGATGGGTATACCACAAAGAGATTTTCAATATTTTAACGCTTTTGAAGAAAATTGACTTCAATATATATTTACCTCGATGTATGGATAAAAGTCATTACAAGATATAAAATAAAAATGCAAACTGGTTTTGTAATTTTCCTTATAAAATTCGAAATGCATCAAAATGACGCGTCCCGTAAACCTAGTGTTAAAATCATATGATTGTGTTAGATAAATATTTGATGTCTGATTTGGCAATATATATTGCATAAAAATTTTCATTTATGTTTGAATTATCGTTATTGAGTTGTTGTTTTTCGTTGCTTTTTAGAGGAATTTATCATTGAGTCATGTTATAGATGTATTATTTAATTTACTTAAAAAAAAAAAAAAATCAAAGATGTACACAACATTTGCTTATCTAATAATCGATCCATGATAAAATGTAGTTCGTTGTTGTTAAACACGATGACGTTTTATCTTTGCTAAAAAATAAGAATTTATTCAAAAAAAAAAAAAAAAGTTAAAGTCTTACGATTATTTATGATAAATATTTGATGTCTGATTTCGCAATAAAAATTACATGCAGATTTTTCTTTATATTTGAATTATCTTTATCGAGGAGATGCTTGATATTTTTCGTAGCTTTTTGGAGTTTATTATTGAGTCATATTTTAGATGTATCAAACAAGACCTTCAATACGAAGTTTAAATTTACAATTACCTTTTACTCTTTGTTTTTAACTATCTATGTTTTACTTTTTATTATTTTTCTAAGTTTAAATTGTTCTGTGTCCACAGAACTATGGTAATAGATAGGACTTTCAATTGCGTTTGTCTTATGTTAACCGTAATGCAAACCTTATACCTAGGAAAGTAAACATCTGTAAAATTCCTGTTGAAACGTAATCATGCTTAAATTAAAGCACATGGTCGAAAACATAGGATGGTGTAAAAATTGACGGCAAATGCCTCCTTTGGTTCAAGACCCTTCAAAGTTTTAGTTCATTTAATATTGAAACAAAAAAGTTTAAAGCATGTGCATTAGTGGCAGAATCGTTAAGTTATCTCACTCATGTTTGAGATGGCGCCGAGTTTTATCGCAGTTGGTGAAAGTTTTTAATTTCTTAATAATTCAAAAGTGTTTTTATTTTCAATTTAAACTATACATAATACAATGTTCTCACTGGCTTCTGAAAAAAATTAGTAGTTTGGGTGAATCTGCAGGAAAAAAAAAACATTAAGTAAGTGAAAAAAAATATTAGTAAAATAAATCTCCCCCCCCCCCAGTTGCTGATATGAATTCAACTATCGGCTATCGAAATTACCGAAATAATTATACTCCAGAAATTTCAGAATATTAAAAAATAAAAGAAATTTTACTCTTATAAAATACGAATGTCCGTAAAATGTTATTTCTTTCACAAGGTAATTCTCAGTTAGCTAACTGGCTACATATTTTTTTTTTTTTTTTAAATAAAAATAATAATAATAATAATAAAAAAAACTTGAATATCATTTATTACGAATGTTTGATTCATTATCCATTAGAATCTTCTTTATCCATTAATACTTTAGACGATAGATTGATTGATAAGTTATTATCTATTGAAAGTGCCGTAAATTCTTTTTTTTTTTTCCTTCTATTTTTTTTTCTTTTGTAATTCAAATTTGGAATTTATTATGAGTTTTTATTTTGAAAAAGAAACCAGAACAACGGTTTATAGGCAAGATGAAAAAAAGCTGTAATTATAGAAAATTACGTTATTCTCTCTTCCCAATATAACGCTTCAATGCCGATCTTGGTACCAAAAAAACTCTCTCTGTAAACCCTCAACAATCGTAATCATGGGTGAAGGTCACGTGCTATATTTTAGTTACATATCTATCACGTGATATTGCCGGCAGTTGAATGAACAAGGTTGGATGATTTTTCTTGCCAAGATCGTTCTTCATTCACCTCTCGTTTATGAAGTTGATGAGAAATTACGATTGAGGAAGCTTAGCTAGTAGCTTTCGGCGAGTTTCTTTTTTTTTTTTCATTCAATTTGCAGTCATCTATGGATGGTTGACCGTATAAAGCTAAGCACAGATGGCTTCAGGAGTAAAAATTCGTCGTAAGACTTGCAGGTTACTAATTCCCTTGGAAAACAATCATTGGGGTATGCCATCTTGTATGTCTAGCTACTTCCCATTGAATTTTACGCCGAAGCTTGAAAAAGTGCGCCATCAAATATTATCAGGGGTCTGTCCAGACATTTTGTGAAAGGTCTGTCTATGTAAAATTGTGAAGAAATTAATAAATTTGTGAATATAATATAAACGTTAAGTCACATTCTTTCAACCAGAGTTCTGCTTTTGTGAATTTGTGCAAATAGGGTCTTGTTATTGCAAAAAAAAAACAAAAAAAAAAAAAAAAATTAAAAAATAAATAAAAAATTCAAGGAGTTTTTAAGTTGTAAAGACATACAAGATTATGGTCAACACTGTAAAATTATAATTAATGAAAGTTAAATTTTAAAAAATAAACAGCAATTGCTGCTACTATATTAGAGGTAAAACATACAAATATTTGGTATTTAGCCTATACTGCTGAACGCAGAATATTTATTCATTTCGGATGAATAAAGGAAGGAGCGTCTGCCGAAGACAAACTTAGTTCGTTTACATCTGTCTTTCTCTCCCCCCCCCCCTTCTTGGGAAGGATTTATTCAATTAACAAAACAATAATGAAGATAAACAAATTTGTGAAGGGTCCGATTAAAAGTTAAAATATCTTGTGAAGGGTCCGTTTTAATGAAAAGATATTTTGTGAAGGGTTCGTTAACGGACCCAAATTTCTTCTAAACAGACCCCTGATTATTATATTGATGTTAACGTTTTATATAAAACGTTTTTTAAATTTAAATTTTGACGAAACAAACAACATTAGAATTTAGAATGCTATGCCCTGCAAGATGCAACTCAAAATATAACTAACGGTGATATTTTACGCAAATGTAGCCAAATAAAGGATAACACTCAAAGCATTGCACACTTCATTTATGTGGTGATATTAATTTTCTTAAATTTGCTTTAGGCTCACAATCAGTTAGAATTTATAAATTACAGAAAACTCTTATGAATGGTAAAGTTACGTAAATTTAAACATAAATTACATTAATAAAACTTCCTTATAATATTTAGCCTGTTCACACATCGCCTCGTAAGCATAGCAGAAGTGGAGGGATACCCCAGAAGTTTTCTAAATTTCTTCCGGTTTTAGGAAGCTTGTTATTGTTTACATTCAGTCTACCATCCATAACTGAGTTCCAAACGAGTTCATTAATTTTTTTAAAAAAAGTTTGTTTATTTTATGTTGGTTTATTGTTATTCAATGCTTTCTGACCATATTGAGAAGGAAACGCTCTGAGCATCGCGGCTGTGTTTTGATAAAAGACAATTGGATAATCAATCAATACTCTAAAAGGGTGATATTATAATGCACTTGACTGATAACACAGGAAAAATGATAAAAATATTGATTTTGTCCTTTGACGTAGAGACTTCTATCTCAAATCGATACACCTTTAATATTGTAGTGAGCAATTATGCAACAATCATGACACAGTCTTTTAACGCGGATTGATACATCTCCAACCAATGTAGTTACAAAAATCATGAATGATTAGCGTTATTTACCCGTTAAAATTATGAGAATCAATATCAACCAAAGAGTATTTTTTTCCAATGCCCACCTGGGGTGACATTCGTATTAGGGCAGATTTATTTGCCACTCTTTCAGGGGCACCATAATTAGGTGGGTCATCAGCAACCAAAGAGTAAAAATTATAATCTCGAGCAATTTTCCAGGTTCTTTTTCTCCGCACTGTTATTAATAAATAATAACGTGTGTCTCACTAAGGAATGTGTGTTAAAAGTTTGGCCCCACACCATAATATCCTGCTTTTATAGTTCATGCTTCCTATAATTTCAGAAGTGTATCAATTTTTGATAGAAAACTCTTTCTCACTGATTTTAACTGTTCACTGTAATTTAAGAAGTGCATCAATTTTAAGGTAAAATCATTTTATCGCACAGTTTGTATTTACTTTAAAAGTTTTCAACAAAAAAACAATAGAAATATTTTTACCTCTTTCAGGTAAATCCTGGGTTCCACAAACCTGATCCTCTTTTGTGATCTTTTTATATTTCTTCCTTTTCTTTTTTGCTTTGCGTTTGATTTTATGCAACACACGGTTTTATAGTAATATTGCTATAGTAATAGTGTTATAGTAATATTGTAATTTTGGAGCGCAATATTTTTGCTACGGCATCGTGCCTCGTTGACTTTACATTGAGTTTAATTATAATAGTAACAAACAAACAAACGTCGCATATATTTCTACTGCCCGTTTTAAAAAACTGTGTTTAAAGCACATTTTTTGCTATCACTGATGGCCTTCTCCAGAATTTACATTAAACGTTTTAAACAATATTTCTTTTATTGAAGAAGAAAATAGGAGTAATGTGAAACGAAGTAGCCTTTTTAGTGCATGAAGTAATAATTTAAATTCGGTTTTTTTTATCCGCTTGAGTTCCACTCTGTATTCCTTTCAAATTATGAAAGAAATCTGTTTTTATTATAAGGAAAGTAAAGGGGAATGCAGAACAGTTCCTATTCTGCATTGTCTTATCTATTTCATTTTGTATGATGTAGCTATTTGAAGTATTAAGTTCTTACTTTGCTATTATTATAAGTGAAATTTAAAAAAAAAAATTTGCACAAGAAATGAATGAGGTGAAATAATGTGTGCAATTGGGAGACAATTTCCGATATTGCCTTAAGTTAAATATTTGAATACTTGTGGTTGTGAAAGAAACAGAGATTAACGTAAATAGGGATGAAGAAATTCAAAGTAATATCGCTCATAAATTTTTTATAGATTTTTTTTTACTTAATTACATTTAGAATAATAATTAATTGAAACTCATATAATTCCAGCAATATGTTATTTTAACAATTGGAACAAAAAATATGATCCATTTTTATAATATTCTCACCTGTATTTTGTAGATGAAATCTTATGACTCTTAATTAGTTGCATGCTGATACAAACTATTTAAAAAATTTTTACCTTTCAGCTACTTATTTTTTTTATACATTTTTGTATGTTTAATTTACACTTACGTTTAAGGACAATGTGACCTTTCTATTATTCTTTTATCATGTTTCATATGTTTAATTTATAATTTCTTACCTTTCTGTTACTTTTTTGATAAGGCTTTGTATATTAAACTTGCATTTAAGGAAAATGCAACCCTTCTATTATATTTTGATTAGCTTTTGTTCGTTTAACGTACAACTACAATTATGAAAAAATTAATTCCTCTAGTATTATTAGTATTTTTATAAATTTTTGTATGTTTAATTTACACTTATGTTTAAGGACAATGTAACCTTTCTATTATTCTTTTATCATGTTTCATATGTTTAACTTATAATTTCTTACCTTTCTGTTACTTTTTTGATAAGGCTTTGTATATTAAACTTGCATTTAAGGAAAATGCAACCCTTCTATTATATTTTGATTAGCTTTTGTTCGTTTAACGTACAACTACAATTAGGAAAAAATTAATTCCTCTAGTATTATTAGTATTTTTACTTTTAATGTTACTATTTTTTGATTTTTTTTTTTTCTGTTTACATTACCCATCTATTATACGTGCTGCGTAACGTTTTTAAGAAGTGCTTATAGGTGCTTATTTTCGTTTTTTAAAAGCTTTTAAAAGTGCTTAATTTTCCCTTTTCGTAAATGAGATTTTTTTCTCTTCTTTATCATGTTGATTTTCTCCACGTATTATGCAAAAACGTGCTTTTTACATTGTTCCATCCAATATTTTCACAATTCATTCAACAACAATCCAGTTCGGCGTACCGTCCGTCCATAGCGTATGAAAGCGCCAATCATTTTACATGTTTGATGAAATACTTGCTAGTCTGCATGTGCGTCTACTGAGCTGGGTTCAGTGAGATTTTATTGCACTCTCATGTGCAACTTTGCTGCATTTATCAAGAAAGGTACTCTCAATTTCAGGTTTCATTTTCCACCCTCTGATATCGAACTGAAAGATCTCTTGATCATTTTATCTAATATAATCAAGAAAAAAATTCTTTGTCAGAAACTAGTTATTTTATCATGATCATGTAAAGTCTTTGAAAATTATTTTGCATTTTGTCAACGTACATAGTGCTTAAAAATATTTTTTGAGTGCTTAAAAGGTGATTATTTTTTGTTGAAGGATTTGTCTACGCCCCCTGATATATTTTGATTATGTTATATTAAGTATCTTTTCCAGACCAAGACAACAGGATATGAAATAAGATCTTTTAAAAAGAAATTAAATGTAACAATTGAATTAATGACTTTTAAACCTTAAGTACTTTAAAATTTAATTTTCAGTATTCAATTACATAAACTATGTAGTATTTTTAAACGTATATTTAATATTCTCTTATTTCAAACGTATATTTAATATTCACTTCTTTATTAATGTAATATTTATTGTTTTATAATTTTAAGATTAAGTTTTAGGAATAAGGATTAGGATTTCAGATTAAGTTTTCGGAATAAATTGAACAAGTTCAATATTATACTAAAATTATTCACTGCTAAAATAAATATTGATTTTAATATTGAAGTTCCCGAAAAACTTTAAATCTTAACCGTTAGTTTTATTACTTTCATAAAACAAATAATGCATCGAACTAAAACATAATATTTTCAATATCACTGGTTTTATATTTTGTGCAGTTATTACTTCCCGAAAATAAATTTGTTTATGGAGGGAAAATTGTATAAAATTTATTCTGTTCATTTGAGAAACTCGGTAAGTTATTAGATTTTATCGAGACTTCTGAGTGCGATATTGTTTTAGTTGATCTATCTTGATTTACTTTTATTCTTGCCTCTTTGTAAATACATTTTAAGTAAGTTCTACATAAAATTCTGAAATTAAATGAAACTTCATTATTTTTTCTTAAACTTGGAATGAAAATATTTTATTTGCTTTTAAGAGCAAAAGCTGTATTTTCTAAAAAATGTTAAAAAAAGAAAACTGGATTGAATCACACGTATAGTCGAAATGATACAGTTAAGTTTTAAGTTCGTTTTTAGTTAAGTTTTAAATTCGGAACAGAAAGTAGTATGTTCTGTTAACGGGCGTTTAGGTATGTGCTTATAATTATAAGACTTTAATCTATTTTGATGGTCTTGTAATAAAATTATTTTTAACAGTTTTAAAATGCTTAATTTAATTTTTTTTCTGTTAATGTAGTTTAATAATGGCAACGAAAACATTTTATTGCATAAACCAAGTAAATTTGATAACTCTCAAACCATTTAGAACAATTGCCTTTTTAGGACGTAAATTAAATTTTAATGTCATTTTAAAAACTATATGAATAACGATGTAAACGAAGAATACACGTTAGAAAATAAAGTTAAATGGCAGTTCACACGGGTCTTGAATTCGGGGTCTTATTTTTGGTTAGGTGCAGATGTCGTTGGCTAATTAAAGAAAATCCTACTCTTTACAAATGTCCGAAGCATTTTGCAATGTGCCGTGCTAATTAGAAGAGTTTTCAGTATTTTCGCATCTGATATTTTTTAAGCTTAGTACAATCGGTCTATATATAATTCGACTAATTAGAGCCTATTCGAAGAACTATTCAATTAGACTGAATTAGAGTTATTCCAAAATACATTACATAACGCTATTTGAACTAAGTCCTCACTACTTAGAGCTTCACATTGCTATTTACTTTAAAGAAATCTGGCCAATTGAACAATTAATATGCTTTTTTTTAGCTACAATAATTCAGTGATACATTTTCTAATTAGCCAACAGATATGTGGCCGCATTGCAATAAGCTTAAACTTGTCTGTTTGGTTAGAAAATACTGTAGACTATTTCAGTTAGCAGGTGCATTGAAAATAAGCGGTGTTTATTTGTGTAGAGAAGAATTATTCTATTTGAGTGGTCAGCAAATTGTTCCTTCACCTCGCTCGCGCTTAAATGCAAACCACTCTAGAATCATAAAAATAATGCTTTTTTTTATTTTTTATAATTTTTTCAATATATTTTCTCTCAGAAACATTATATTTTCCTTTAAAAATGCCATTTCTATTTCATTGGCATTTTCCCTAAAATAATTTTAGAAAGTCAACCGTAAGATTAAATAAATTATGAATTATCGGTTGGATCTAAATATAATCTAAGGTTAAAAAACTCATCACTGGTTATAAAAAGAACTAATTCGTTGAGCCCCTTCAACTCTTCCAAGGAACCCCAAGGTTCCGCGGAACACCATTTGGAAACAGCTGCTTTACAAAACAACTTTGGAAAAAATGATTTAAGAAATTGACGACTTCAAACATCTATTCTGGCTGTAGCAGTTGCATCCACATTTTACCTAATCGTGCACTGAGTTAATCTCAGAACTTACTGTGGTTGACAACATCGATTTTAAACAATCGTTGCGCTGGACCTATTGTTGGAGGTTTTTAGTCTTATCCTTTCCTGTACTGGACTTACTGTTGGAGGTTCTTAGTCTTATCCTTTCCTGTACTGGACTTACTGTTGGAGGTTCTTAGTCTTATCCTTTACTATACTGGACTTACTGTTGGAGGTTTTTAGTCTTATCCTTTCCTGTACTGGACTTACTGTTGGAGGTTCTTAGTCTTATCCTTTCCTGTACTGGACTTACTGTTGGAGGTTCTTAGTCTTATCCTTTACTGTAGAATACACGCAGGCTATCAGTCTCACTCACTTTTCGTTCAAGTTCGCAATCAATAGAATTTTTTTGAGCCTCAGCTCAACTGAGGTTTAATTTAGACAATTTGCAAAGATGAAAGGTTAAATAATGATAAGGAAATGAGTCCTTAAGGTCGAGGAAGTTTGGAAAAAAAGTGTAAATGAGAATTCTGAACTTTATTTTAAATTTAGAAATAGCAGTTGTAATATTTTTTTAAATATTTTTTTTTACTGCTAATTATTTTTCTAAAAAATGTGCCGCAAAAATATCTAAAACTCAAAATTCTGCATCGGCGTAATACTGGGAATTTTTTGTTTAAATAATAGGCGTAATATTGTTGTTGAAATTTTTTCTAAAAGCTGGATGAAATTTTTTTTATCCAAGCAATTAAAAAAAACTAATTTTCATCAGTTTATAATTGCTGCTACGAATTTTGAGTTTTTTCCTTACATAAACTACAATAAAATATAAAACTCCATGTACAAGTAAGTTATAGTTATTCTAGAGCGCATACTGTTGGTTTTTGTCAGGTCTACCACCATATCTTTCTGTATGAATTCTCCTTGCCCTGAATAAAATTGCCTTAGGTGCGAATCTCTAGCTAAGTTATAAAAATGCTCGAAATCTATATCTAGAAAAATCTAGTTAGTAACAATAATGTACTATGTCAAATTTATACCGAAAACCTTTTCAAATTTATACCTTTTTATACCAACCAAATTTATACCTTTGAGTTAACGATGCATTTTTTTCAACCTAAAAAGGGACGAAAACCCTTTTTAAAACCTAAAAAGGGACATGAGACATGAGTGGGATAGTTTCATGTGTGACCCCAGGCTGCATAATATCGGATTCACCATTTATATTATTAAAATTATATTTTGTAATTTTTGACACCATTTTGGTTTTTATTATTCAATTTATTGGTATTTATTATTAAGTTAATGATGAGTGATCTGCAAGAATTTCCGTAAATATGTATATTTTCAAGAAGTTTTGGCTGTTATTTTAAATTTAATTTTTGCGCTGTAAATTTTTTTCATAATGTTAGATTCGCCATTTTGCATTCAGATTGTTGATTTTGAATTTGGTTTGACGCAGTTTGATTTTTTTAATACCTTAAATACGTATTGCTGTTGTAAGCCAATGTAATGCCATTGTAAGGTTTTCACAGTGTAGCTCCTTTGAACTCTTGCGCCATCAAAGTCGATATTCAGTCCAAGTTTAAAAGTTAACTCAATTTATTCTTTACAGTTAAGAAAAGTTTACTATTTCTATCAAGACTTTAAATAGCGATTAATATTTTCTTCATGCTATTTAAAATTCTCAAGTGGTAAATAAACAAACAAACAAACAATGGCATTTATTATTGCTTGTAGCGTAAGTAAATTGGTTGTGAAACAATGAGATACTTCTAATCTTAAAGATTTTTATCACGTATGCATTTAATAAAAATAAATTAAGGTCCTTATTTTGTTAAAACACCAATAAGCCATTCTTAAATATAATGAAACAAAACGACCTTTTAGTGTTGAAATCCCTTAAATGATTTTAATTTGTTAAACGTTTACTGTTGCATTTTATTAATGATTCAACTAATTGAAGTTATTTTTTTTCGTACCTGCTTAAGGCAAGGTTAACAAGTTTTCTTTTCATTTTATCTAAGCGACCTGACCCAGAGCCAGAGTAAATAAACATGTTACAATTATATTTTATTAAAATATTTAATAAAATATAATATCTCAGTTTTGTCACTTCTTTTTTTTTAATAAAATAGATACAGATAAATTTTAAAATAATTAAATTAAGGCATTAAAATTGTTTTTTGTTTATAAAAATCCAATTTCATTTTTCGACCGGTGTTTTGAACTTGTCGTTAATTTTGTTGGCTAATTTCATTTCGTTTGTCCACGGAACCCATAAATACCTGACTTGGTAGTTTTATCCCTTTTTGGTTGTTGAAAGTTTTGAACTTTCAGAGAAATCGAACGGTTTCTTTCCCTGAATTAATAGCTCTTGATAATATTGTTATCGGTAACCAATGAACAAAGTTTTTTTTTTTATTTGTTTAATTTTTCTACTTTTCTTATCAAAACGATTCAGAATTTTTACTGGTGTACTTAAATAACATTTTGTAATTAAACTAAAATATTCTCTGTATAAGAGAAAGTTAAGATTGTTATTAAATTCTTCACACATTAGTTAAATAAAAAAAAAAAGAATTCTTCACAAATTATTGTTTTATTGTAAAAAAAATCTTTATTTGAAGATGTTACATTAAAAACAGACTCTTTATATCTCTCTCATATTAAAACTTGACCCGTTACGATATTTGACCTACCTGTAAAACTTGATCCTTCACAAACCTGTATTCAATATTCAAATTTGATACGAAATATTCTAATTTGGTACGGTCGCAATGATTGATATTACATGCCCCAATTGCGAATTTTTAATGAAATCGTCTGATTTAAAGAAGTTCTTTTTTTCTTTTTTTTTGCCATAATACTGAAACTAATTTTTTATATTACAGTGATATTAAAGTTTTTTTTTATATACCGGCATTGTATTTAGTTTAACAGTATCATCGCATATGTTACAGTTGTACTTCTATGTTTGGAAAAATCATAAAATATATTTACTTGAATAAAATACATCATACTCATTAATTTATTGACATTTTCAAGAAATCGTGAATCATGTCTCTACATTACACGTAATTCATAATTTACGTGATATACAAATCGCACATCTCCATTATTTCCGGAATTAACATCTCAATCGCATTTTAGAAATTTTAATCGCGATTTGTAATTTACGTGTTTTTTGATTTACAAATGATGCATAGCCATATGTTTTGAAATAACACATCATAGATTATTCTAGAAATTTAATTATTTACAGTTCTAAATTTACAGCTTGATAGACGTCGATTTGTTTATTTTTTAATATCTATTTTCATCAGTAAGTTCTGAAAAGCGAGGTTATATTTATTTGCAAGCTTCTTTCATACTTCGTTCACACCAGGAGAGCAGAGATGCCAACTTCCTCTAGACAACGGATAAATATTTTCGAGTGGTAGTCTTTTAATGTATGATTCTTGGTTTAGTAAATTCGATAATTTATAGGGTTCCAAATAAAAACAAAGGCTTAGAAATTTAATACTACGCCACTTAACGTGATACGCCCAGGGGCGGATCCAGAAATCTTTCCTGGGAGATCATAGACTCAGATCCCCCCCCCCCCCCCCAAATAATTGTTTTTATAAAAAAAATTTTTTGTAAAAATTTTTTTTTGAAAAAAAAAAAAAAAAAAAAAGCTGGGGTTTTTACTGCTAGTCTTCTCATTTATTTTTTTCAAAATAAACAATAGAACAATGCATAAATAATTCAAGTATTTAACATCTTTAAATAGTAAATGTAATGCGTTTTTTAAAAACTTTGGGGCAAATCTGTCAATGATTTTTTCAACACCCAAATCAATTTCTCGATGAATGTTTAATAATGCGAATCCATTTAATCGTTCTTGATTTTGAGTTGCTCTAAGCCAAGTTTTGAGAAGTCGAAGAGTTGAAAAGGAACGTTCTGCTGTCGCTGCACTAACTGGCAGAGTTATTAAAATTCTCAACAACATATTGATTGATGGGTACAAATTGTACCCATCATAATAAAATATTTTATTTCTTTTGTAAACTATAAAAAATTTATTATTTCTATTTTTTGTTCAATTTGGGGGGGGGGGGGTCGTGGCTCACGTTCTACTCGTGGCTCACACCGATTTTAGTGTTGACGTAAAATATCCTCAGTTGTAGACTGATCATGGGTTAGAACACTTTAACATGAGAGGTTTTCATGGTTTTCCTCACCATGTAACGCAAATACAGGTTAGTTCCAGTCCTGCACGAAGTCTAATTTGTCTCTATGCTTGCAGAAGCTTCCTTGTCTTCTGGGTTGGGTTCAAGATTACAAGGCCTATGCTGTTGTACATTGATAGTCGTGTACTCGGAGTTGGGTGATAGTTCAACGCCGGTTATAAAATTAAGTAAAATAAATTAAAAGACGCTAATCAACATGTCTTATTCCTAATACCATTGCTTCAGGTATATTTTTGGAAAAAACCTTTCTTTGCAATAAATAGCATTTTGAAGAAATGTAAAGCAAAGATAAATGCTTAAGGAAGTATTGAAAGTTATTTATTGTAATTGCATAACGCATTCAATAATCGTAAATAATAAGCCTCTTATCGTCCATGACAACTCGAAGTATTTTGTTAGGGAGAGAAAGTCTGATTTTATATTCACGTGATTCATTAGTCAAGTGTTTTTTTTTCAATGTTTTTTTTTTCTTTCAGAGTAGTATATCATCTGCAACCAATACGAAATGGATTATTTTAAATTTATATATTCTATTTTAATATGCAATTATACTCTAATTTTAAATGAGTGATTGTAGTGGGGTAGTATTCTTCCAAAATCTGTTATTTACTGTCAGCCTTTGCGCTCTAACTTATTTCTGCTTTAGCTTGTGTAAATCAATTAATAAAATCACGTAAAAAACACATGAAAATTTTCCAGGTGATTTTTTTTTTTCCTCATACATTTTTTGTTAAAAAATGAATTTCAATTCGTAGCTTAAAAAGCTGTGGTTTTACACAGACCGAAAATTATTTTTCAGCAACTTCACCAACATATATACAATAAAAAAAATGTAAATAAAAATGAACATAACTTTCATTTAATTGAGTTTGATGTTACTATAATAAGAGATAGAGTAACGATTCTTCATTTATTTTTAAAATGAAATAAGCGCATATTTTATTTATGCATTCTTTTGTGTCGCTTTCATCAAAATTTCTACTCTCTGCTTGCACGGTTTTTCGTAGTTAATGAGTTTCTGAGAATGAAACAGAAACTTTAAACAATTGCCAAATAGAACATAAATATTTCAGCTTGTTTGCGATTTTCGATACATGCCAATGCTTTAGTAACTCATAGTTGAAAATTTTATTTTTTAATGAATTTTAATATAACTTTAAAAAATTCTTACAAAATTTCCTCTCTTTGTTTTACAAGGATTCTAAATTTGATACCTCTAGATTTTTATATTACCTTTCGGCGAAATAAATAACCTAGAATGTATTATTGAAATTGAAATGTACAATGAATATCAATACAATGAAACTGCATCATCTCAACAAGTAACTAATTGTTTTATGAGCATTGACTTCTTTAAAACTTAATATTTTACCATCGCAGCTAAATAAAATGCGTTGTTTACAAGTTGTAAAACTTAACCGGTGTTTTTTTCTTTTTTATCTCATGTTGCAGTTTATTTTTGTGTCTTCTCTGTTATGTTTTAAAAATAGTACAAAAATTATGTCGAACAAAAGCGATATCTTTTAGGTGAAGGTTATTTTAATCGCTGGCATGAAATCCCTTGACGACAACAACCAGACCTTTGAGATCACCAAGGTCTTTTAGTAACGTCACAAACAGTTTTCAACTGTGTTGCCGCCAATTTTGAAAATTTGTCATTAAGTTTCGTTTGTCCCGTGTTCTTTATATCTATTATTATATAAATGCATATGTAAATGATATTGTAAAAGTAGTCCTAAAGTTTTAGTTTACGAATTCCTCACGATCTTTGATTTATACCAGGGCTGTCCAACTGCAAAGAGCCCACGAGCCAGAATTCTGGTCACTGATCACCTGGCGGGCCGCATTTTGAAAAAGTTGAACAATAACCTCTTATAATAATAGCTGAATTATTATTTATAAAGCAATGGAATAGAAGGATTATAAAACAATTTGTTTACATTTTAATGGGAAAACTGAATCAAAATGCTTAGCCATTTTGCTATCACCAAATGCTTTTGCCATTTCTACAGCCCACTTTTTAACAACGACACCATCAGTGTAAGGTTTTTTCGCTTTAGCAAGCTCAAGTGAAATTGCATACGAAGCATGCAAAGCATTGTACACATAAGAGTTTACTTGAGTAAACATCCCAGTTTGTTTTTGCAGTTTTGACTTCAGTTCTGAAACTATTATAGATCTTGCTTCTCCTTGATATTTACTGTGGCTCCCTGCGTGAAGACTCGCGTAATGCCTTTTGACCTTGCACACAGCCACAACTTGCATACAAATCAAGCACTGGAGTTTGTCCTTTCTATTCGTGATGAAATACTGGGTTTTCCAGTGGTCCTGGAACACTCGATTCTCACTGTCTATCTAACGCGAGGCAATACTATTGTATAACACCAGTACCTTTTTCTCCCAATACAATGAAAGGAGTGAAAGAGCGATCAAGAGGAAACTTCGGGGATCTCGGCTTGACCAAGATGATAGTAGTCTCGGATGCTTCTTGATACCATAAAATTTCGAAAAAAGAAATATGCTGAATAGGAAGTTGGCGGGCCGCACAAAATGTGTTGGCTTAACGATACCCCATCTTTGATTTTAACGAATATTGGATAACGTGAAAGTAGTAATAAAAAACCGAATAAGTGTTATTTATCTTTTATATTTTAACATTCGTTTTTGCAGACTTTAGAATAAGTTTCTTAATTACATAATAAAAGAAGCCGTATTTTAAAAATTAAAATGTTCGGGGTACTGTTTGTTTGTTAGCGGATATTATAAAATGAGCAAAACATTCATACTTTTGGTCGTGAAATAAAAAAGAATTAAAATATCATTTGTTTTGTTTAAAATATTCATAAATCCGGGCCAAATATAAAACTATCCTCGAAAATAAATTTCTGATCGAAGAGCTGAAATTTTATTATTTAAAAAAACTAGTTAAAATAAACAGTTCAGTTTTATTTCGAAAAGAATGTTGATTGTCGCTTAAAGCTTATTTATTCTTGATGATATTATACTACTTGTCTAATTTAAATTTCATAAATATTTTATTTGAATTCAGAAAAATTGCTGTGCATTCAATGATATAATATAAAAAATAGGAATTTAAGTTCTTGTTTGTCATTTATTTCTTACGTTAAATTTTCAAATAATTTCAAACACACTGAAAAAAAAATTCATTTCTCTATCTGCGTCATTTATAAAGTATTGAGCGTTTTTTTGGAAAAAAGGTAGTGGTTTTTCAAACACAAAAGTTTTTCACATGCATGCTTTTTTATGTTTACCTGGAAAAATACCTAGGGATTTTTTTCTTTGTTGAAATAGAAACTTTAAGGTAATTTTTTTTCAGAATCAACCGAAAATAAAATCGTGCATTAAATAAGCGTTTTGAAAATTTAAATTTTTTAAAGCATGTTATTTATATCTGTGTATTACTTCGGTATTTTTATTGTATATTACATTACATCGATAATGTTATATGATTTGATGGATCGATAATGATTTTTTTGAATTTTTTTTTCTTTTCAATTTTACATAAAGGAATGGAAATTATGGAAAACTGTTATAATTGATATTAGAACCATGAGAATAATTATAATTGATATCTAAGCAAATGAATTTACTGCAGGAACCATAATGCTATTTTTTTTTTTTTTTTTTTTGGAAAAATATTGCAGAAATTTACAGCTTTAAAGACATCTTTATACATGTTTTAAATTTTAAAAAAATCTGAGCCATATCATTATTTTTGAAAATTAATTGATTTTCATTAAAGTGTGTGCGGCATGCAACTAAAAAGATGCTTATTTTAATTTGATAAAAATATTTTATTATTCTGAGAATACTTCGACGCTTAATCATTGAGGAATCAAAATTAAATTTGCAATTTTTTAGATTCGGATGAGTTCTGGAATTTTATTTGTAAGAATTTTTTTTATAAAATCCTTTTCTATTTTGAAATGCAAATAATATTGTTTCATAACATCAAATGGTCCCAAAGTTACAAAACAGTAAGGTTTGCTCTTCCTTTTTTCTCCTTCTTCAGAGAGGTGAAATTGTGACGTATTTTGTTTTATCTTGCAATTTGTTCTAAATATAAATTGATTCATCATCATCATAGTTGGCCAGACAGCCCAATGTGAGCCAATGCCTTCCTCTGAAGATTTCTCCGTGGCGACTTACCTTTACGCGACGACTTTCGATTTACCTTTGATCTCCAATTCTTTTCATTAATTGCGAGAAAATTAGACTCCACTGAGTCAGCCCATCTTAAACAGGGCCTTCCCCGCTTTCTTGTTCCAGTGGGTCTAAAAAGCAGTATCTTTTTTATCGTATTGTCACCACTTACTCATTCGAATCACGTGGGCCATCCAATTCATTCTATTTATTTTTATGTATTTAATAATATCATGTTGTTTATAAATCTTGTACAGTTCAAAGTTTAATGTTCTTCTCCAGTTATTGTTTCCATTTACACCACGAAGTATACTCCGCAAAATCTTTCTCTCAAATGTTGCGATACAATTTTCCTCCTGTTTTGTCCTTGTCTAAGCTTCAGAAGCGTATGTCAAGACTGGCCGGACAAGAGTTTTGTAGATCAAGAACTTTGTTTTTATAAAAAAAAACCTAGATTTAATTAATCTTCTCAGCCCATAGACAGCCCTATTTGCCAGATAGAGTCTGTTTTTTATTTCAGGATTAATTCTGTTGTTAATGGTAATAATTGATCCTAAGTAAGTAAATCTACTGTACTGTTTCAAATCTATAAGAATTTATTTCAAGATAGAGGTCTGGGACACTGTTTCTTGAAATATAAATTAATAATTCAAATTTATAATTAAAGAAAAAGCTCTAATGTTAAAGATAAAGTTTAGCTTTATATTTTTAATGTAAAAATTAGATCTTTACCTTTACACAACTTAACTCAAAACATTGCATGTGAGGTTGGGTACCATTTGGAGAAAAATTTAGAATTTATCAGGATAGTGAAAAAAAAGCTGAAAAAGAAAAGTGGACCTATCGTAAAATATACAAAACAAAGAGAACTAGTGGATATAAAATAAAACTACCAAGTAAAAAATTTTTTTATTTAATTTTATAGCAAATTGTGCTTTAAATAACATAGTTAAATTCATTTTTTTTTTGATTTTAATTAATTTTACAATAATTTTTTCTGATAAAACTAACTGTTAAAAAGTACAATAAAATAAGTTAAACAATAAAATCATTTAAAACTTGTTTCATTGCAAAGCTTTTTTCAATGAATATTAAAGGTACTAAGCGACTTTCTTTAAGTATCTTCAAAAAGGATGAATGTACTAATAGGCATTCTTTGGGTGCATTCAGAACGTTGAAGGTACTAAGTGACTATCTTTGAGTATTTTGAGAATGGATGAAGGTACTAACAGACACTCTTTGGGAACTCTCAGAATGTATAAAAGTTTTCAAGTGACTGTTTTCAGAAAACTTTGAGAATGGATAAAGGTTTTAAGTGCACGTGACAAAAATACAGTCCAGGAAAATCTTAGAAATCCTCCCCTTTTTGCTACTTGTGAACGCATTGACATGAACAGTTTAAACGAGTTTTAGGATAAGCAATTAGAAGCTTGCGGTCAAGGAATAAAGAATATGAATATTCTTTATTTCATCGCGAGATCGATTGTTAATTGTAATTTGAAGATAATTCGGTAAGATAATTAATCGTAAAAAGTATGTTTATGCAAAATAAATAAAATAGATAAATTTAAATTACGAATAAATAAAAAAAAAAAAGAAAAGATAAATTAGTAAATAAATAAATAAAAAGTATATTTTTGTGTCTATTTTCATAATAATAGTCTTCTATTGAGCTGCAATAAACGAGGCCTAGTGTAATGTGCATCATTCTATATGTCCGAGAGATTCAACGATAGAACTAAGCCTTTTTATTGTTGTGAGATACCGAGCTGTTTTACATTATATTGTTGTAATTCTAAATATCTCCAAATACTTTAAGAGTTCCATTCTTTCGAACTTTTACCAATAGGCTATATTTTATGCAATGGAAAACTGCTATTAAATGATGCAGCTATGAACAGCAATTAATTGATTATTGGGTTTGAAAAATATTTTCTATCGGTACAGGTTTGTTTAAAAACGAAATAATAATAAATCTTTAACGTAACCTCGGGTGAAGGACTAAATTAGTTTTTCTTTCATGTCGATATCTCAATTCTGTTAAAATGGCGAACATTCTGTAATTGAAAGAAAATACTAAGAGAAATAAAATGTTTATAATATTAAAGTATTAAGACATGTTTCATGTAAATTATAGTGATGTAACGAATGGTGACTGAATACCGATATTCGGCCGAAAATATCGGACAAATAGAATCATTTTTTGTTTTAAAAAATCATTAATAAATATTATTAATGATTTTTTATACAATAAATAAGTACAATAGTTTTATATGTAAATAAGTTTAGTCATTATTGAAAAATAATCAAATTTTAGGTATGTTCTTGGCACGAGAAAAAGCTAAACATAAATATAATAAAATTTTTTAAGTTAACAAAGATAATCAGAAATATTTAAGATAAATTTAAAAAACTGAGTAACCGCTATTAAAAATAAGAAAAGAAAACTAAAGGGGTAAAGTTGAAAATAAGAAACATTGAAATAGAAAAAAATATCCTCTTAATTCTTAAAACTAATTTTCAATACTAAAAATAATATTTTCCGATAAAAAAGTATCTGGAAAACGTTAAGAGATATATAATCTATAAAAATACATAGCTATAATAAAAAGGTTTAAAAAATATTATCTACAAAATGATAGCAGAAAAAATTAAATTCGATCTTAATTTTTGAAAAACAATTCTTAGTTTTCCAATTACCGTACTTTAAAAAAAAGTTAAGAATAAAGTATACTAGAAACCCTCTAAATTGCGTGTCATAATAAAATCGTTTATAAAAACAAATGTTTTTTTATCTTTTTTAAAGCTGGATAGAAACAAAAAAAAAAAACATTTAAAATCTCAATTTACCTTTTTACATTGCCGTATTTTTTGAAAAAAATGATCATAAAAGAATGACGTTCACAGAGTTGATACTCGAACGAAGAAATTTTTTACCTGATTTCTAGGTAAATTTGCATAAAATTCCAGGATTTAAAAAAAAATCATAAAATTTATATTTAATTAGAATGAAAATTAGAATCATAAATAAAATTGCAACTCTAAACAAGCATTAATAAATTATTTTTATTTTAAAAAAATCAAATGATTTTAACTATACTAACTCGGATTGAAACTAATTAATTGTCAGAACTATAAACATGACTGAAAAGGATAGTAAGTCAAGGAGAATTTACTGGGCTATATTTAAAAAAAAGCAAATTCTTGATAAGTACGAAATTGTAAAAAAATATACATAAATAATCTGTGTATAAGTGAAGTAAATTCATTTAATCAACATAAGAACAATTTTAAAAATGATAACGTAAAAAACAATTAAAACCGAATATATAAGCATCGATAAAAAAATGTGTTATGGAAAAGATAAGCACCAGTAAGATTGCAAAACTTAATTGAGTAATACTGGTTTAGAAAGAAAATTATAAAAAAAACAAACACATTTTTAACCTAGAACATATATATTATAAAAACATATTACAACATATGATAAGAAACTTACAAATATATAAACAATCCATATTTATTAAATTAAATGAAATAGAATAAATAATTAAAAAATAAAGCTTTTTATCAACTGACAAGCAATAAATAAAAGATAAAAACGTTATATTTTAATCCAAAGCTGTAAGATAAATATATTATCCTAAAATATGAAGCAAAGCTGCTAGGTAACAAAAAATAAAAGGAGAACTTAATTAATAAAATAAAAGAACAAATTTTTACCAACTAAGTCATCCTAAAAAATTAAAAATAATAAATTATTAAAAATATTATACAAATAATCTGTATCGATTTGAAATTAAGTAATATTTTAAATCAACTTAGGAACGTTGAAAAGAAAAAAAAAAAAAAAAAAAAAAAAAAAAATGCAATATGTTAAGATTTCTTATTTCATGCTATTTTCTTATTAAAAAAAAATCATAAATAAGATGGATAAATAAATAGAAAAATTTAAAGTACGATGGTAAAACGCGAAATTAATTAAGAAAATATTTAAAAAAATATTGATGTTAAGCCAAATTACATAATGAACTAAAGATTTATTAAAATCACCAAAGGCAAAACGCAATATATTTAATACCTAATGATAAGGAAAAAATAAAATTATAACATACAATGATAACTTATTAATCAAATTAAATAAAAATAACTCTCAAAAGTTACCAGACTGAAACGAAAGTTAAAAGAAACGCTACTTTAATTTTTAAACCCAGGATAAAACAGGGTATAATGTGATCAACTTAATTTTTTTTAAACATCTTTATCATAAATTGCATGGAATTGAATTGGAAGAACTAAAAAAATCAAGTACGAAATGTATTGTGAACAGGGGAAAAAAAACTAACTGAAAACGAAGTGGAATCAGAAATGTATCACTTAGTAAAAAGTGAACGCTGCGATCTGCTTCATAAAATATCGTCTGCTTTTAGCTATAAATAATCCTATGCGTAGGAATCATTAACATTTATTTTTTTTTTACCAAACAAAAAAAATATTATTAAAGCAGACGATTTTAAACGAAAGCAGATGTGATTCCTCATCAGACAAAACTTGCTAATGATACCGCACCTCTGAGGAATCAGAATTCATTCAATTAAAAAATTTTGTTTCTTTAAAAGATATCAAATAAATAAGCGTAGTATAGTTTTTATAAAGCAAGAACTCCCCTAGCCATTCGTCTGGACCCGTGGCGGTGACTATGGTAATGAGGTATAACTATTTCAAGTTGGGGTGTGCGGTCACTATTTAGGACAGGTTTTGGCTGCGGTCGGCGAGAGAAAGGTAATCCTTTTCTCCGATCTATTGTGTTAGCGCTAGAGTGAAAAGAGAGAGTGAGAGAAGCTGCCCTACCTGAAATATGCTATTCTTGTTTCCATAGCAGCAAACAGCCTCAGACTTTGTGGCAGGGGAGTTCTTACCGTAGACAAACTATAGATGATAAAAAAACGTTTTGCTTGTAATAATTGATGTATCATCCAAAATTATAAAACGCTAATTTGTAATGAAAGATGGCGAAAATTGATAAACAAAAGTGGATTAAAAAATAACGTAACGTGTCAGTACTCTCAAGGTAGAAGTTTAAAGTTATTTAATTCGAACATCCGATTGACACCACTCCAGAAACGCTTGAGAATATAATAGAATCTTGAGGATATACCTTGGATTCGATCGAACTACTGGTTTTCGCACAATTTATTCGAAAAACGTGAATCCTGATTTAACTGTAATGTTATGAACGTATCTTGTCACGTGATTAGCACGATAGTTTGACTTCCAAGGCTAAGTTCGATAGAACTATTTCTGACCAATTATGAAGCAGATATTCACCGTTTAATGGCGGTGGTGGAGAAATTCAAGAGGATCGAAAGATAAAAACTTGGTTATACGTTACAAACACCCCGTGACAATTTTATGTAAATAAATCGCTGATTGAGCAATGGTTTACTAGTTTTTGACTAAAAGAAGCAAAGATTACTTATTGGCATTTATAAAGTAATTTCCGGATTGAAATTCGAAACTATGATTTGATCTTCATCAGTAGTCGCTTTTTACTCATGTTTGTAATTTATTACTTATAAAAAATAAATTTCCAATGTTTCATTTATTTAATAATTATCATTTTCGGCTAGGTAACTGCAATTATATAATCTCATTACAATTCTTGATGTTGACTTACTTTTAACAATCTGGTTAGATGTATGTGTCTTTTGATGCATAAGTATTTTTTAATTGTAAAAATTTTAAAAGTTGTTATATAAGAGGAATGTTAAAAGGAACTTTTTTCGTAATTTAAAGTATGTTTTCAAAGTAATTTAAAACGTTTATTAAAGGGAATCTTAGAATTGAAAACTCATCATCATTGTATCCAGAATTATTTAAAATAATTATTCTATATCAAACTAACCATTTAATTTTATTTTAAAAATTATTTAAAAAAAATGTTGTTAATACTTTCAATATTTTAACAGTTAAAGTAATATTTTAGATGATTACAGACACAAACATGAAAGATGAGAACGAAATTTGGCGAGCTGTCGCTAATTTGAAAGTCACAGTTAAAAGTACTCCCTAAATTCATAGTTGAGGAGAATATTGCACACGCAAAAAGAATATTTCACACGTGATCTGCCGAAAGAGAAGTTTCTACGACGGGCAACCCTCTTCCTTCGATAGTGGGGTGATTGTGCTCCGGAAAAAATTCGGATCGATCCGGAAGTTTTCGGAAATCCTAAGTCTAGAAGTTTCAAGAAATCATCGATCACATTTATATATAACAATTCTTGTATATTTTATTAAAAAATATTGGAACTAGAATTTATACTTGGCATCTCTTTCATTTGTCAATATTTTTTCTGGTAGAATAATAAATGTGATTAGAGATAAAAGTAAACCTACACATAATTATGATTTAAATTATGCTGCATTATAATTAATTTAGAATGTCATGTTTTGAAAATTTCAGTGATTTAAATTTATTAAGATATTAATTTTTTGAATGATTTTACTCAAGAATTTTTTAGGATTTTTGAGTTGGGCCCACAATTGCCCCTGCCAATATTGCAGTTGAATTAGGAAACCAGTAATCATCAAATAGTGATAGAACTGGTTCCAAGAGATCGAATTGAAGAAGCGCGTTTACGTTGAATAAGGATATTAATAATAATTGGTTCGAAAAGAAAAATCCGATTTTTTAATCCTCTATTGCGCAAGGGGGTTAAGAACGGAAATTAAATCTCGTAATTTGATAGTGTATCAAATTCCCTGATGATTCCCGGTTTGGGGGTAAAATTACGTTTTCCCCTGGCAATTCCCTGACTTTTTTCTGAATCTCGTTTTCCCTGACAATTCCTTGTTTTCCCGATATTCTTGGAGTGTAGCAACACTGCTTTCATTAGAAACGCTTTTTAAAAAGAAGCTGCGCCATGACGAAAACGCTGATAAAAAGATAAATTATAAAAAAAGTTAAATGATAAACAGAAAAATCGCTCTCAGTTCTTAAATGTAACTTTAACGCTGAAAACTTTTCTACGTTACCCGTTATCTGTCAAGAAAGAAGAGACAATAAAAAGTAAAGTCTTTAAGAAACGCTCCGTTTAATGTTGTGCTATATAATTAGAACAAAAAAACGAAACAGTTCTCAATTCTTGAAGAAGAAAAAAGTGTTGAAAAAGTGACGAAATAGACTCGCTTGAATGTAATTAAAAAAAAAAAAAAATAGCATTACATACAGGGCATGCAGCAATAAATATAACTTTTAACAATTATTTTGGCTATTATATGCAATAATTGCTCACAATTTCCTAAGCTTTGCTTAAATATTTATGGAAATGAAACGAATTTTTTTGTCTTCTGTTTTTTTTTTTCTATAACTTTGAAAATATTCAATAAAATTAAGCAAAACTTTTGGATAAATTTAAAATTGATTTCAAAATGATTGCTTTAAACTTTAAGATAAAATCGTTGAAAACTATGCAAGATATGAGTAAAAAAAAAGTAAATCTTTTATACTGCGCATGCGCGGAAAAAAAAATTTTTTTTTTTCTTAATTAATTTAATTTTGTAGTGAATCGTATTTGACAACTAATAAAAGTGTCCGATTTGAATATATAAAAAATAGACGGAGTTGAACATTAGTGGTCGTAAACCCATAAAATTGGGTCAGCTGTTCAACGACGGTTATAAAATAAAATAAAATATAAAAAATATAAAATTTTTCAAGCAATTTTCTAAGTGGTTTTTGTTTTTTGTTAAAAGACTATAAATATTATTTTGTATCATAAAATAAAATTAAATAACATGATAATACCTTACAATAAACGTTCATACACCGAAATAGAATTGTTTAGAAAAGAAAACATGCGATAGAAAAGATACTTTTATGGGGGATGATCCCAAACAATGCCAGTGTCGTTTTTAATGGATCTTATTTAATAGTACAAAATGATATTTTGGAAAACCCATTATCATTTTGAACTTTCTTTTAAATAATTCTAAAGTTACTTAGAAAATTTCTTGAAACTTTTTAAATTATTAAGATATTCAAATCGGACTTTTTTTTTAATTAGTTGCTAAATGCGAGTCACTACATAATTAAGTGATGAAAAATTTAAATTTTTCCCGTGCATGCACAGTATAAAATAACTACTTTAATTACTCGTATCGTTCGCAGTTTTAAACAAATTTTTTTCAAATTTTAAATAAATAATTTTGTTACTAATTTTAAATTGCTCCATTTTTATAAATTTTATTAAATATTTTTAAGTTAACGCTAAAAAATGTAGGACAAAAAATGTCTATAGCTCCAAAAATATAAAAGCTAGATTTACGAAATTTTGTGCAATTATCGCATATAGTAACCAAAAGAATTGTTACAAGTTAAAAAATTTTAGCTACATTTTTTGGCATAAGATGCTCAAAAACACTATTTTCTGTTTGAAATTTCTTGTCGATCCCTTGAACCTCTAAAAGCTTTTACGTCATTTATACGCATTAGAAATCGCATAACCTAAACTCATCCAAATTTCTAAAAATAATCTCTTTGTATCTTCTGAGAAAAATCTAAAAATATGTCTGTATAGAAGTGTTTCCATTATTTTGTCCAACCCCTGTAATTTATGGTTCAGTATAAAGTACTCTAGTTTCAATTTTTCCAGGATTCGCTTTTTCATATATATATATATGTTTTTCAAAACATAAATGAACAAGTTTAAGAACCTAACAAATATGCGTAAAAACTATTTCTAATAATGTGTTGTAAAAAATACGATTTTAAATTATTCTTTATTTAATCTATTTAAATTCCTCATACAAAAAACTTTTAAATACTTTTTTAAAAAATACCGAATATTTGGCCGGACACTCGGCCAAATATTCGGCAAATGTAAGATCTGGCCAAATATTCGTTACATCCCTAGTAAATTATACTCTCTAAATAAGCTTTTAATTAAAAAAAATTAAAGCCTTTCCACAACACTTGTTAGAATACTGTATTTATTATTATAATAATAATACAGCTAATACATTATTCTTCTGAACCCCTAGCTTAAAATAATGTCAAAAAATGCTATGCTTACCATTGAATAAAAAGGCAATATTTAATAACAAACAAATTTAATAATTGTAAACAATGATTCTAACATTTGTAATATAATGTATTTGTAATATGTAATACTAACAATATGATAGTGTGATATTTGTTAGGCTTCCCGCTAAACCGTTGTGAAAGATTAGAGCGTCCTTTGTTGGTTAGGCAGAAATTCGTAAAAATATAGAAATATATAGTTCAGAAGAAAGTTAAGTCCTAAATGCGTTAAACTATTTAAAAAAATTAGAGATTTCGAGAGTATACTGTAATTAATAAAGTTGTTAAATTAAATAACCTTTTTTTATTTTAAATACAACTGTGGGAAATGACTAAATAATGATTTTTCTGCAAAAAGAGAGCAAAAGGAAAAAAAAAATAAAGTTCATATTCTTATTCATTTATTTTTTGAAAACAAAATTCATGACCAAATTTTTTTTATGACAAAAATTAATTACAAATAATATTATATAGATACAAACACTCAATTTGCATTTGTACTAAAGCACCACCGCCAAAATTTTTGAATCTTATAATATGTCGAATGATTTTTCCCCCTCTCGGCCTCAGGTTTTCTTGCTCTGTTTTTTCATCTTTTTTTTTTCGCCCTCGACTACTGGGATTTTTCTAGTTTCTGTTTATCATCTTCTTTTTCTTCTTCATTTTACGTTGGCAAATTAATGTTTTATATTTCAAATCGCTTTTGTCTTTTCTCATTCACGTCTAACCATTTTTGAAAATGGGAGTCTGCTTTTGAGCTGTGATACATGTCGACAGTTATTTACTACTTATATATTTTTGATGCGAATGAAGTTTATAAATCTGGCAATATCCAGGGATGCCAACTGCTCCGCTTTGTGGAATAGTTTTAATAAAGGGGTAGCAAATTATATAATACAATTCGTTGAAGAAGGATAGTTACACCTACTTTTTAACCAGTAGATTAATGCTTTAACGTTGCATTCTATATGATACTTATAATTTTTGATATTTCGTGGTGAAAAATTTAAAAAAAAGAAAAAAAAAAAGAAAAATACTAAACTAAAAGTAACTTAAATTTCGCTATCACTAGAAAATATTATTTGACCAAGCGGAGCAAGCTGGCATCCCTGAATATCTTACCGCTTCAGCTTTTTGAGGTTATTTATTTAAATGGGATCTTTGTTAATTTTTTCCATCCGAATCGTTCCCTCCTCCTCAGCTCATTTAGAGAGCACTAAACTCAAAACAAAACACGAAAGAAAAATTTCTTATTACGCAATGGAATTTGAAATCTTTTTGTCAAGTTTAACGTCGCTAGTAAAATTTCCTGGTTGTCTAAGAATTGAACCTTCATCTAAAAAAAAAAATTGCTTTTCTATTAAGAAGAGCCAGCGCGAGTCATTTGATACGGGATGGAAATTATTAGAATATTCGTTTAGATGTTAGATTAGATACTTAATATTTTGTTTGGGTGTTAAAGAGTATATTTATTATATATTTTTTAAAAAATAATATTCTGAGCCAATACGTAAACATTGTATGCAATTTTCAAAAAAACAAGCAAACTTGTATCTAGAGTGATTATTAAGCATTTTTTTTTTGTTAAGTCGGGTGTTTTTTTGCTTATGTTGTGAAATCCCGAAATAAAACTCAGCCTTTAACAAATATTTGTGATGATGAGCTAAGCCGTAAACATCATTGTGAAGAATTACTTACAAAAATCCATTCTGTTCTTACTTATTTCTTAGTAGTCGTAGAAAAAAAATTTAATAAAAATTTAACCTTTTAAATAGATTTAAAAAATCGCTATGAACTTAGAATTTCATTAAAAATAAAATTTTGAATAATCTCAGGAGATTTTTATATTTTGCTAAAATAGAATACCAAAATGCTAAAAATATTTTTTTTCTTGTTTTTAACAGTAAAAATTATATTTGTACTCAATTTTTTTTTTTTTTTTTTTAGTTTAAAAATATATATACATTTGACTATTTTTCTCATTTGTGTAGTTGTTTATATTTACTTTCGTATATTTCTCTCGAACTAAAAAGAGGAAATATAGACTATTATTATCATTAATTTTGAAAAATTCACATGAAAATTAAACTATCTTTGCCAATTTATTTACGGAAAATTAAACTCTTTCTTGCTAAGTTAGGAAATACTTATTAACAGACGATTGTGCGTAAAACCAACAAGAAAACCGAAATAAGATTCTCTTTGCCTATAGAGTCTGAGATACTTACGTGTGACGAACGAACTTTGAAATTTCAGTGACTCAAGCTCCCTGATTTCGTCAATGATTGGGTAATTCTTCTCCAGTTAGATACTTACTGTGTCAAAAGCTGTGTCAAATGAGGAGTAAATACAAACTTAGAAGTTTTTCAAATCAACTGAAGCAAATGATATTTAGAATCGTATAATTACTGTACCACTAAGAAATTTTTTAATTTTTATTTTTTAGAAACTAGACATGACTGGGACGTCTTTCTAAAGGAACTACTTTAAATGAAGCATCACTTTTATTTTCCTTTTATTTCTTATTGATACAATTTTGTTCCTCATCAATACAATGTATTTTTTAATAATTTTAAATTAATGAAAGATACTTTAATGCTATTTTTAAGTAGATGTTTCTTTGTAAAACTATTTATTATTTTCTGTAACAAATATTAGGTCTTTAAAAAAAAAACATAATTTTTTTTCAGAATTTTTTTTTTTTAAGTTTTTGATTATTGCAGAATATTGTACGAAATGTACATGATTTAGAATTTAAGGTTTGTTGGTACCAGAGATAATAATATAAAAAACTAAATAGTTTTTTATGCTTAAGTTTTCCGGAAAATATTATACTAATATCCATAACAAACAGTCGACAGAGACAGAATTCTATTTGGTGACTTGCAAAATAACTAAAAATACTAACTTAACAATAAACAAAGGCTAAAATTTAATTATCGAGAATTAATATATATTTACATATTAGTCGTAATGCTTACAATAAAACAAGATTTATTTTTTTAAAAAAAAATTAGCTATAAATATCTATAATATATATGTTAGTAGACTACTTGGCAGACATACTAGAAATTAATAATAAACCTTCAGTTAAGTTTTAGTTTTTATTTTATTATACGCAATGGAACGTTTCCAATTTTACTGTCTTCTTTTTATTTCTTACATCTTATGAAAGACTAACTCTACGATTGAGGAAGGGAAGGTTTAATGCCCTGGAAAATTTACACTCCTCATAAAAACAAATGTGATTTGCAAATTATGTACTTAAAGCATATATATGTGTAAATTATCGTTTCAAAAACTAAAATTAACACAAATCTATTAACTTTATTTTTTGAAGAAATTGAAGTGTCAAAGCACTCGGTTCAGTCATTTTTAGATTTAAAATGAATTTTAAAGATAATGAAAATTAAACTTTCTATATAGCTGTTAAGATTTATGTCTGGCAACATCTAATGTCTTTATCTTTTTTTATTTCCTCATTCTTTTTGTTTTTTTTTGATGTCGATATCAAGCGCGAATTTATAAAATGAGGAAATAAATTTTTCTACAGCAGTGGATAAATAATCATTTTTAAAGAAAAAAAAGATTAAAAAAAAAAATATTTAAAATTGCAATAACTTTCGAACAAATTGAAAAAATAAAATCGTTCCGAAACAAAATCGCGTTTAAATCAGAAATAAAAATGTTTCTTTCAGCACGTCAAATTTTTACTCCGCTGCTGCATTTCAGAGGGCTACGGATCAACCAAATATGTTACTAAAAATGAAATTATTGTTATATTATAAGTAATTTTACTAATTATTAATTACTATTAATCATTACTAAAAGTATAACAGTTGATAATTCCCGATTTAATGCAAAACTGTAAATGTAAATTTTTTTTATTCCATCGAACTCCTTGTACAATTTTCTACACACCTTCATAATTTTTATGTCTTATAGATTTTATGCAGCGAAGCAAAATGTAACTTTAAAAAAGAAAAAAAAAATTGCGAAAATAAAACTTAAAATTGCGATAACTTTCGAGCAAATTGGAATTTAGAAAAAGACTGTGCTAAGTTCATAAACGTTTGAACATTACAGCGTGCCAAATTTGAACTCGCATTTGTCTTTCTGTGGCATGTAGAATGGTCCCTATCTTATTAAGTTTAATAGTTAATAATTTTAGAACTAATTATCGAATTTTAAATTTTTTATTCCATTTATTTTTTTCATTCCTTACATTTTTTTCTACACACCTTCGTAATTGCAAGATTCTAAATCATAATAGTTTTTAAGCAACAAAATAAAAGTTGAACATCAAAAACAACGAATTTTTTAATATAGAGAGATGTATACATTTTAAACATCAATTTGAGTATGTTTTACGTGTGTGGTGTTACGTATGGACGGCTTGTATTCCTAATTTACTGGCAATGCATCCTTTAGTATTTATTTTTCTTATTCTACTCTGCTATTTTTAAGTTTTTGATTGTGATAGTTTTCTAAATAAAGAGTTGTTTATTACAACATAATTCTATCATATTACGTTATTTCGCTACATTTTAAGATTTTAATCAGTGTTTAAAATAATTAACTCTTTTACAATTATTATTTTTTGGTGTGAATCATATTAATATCCTGTTATAGATTAACGATAAAGATATATCTTAAATGATTTAGAATTTAACGATTATGCATAATTCATGCATAATGTGATGATGTATACAAAATTGTAATTAATATAACAACCTGTTTGGTAAGCGAAAATAATAAATGATGGCTTTGAACACTCCGAATTTGTTATAACAATAAACCTTTAATTTTAAATGTTATTCAAAAAACTGATTACTGTGCGAAATTAATGTTCATTTAGTAACTATTGAACTGTTTTTTAAAGAATACCGAAACTAAAAAATACCAAATATATTTTTCCTAGAACTTAGAGTGTCAGAAAAAAGATACATAAAAGGGACTTCGGCGTCCCATCTGCTTCAATGGATTAAATGAATCTTCGATATTCATAGTAGAAAATTATAGAAAACTTTGTCACATAAAATCTCTTTTCAATATTGTTTTTTTAATTTATTTAGCTACTTATCAGTGTTTTTCAATATTAATTAATATCTTTATTCATTAATAATTAGTTTTATGAAGAAAGTTTTTATTTATTAAATTTAATATATTATTAGTTAGGTATAATTAGTTCTATTAAGGAGATTAAATGGAAGCATTCATGTAAAATATTTACACTCACGAATTCTGCAATCATTTTTCAGTTTTGTTTATAACTATAAACAGAGTGTTACATCTCAATTAAAAACATTTATTTAATTGATTTCAAAATGTTTCGTTTTATTTAACAATCATTTGGGATTTGGTTTCACAGATATAATTTAGATTCTATTGGGTCAAAACTTAAATCTAATAATTCTGCTCAGTTATCATTAAAACTTAATTTGCATTTTTGTTTTCTAAGCCAATTTAATTTTTTGTTTCTTTTTCCCCCTAGAGATAGATTATTTAATTATATTGTGAAAAGTTAATTCCTAGTTACGTTTTACTATTTTATATTCATGATTTTAACTGCATATATTGACTGGGCATAGTTTTACGAAAAGCCTACAATAAATGTAAATATAATTTATTTACTGTCTTATAATTGTACAACAGTCAATAAGTTAGGATATTGGCTTATCGATTTAAATATTCTTATCATGAAATATTGCGTGATAAGGTAGCATTATAAGATTGCATTATAATAACGAATTATGCTTATAAGACTTTATTTTGACATCTAATAAGTAGTTATCAAATGCGATGAGAAATAAATATTACAGACAAGTTAAATTCTTAATTGTTTTGCAGGTAAACAGTGCCTTTAAAACTTTTATTGATTTGAAATTGTTGAAAACCAAAGAAATCTTGATATTCATGTGCAAAAATTAATGAGATACTTAATGAAAATAACGTGGTCATCATTTTCATCTGAATTTTCTGTATATAGTTATAGAGCTAACAGAAACTATTTTAACTCTTTATATAAAAGTAGGACTTATATTTTCCATCAACTTCATAAATTATTTGGAATGTCGAGTTAAGGAGAAGCTATTTTTCCAACTATGAATTCTATGTGTAATTATGAATTCTGTTAACTACTTGAAGGTTTTTTTTTTTTTTTTATATGCCCGTCGGTAAAAAAAAGATTAGCATGGTGACAGGAAGAGAGACCAACACTAGGATATTTTTCTCTTATGCGTCCGTTTGGAACAATTAGCAAAGATTGTTTGAGAAATAAAGTGGATATTTTCTACTGTTATAAATTTCTACCTGATCAAGACGTAGTAATTATGAATCTATATCACTTGCGCGTGGCAGGAAACGGATTGCAATGGAAGGCTTGTTGCGAAGCCAAACAAATATCACACTATCATATTGATTGTTTTTATTGTTTAAATTTATTAAATTTGATTGTTTTTAAATGTGCCATTTTTATTAAATGCACCATTCTTTACTGAACCATTCTGAGCTTTTCTAATGTCAGTAATTGACTAGGCGTATCAAGAGTAATATCACACCATCCAACTCCTTCTATTATATAAACCAAGAGATAGTAACGTCGTGTTAATATACTTTTTACTCTTACGTTACTCACTAATTACTTAACTTTAGTTTCAGTAATTAGATGCGTTCTATAAACATCTCTATTGCCTATATTTTGTAAGTAAAATCTATTGAAAACTTAGTATTTATTTGAATTCCAAGTAGGGTTTTATAAATACATTATAAAGGTAAAGTATTAGCTAAATTTAATTCTAAGACTAACGGGAAATAAGATTGAACAAAATCTATTTTTGTAAGTAATAAATATTTTTTACGCCGTTCGGTTTATTTCATCCATCACAAATCTTTGGTAAATGCAGGATTTTATCTGAGGATCTTCAGAAAAGTAATAAAAATTCGGACATAAAGAAAAAAAAAACTGAAAAATATCTATCTTAAATTCTTATTTAGAAAAAAATAATAACACTACACTACCCTGCAATAATGGAAGCTACACTTTGTTTTTGACATTTTTTTAAATATCTCAAATACTTTAAGGATTATCCTGTAATTTTTGAGGTGTAGGTGTTCGAAGAGTTCATGCAATTTTTTATACTTAGCTATAACATTTAAAGCTTTCAGAGGTTTGGGAGACCTGAAAAAAATTACGAAAGAAAACAAGTATTTCTGAACACCCTATACTAGAAAATCAAGCAATAAGCTTGTAACTTGTATAGATTACTTAAGTTGTTATTTTTAATAACTGCATAAAATGTCGTAAACCTATCGTGAATATTTATGGAGATATAAATCATTTTTAATAAAAAAATAAATAAATTCTTAAGTTTTTTTGGCTATAACTTTATAAATATTCGATGGAATTAAACAAAATTTTTGGAGCAATTCAAAATTAATTTAAAATTTATTGATAAAAAATTCGTTTATAACTGCGCAAGATATGAGTATTGTAAGTAGTTCTTATAGATTGCGCATGCGCAGAAAAAACAAAATTTTTTTTTCTTCACAATTTTGTTGTGAATTGTATTTGGCAACAATAAAAACGGTTTGATTTGAATACCTTAAAAATTTAAAAAATGTCAAGCAATTTTTAAGTAGTTTTTGTACTTTTTAAAAGAAAAATCAAACCGATAAGGGGCTTTCCAGAATCTTCATTTTGTACTAGTAAACAAGAATTATTAAGCATTCTGAGTATTTTTTCTTTCCTTATAACATTACATTTTGGTTCCTCGACAATTATTGTAAGGTATTATCATTTCTTATTAAATTTCGTAAACAAAATAAAATGTTTGGAAAATTCTTGATCATTTTGAGCTTTCTTTTGAAAAGTACAAAAACTACTTAGAAAATTTCTTGATAAATTTGTAAGATATTAAAATCAAGTTTTTTTCATTACTTGCCAAACACGATTCACTTTAAAATGTAGAAGAAACTGTTTAAAATTTTTTGTGCGCTTGCGCAGTATCAAAGAACTACCTTAAATACTTATATTTTGCGCACTTTTTTAACGGGTTAGTTAAATAACTTTGAAATTATTTTTAAATTGCTCCAAAAATTTTGTTTATTTCCATTGAAATAAAGGTAAAAAAAAAAAAAAGAAAAGAAACGTAAGGCAAAAAGTTAGTTTTTCATAAAAATGTCCATATCTCTAAAAATATTTAGTCTAAGATTTACGAAATTTTATGCAGTTTTTAAAAATAGGAATTAAGGGTGTTTAAAAATACTTTCTTTCATATTTATTGGCGGTTTCCCAAACTTCTAAAAGCTTTAAATCTGATTGCTGAATGAAAAATCGCATGAACTAAACATCTTTAAAGTTATAAAAAAATACTAAAAATGTTTCTTGAGAAATTTAAAAAAAAAATTTTAAAAACTGAGAATGACTCTTCCATTATTGTAGATGAGGGTGTCCCACATTAAATTACATCATTGTAGGGTGTCCCACATCAAATTACTCGAGCTCGATACTCTAATAACATCCGTGTGGGTACAAATATCTTGTCCTTTAATTATGATTAAACATGTAAAAAATTGTCTGTCAATTGTTAACGAAAAGCCTAGAATTGTAGAAATGAATATGTTATTTAAATGTATCTGTTAATTGTTAACGAAGAAGCCTACAATGGTGGAAATTGCAATTGTACTTAATTGTGTCGGTTAATTGTTAACGAAGAAGCCTACAATGGTGGAAATTGCAATTGTACTTAATTGTGTCTGTTAATTGTTAACGAAGGAGCCTACAATGGTGGAAATTGCAATTTTACTTAATTGTGTCTGTTAATTGTTAACGAAGAAGCCTACAATGGTGGAAATTGCAATTGTACTTAATTGTGTCTGTTAATTGTAAACGAAGAAGCCTGCAATGGTGGAAATTGCAATTGTACTTAATTGTGTCGGTTAATTGTTAACGAAGGAGCCTACAATGGTGGAAATTGCAATTTTACTTAATTGTGTCTGTTAATTGTTAACGAAGGAATGGTAGAAGAGGACTATTAAGACCAAATTTTATGTAATACTTGTTGACTGCCCTCTGCGCGCTTTCCTCACGAATCCATACGATTGTTTTTGTTTATCATTTTCTTTTCTTGGCGATCATCCTAATATCTTGACAATCAGTTATGTTTCGTGACGATAAACATATAAATACATCAAAATAAAAAATTATTAAAATCTCAATTTTTTTTTATTATGTTCATGCAGTTTTGATTGTTTAACTTTATTTTCTGATTCCCATCGAGATAAAATTCAAACCTAATGATTTCTTTGCGATACTTTTACAACTTTTTTTTTCACTGTTTATAAAATTATTTAATTTTTAGTTATTATTTAAACTTTAAGTATTTTTCGATAATGATATGGCTTAAAAATAGCGAAAAAATGTTACTTATATTATAAACTTAAAAATTTAAATAGTTATTTTCATTATTAAATTTTCACCACATACGTCAACTGATCAATTTTATATGTTTACTTATGAAATTATTAATTACATTTACTTTTATAATTTATTGTAAAAGAAAACGTATAATAATAGAAAGTAAGTATAACTTGTATATCAATTAGTAATTAGTAAACAATAACAAATTATATTTATTTTAGAATGTTGCATATTAAAGTAATATTATTTTATCTTTAATACAATAAAAAAATAACGTTTTTAGATTTGAGCTTTAAATTTTGAAGAATAATCAAAATCAGAAATATTATAATAACAAAGATAATAACTAAATACAGCTTGTAATTACCATTTAAATAAGGGATAAAATAATTTTCAGGCGAATACCGTTTTAACTTTAATTAATTTCATGCTGATGACAGCCAAAGATATATGGAGTTTCTTTGTTTATTAAGGATAATATGTCTTGTGTATCGAACATATTTCATCTCTATAGACTGGTATGAGAAAAGAATTACTTTAATTACTTATATATTGCACAGCTTTCAATCTACATATTTTTTTTTTCAAATTTTGAAGGAAAATATTTGTAATTAATTTTAAATTGCACAAAAAAAAAAAAAAAAAAAAAAAAAAAACAGAAGACAGAAAAATTAGTTTTTCATAAAAATGTCCCTATCTTCATAAATATTTAAGCTAGGATTAGGAAATAATATGCAATTAATGGTTATAATAACCAATATAACTGTCACAAGTTACAAATCCATTGCCACATTTTTTTTTGGCATAGATTGTTCAAAAAAATTTTCCGTTTGTAATTTATTGTCGGTCCCTCAAATCTTTAAACTTCATTGATATGTATGAGAAGTCGCATGATCTAAACATATCTGAAGTTTTTTTAGTATTTCTTAAGCAAGATGAAAAAATGTATTAATATAGAAATATTTCCATTTTTTTTGTCCACCCCCTGTGTGTGTATATATATGTATATAAAAGATTCGGAGGAACTATTGAAAACTGAAATATATAACATAAATATTTCATTTTCACATTTTTCAATATTTGCAATTTATTTATAATACGTTTTCGATAAATTTAGAGTCAAATATTTTTACGATGCGTATAGCAAAAAAGAAAAAAAAAAAAAACGAAATGAAAATTTAAAAAAGTAAAAGAAAGAAATGCAATTTTAATATTAAGAATGAAAGAAAGTTGAAGTAATTATAAACTTAGAGTTAATAAATAATTTTAAAATGCAGAATACAAGAAAGAGCTTGAAGTCACTTTAGCCTCAGATTTCGCAAACTTACCTACTTTTTTTTAAACCTATGTATACATAAGGTATTGCTTTTTGTAAGCAATTATTTCGGAGACAATTTTGTCGTGGAATGTAAAATAAATATTAAAAAATAAAAACAAATTTTAAAGGAAGATGGTAGCACTATGCAAAAAATATTGCCCGCTATGATACTGACGTTTTCATCTGAAAAGATTTGCATCTTAAAACTGAGATAAATGTAGGGAATTAAGAGGCGTCAAATTGTTAACAATAAATTGAGTTTACAGCAAAAACGGCAAATAATGCGAGAGGCAAATTAGCCCGATACGAGTTGAACTAAAATAGAGAAAAATCTTGGTTTACTTTCTCATAAAATTAGACAAATACTTAACCAATGTACTACTTAACTAGAATCTTTGGCATAAATTCATTTTCGTCAATTTCAATATTATTTCCATCCCAGTCGCATCAACTCCTTAATGACCTGAAATCTTGTTTTATTCAAATGAATGCTGATTCCCCTGTTAACATTAGTTCTTCACCACATCTTCAAAGCGCGTGGAAATGCATCTTACCCTGATTTACCCCTTTCGACCACTGTGATTTTCTTCGCTCTGTTTTTCATCTTTTTTTTTTCTCTTTCAGCTAATGCGGTTCATCTAGATTTTTTTTCCTGTCCATTTATATTTCAAAACTTTTTTTGTTTCTTCTCGAGAGGAAGAAACTCCTTGAGAATGAGCGCATATTTTTGAGCGCTTGAAACATTGAAAAAAGTCTGATTTGAATGTCTTAAAAATGTAAAAATTCTCAAGCAATTTTCTAAGTAGTTTTTGTACTAGTTAAAAGAAAGCTTAAAATGATAAGAGGATTTTTACAAATATTATTTTGTATCATGGGACAATCCCCTCTTTTTGAGCTTTCTTTTAAAAAGAACGAAAACTACTTAGAAAGTTACTTGAAACTTTTTAAATTTTTAAGATTATTACGTTCGGACTTTTTTCATTAGTTGCCAAATAAAATTCTCTACAAAATTTAAACAAAAAAAATTCACGTGCATGTGCAGTATAAAGGAACTACGTTAATGGCTCGTGCGCAGTTTTAAACGAATTTTTCTCAAATTTTAAGGACTAATTTTGTAATTTTAAATTGCTCCAGAAATTTTGTTTAATTTTATTAAAAAGTTATAACAAAAAAAAGAAAAGAAAAAACGTAAGATATTTAAGCTAGGCTGATGAAATTTTGTGCAATTGTTGCATATAACAACCAAAATAACTGTGACAAGTTGCAAATTTATTGCTATAAATTTTTTGTCATTGGGTGTAAAAAAACAATTTTTTTCGTTATATATATATATATATATATATATATATATATATATATATATATATATATATAGATAGATAGATAGAACAAGCCTACTTTATATATGAAGTTATTTAAATGTATTGATAGTCAAAAGCATTTTAAACCGCATTTATTTTAAGAAGAATTAAATATAATCACATACATTTCGAATATAAAAATATTGAATCTAAAAATAAAATCTTCGGAGAAACCTGAAAAGTTAGCAAGCATGCATATATATATATATGTATTGTTTGTTTGACATATATTATTTTATATCTCGTCATATGTTATTCGACTTACGTTCTTTTCTTACATTTTCTATGTTTATTAAAATTCTGGGAAAACCAATTTTATTTCTAATACTCTTCAGTAAACATGAAAGCGATTTCTATTTTTATGCTCTTTTAGAAAAGAAAAGTTTTTTCTGTTGACATAGGAAAATATTTTGATCTTTATTTTAGTGAAACATATTTTTAATCTATCATCTTTAATAGTTTCTAAAAGAACATAGATTTTTCTTTTGAAAACTTTGATTTGTTATTGTTGTATTTTTTTAGATTTTCTTAAAAATTCAAAGCTTGCATATTTTTTCAATTATAGTATAAAAATATAGATAGATGAATGCTTTGAGACTGATAAATTTTTTTAATCTTATAAATTAATATTTTTTATTTAAAGTTATGATGAAATTGTATGCATTTATGTCTAATTTTTCGCCACTTTAAAGTGGTATTTAAACGATGATAATTTTAAGAAAAAAACTTATCTACAGTTATAGGGAAATAGTTATAATTCAATGAAGAGGTTTTTGATTAATATTGTTATATAATACATAAAATAGTAAAATGCTTATGTGTGCATAGACATACATAAATTACATATTTTATTTATATTTTTCTTAATTTTTCTTATAATTTCTTCTATATTTTTATATCCTAAAATAACAAAAAAAAAAGAAAAATGTATTGACTCCAAAACATTTTCATTTTGTATAGAAACTTTAATGAATATAACAACTTCCATCTCATAATATTACTAAATATCAGAATGACATTGGATTATTAAATGATTTTTGATATTTTGAAATGTAAACGAGCGTCTCTTGTCTGAAAGTAAATTTTTATACCTGGAGAAGCTTCTCGCAACGTCTACTGATGTTATTGGTGCGTACTTGAAAAAGACGGTTTCACTTATTGACAATTCTTCAATTTGAAAAGATGTTGCTTCACCTGTTAATATCCTAGAGATTTTCTTCATTGTTCGGAAGCCAGTGTTCTTCTCCAAAACTTAGTTCAATTTAGATGCTACTCTCTGTGCTATCTTTCCCCTTGCTTTTTGCAACACTTGACTCACTACGTCAATATAATTTATTGCATTGCAAAGTTCCAATTCTTGTTTCTCCAAGCTTGTAATTGTTGAGGACACAATAGCAAAGTTAGACTTGATAAACGATAAGTTTCCTTCGATTTTATCAGAGGCCTACACGTTTTGCGCTATCTTAATTGATGCAGCATCTTCTGAATCAAGACAAATTATAAGACAAATCTTGCTTTTCATGTAGTAAAAAGGCCCCCAAAAATAATAAAAAATTGGAAAAAATTAACAAAAACGTTAAATACACCCCAAAATTAAAAAAAAATGCCCTATAAATCTAAAAAAATGCTCTAAAGGACAAAAAATGTCCAAAAATGCAAAAAATGCAAATATCATCAAAATCCGGGCCTTAGTAATCATAAATGTAGGTGGTGGTAAACGCTATTCTCTGTTGTTAAACTGGAGAAGCTATTGAAAAGTTTACGGTGATTTCGAAGGTAAAACTATAAAAATTCTTAGTTAAGAGGGATGTTCAACTGTTTTTCGTCAAGATATCAATCTAAAGTTTTAATGTAATTTTTAAATTTATTGTTATTTTGATGGGGATAGTCTAAGGAATCTTCCCGAAAATGCTTAATTCCCATCCGATAATCTTAACATCATTACGTTATTAAATTCACTAAACACTAATCTTTATTCTAAAATTTTTAAATTTATTGTTATCTTGATGGGGATAGTCTAAGGAATCTTCCCGAAAATGCTTAATGCCCATCCGATAATCTTAACATCATTACGTTATTAAATTCACTAAACACTAACCTTAATTCTAATTTTCAAATTTTGTATAGATTGCACCAGGTAAATTACTGTTTTTGCGACTATTAGATTTATTTTCAAGTTTATAGTGTTTCAATTCAAATATATGGCAGCTGTTAAATTGAATTTCCAAACTTCATGTTTTACTGAAACTAATTTAATTGGTTCACTTCATAATAATTTTTAATATTTTTCAAGTGGCTTTAAAAATAAATTTTTTTATATGTTTAAATCACATTCGTATATAAGATTTCTGTCACATAATGTAGCATATTACGCCAGAGATCTTCCTCGAAAAAAAAATTTGTAGAATATAAAAATAATTAAAAGCATGCTATTTTTTTTAAAAAAAAGTAAACTAACAAAAAATGATTAATTAATAAATAACTTAAATTTGTTCTCTAATTAATACTGACATTTATGAGAAAATGAACTTTTTAAGGTGTATTTTTTTTTTAAATAAAGGGTATTTATTTAAAAAAGCATATTTATTAAGGAATAGTTTTAAAATTTAAATCACATAAAAAAATGAATTTACCCCTTCCCGAAAAAAGATGCCTTTAAAAATTTAACCAGTTGAGAATAATCTTAACAAAGTAAATATTTATACTAGTTATCAAAATTGAACCCATAAATGCAGATAATTTTACCTGTGTGTAATTATTAATTAAATAGTGAATAATTTTTTTCTTTCAAAATGAAGTATGAATAAAAAGGCAGTGTGGTGACGCATTTATTGGGATCAAAGAAAAGCAGGGGGCGGGGCGCCATTCAAAAAACGCGTAGGGAAAACACTGAATTACGCATTTAATTTTAAAAATTTCCAGTGGTATTTTGTATAGTGAAATAAGTGAAAATATGTTTTATTAAAACCTTTTGATTCGAAGAAATTAAATTGAAATGTTTATTTCATTATAAATATTTTATATTTTTATTAACTTTTCAAAATAAGACAATTTTTAATTAAAATCGTTATTGAAGTATAAATCTATTTTCACATTTTGTTTATTAAAGTGCACTCATTATTTATATTTGCGTAAAAAAATGTACTCATTATTTATTAACGTGCGTTCATTTGCGTTACTCGTGTTCGCATAAGAGAATAAGGTTGCGAAAAATTATGAAGCGATTAGTTTTTCCTTTTGCATTAAAAAAATCCGAAAAACTGTCAATATAATTTATTTAATTATTTTAAAATAATTAAAAATTAAATAAAATTAAAAAATATTTTATATCTTGTTTTCAGACATGAGTGTACGTGGCTTAAAAGAATAAAAATTAAAATTTTCCTATTTATAGTTTTCGTTGAGCATAATTACGATGTGCAAAAAAAATTACTTTGTCATAAAATGACTCAAAGACTAATCACCGCATCGATGACATTTTGACATTAAAATGCTCTTCTAGCATTTCTTAAAAAATATGCAAACTTTCAAATTGTTATAATTTTTGAGTTATGACAGTGAGAAGCGTTATGCGAGAATTTTCCGCATTGAATTTATAATGATCGGATTTTCGCACAACCTCAAAAATTCTAATTAATGAGAACTAACTATAATTTAATTATAGAATCTGTCGCAAAAACGCACTTTCTATGAATAAATTTTTCTGGGTCTTTTTTTCCCCACAGGCTTGGAATTTTAATTATCAAAATATGAGAAGGGTAGCTGCTATCTGGAAAAAATAGTTGATAGTTTAGTCATTAGAGCGGGTTGGAAGTTTGGGTTCATTAATGTTAATTTCCCGTTTTATGTATTTTGTCATATCTAAAAATTTTTTAAACGAATTAAAAATTATTGTCACACAATTATAAATTTAGTTTATTCAAAGATAAATCAAATCCCGTATAAAAATAATTTTTTAATTGATTATTGCTATTTTTTATGCTTTTATTTAATAGGTGTCTGAAACAATTGAATTGTATGGTATGAAAGTGTTTCCATAATTTTAAGCTGTGTAATTTTTAAAAACGAAATAACAAAATTGGGCCAAATAGTTTTTGAGAAATAGAATTTTAACGATGCTGTTTTTTTTTGAAATTTTAAAACCGATTTCGTTCATAATCTGTATTTTGTCATTGAAAATTACATAATTTAAAATCGTATAGAAATTTGTTTACCTTGGAATTCAAAAATTTAAGCCTTATTAAATAAAATTTTTTATTGTTTTATAAAGAATGAACACGATATTATTTCTTAAAATTTATGTAAAGTGCTTTTTAATTTATGTAAAGTGCTTGTTTTATTAATATTTAATAGAAAATATAGCATAAATCAGGTTTTACCCTTCTTGAATATCCGAAATATGACCCATTTTAGATATTCGCAATAAACTAATTTTTTTTATTATTATCAATAAAAATGTTGAATAAGTTATCCATACATGTTCTCATTTTTAATGCCTTCTCTCTCATTTTTTTTAAATGAAAGATGTTTCTTTTTACAGGTGACTCTCTGTAATGTTATGCTTTATAAACTTGGTTCCTTTATAGAAGGTAAGTTGAATACTTCTGGTACATATAATTTTTATTTTTTTTTTTTTTTTTAAGGGAGCAGTGTTTCCCGAACACTTTACTGAAAAGTTCGGTAAATCGACTGTTTGCATAAATAAACCACCCATTATATTTTATTCCTCGGCCTTCTGAGCCCAAGTCTTCGAGTTCGATCCCCGGCGCAGACACCGGATTTTCAAAATGCAGAAAATCCTCTGCGGTCATGTCGTATGATTATACGGCATGTAAAAGATCCCTGGAGTGCCATATTGGCTCCTGGCATTTCCGGCAAAATTAAATTCCTAGTGCACTTTAGCATCCAAATAGAGTCTCGGTGCTGCCATCTAGTGTGGCAGAAACTAGACGTCCAAATTAACATGGCCAACGGTATCTCACCCATTGTGGTGGTCTTGAAAGAGGGGATACCACTTCTGGAGAACGCACTAGATCTGCTCATCGGCAAGACTGATTGTGCAGCTCATTGGGGGAAGAAAAAAAAAATTATTCCTTTATCCATCGTTTCATAAACTATGAACAACTTTTATAAATTATTCAAAACCAAACTGGTCCTCTTTCGCAACCAATTTGATTGCCTCTATAAAAAAAGCTGTCTCCAGACATAGTTGTAATTCTTTTTTAAAAAAAATTAATATCTCTATATTAAAAAAAAAGTTTCTGTAATTTATATTTTTCCGGCAGTCTTATTTAAAAATATAAAAGAACAACACTTTCAATCGAAATTTTATGTTTATATCTGTAACAGATTCTTTGTTGTCATAATTTTGAAATGTTAGGTGTGGGAACTCATGCAAAATTTGCAAAAAATCGACTTTGCAAAAACAATTTGCCAAAAATTGAAAAATTCGTCTTAAGACTATTATGAATTTTTTTATGGGAAAAAAACGAACTTTATGATGGAATAAAAAAAATTCTAGATCTTTTTTCTTGAATATTATAGGTTTTGGATACACAGAAATATCGAAAAAAATCACAAATTTTTTTTTTATTTATAACAGCTAACCAAAAATTAAAACATTTAGCGTCTTGGTATATTTTGACTAGTCACCATTTACCACCGTGTTAAATTTCTTATCTGTAAGTATCACCATATTTTTCGACAACGCTTTGGATTCAGAGACACGTGCCTAATTTCATTATATCTTGAATCCTTCTTTATTAAAATTTAAAAAAAAAAGTGCTGAAGAAATATGCAATGCACATTTTTCTCTACGATTGCTTTATAAATAGAACATTAATTAGTTCTTTCATTTTTTAAAATTCCTAATTAATTTTAATGAATTCATTTTAGATACTTTTTTGTTTTGTTTTATTAAGCGATTTTCTTGTAATTGACAACGTGCCCAAGCTACAAACACTCTTATTTTTTACTCTTAGCACTTGATTTTAATCAAACCGATTTTTTTTTAAATTTTCGAAATTCTTGTTGTAAATCACAATTATTAAATGAAAAGATTCTTATAAACAAACTCTAATTGAATGTGTCATATTTTATCATCGTGGGCTTAAATTAATTAGCAATTATATTTATTATTTAGTAGTAGTTTTCATAAATTTAATTAGTAAGTGTTTATTTTGTCGCATTCTCACGTGCTTATATACTTCTAAAAAAATAGTACTGTAATACTACTGTTTAGTACTTCTAACAAAATAGTAAACCGTTTCTTGCACTAAAATGGAAGTTGAATAAATTATATCTTTTTGTTAGAAGGTTACTCAAAATGAGAGAAAGAAATTCTCAAACTTTTCATCTATTGCCAAGTAGATATTGAATAATAGTTCAGTGAAGAATGGCGCAATGAAAAAGCCATTTTAAGAACAATCAAATTTAATAATGCAAGCATTTAAAAATGATGGTGATATTTGTTTGGCTACCCAGTAAGCCTTCCTTTCCAATCCGTTGCCTGCCAAGTGATATATATTCATAATAATGCCTGATTACAGCGCCCTCTGTTGGTCAGACAGAAATTGATAATGGTAGAAAATACCCACTTTAATTTTTTTCTTTTTCAAACAATCTGTTCCAATTGTTTGTGATTAACAATATTTTATCAGACAGAATTGGAAAAAATTTTAAGTTTTCGGACCGTTTTTCAAGCTGACGGACAAAACTGGAAATTGTACAATATTCTCATAGAATTTGTTCATAACTTAAATTTTGAAGCAAATGTGACATCGGCGTCTAATTTATATATACACTACTGGTCATTAAAATTGCTACACCAGAAAGGCGTCATACCACGAACGTGAAATTTGCAGGACGGATAAAGCATGTTGTGGTAAACAAATGATTAGCTTATCCGCGCATTTATACAAAGCAGGCGACGGTAGCGACAGCTACAATGTGTATAAAAGAAGATATTTGGCAGTAAGTTTCTCTTATAGAAATTGAATTTGAGCGTTGTTTTTGGGTAAAAAACGTTTTCCTTATGCCTCTTGTAAGAAGAAGAAATGCCTACCAACACATGTCTGAGTTTGATCGAGGTCGAATTGTGGCCTACCGGAATTGCGGTCTATCATACCGAAGTATTGCTGATCGCGTTGGTCGAGATCCCATGACGTTTAGCAAAATATGGAATCGATGGGTTCATGACGATCATATGGAACGCCGTGCAGGATCTCAGTGGCCCCCCATCACTTATAGCCGAGAAGACAGGCATGTTATCCTCATGGTCTTAAGGGATCGTATAGCTACGTCGCGAACCCTGAGGTGACAAATTGGGTCATTTGCAAGACAACAAGTGCCTGCACGGACAGTTCGACAAAGTTTGCTGTAGAATGGACTGTCAGCACGGCGACCATGGTTTCGGCTACCCTTGACGCTGCATCACAGGCAGGAGTGCCACCAATGGTGTGATCAACGACGAACCTGGAAGAAGGAAGGGCATGACGTCATCTTTTTAGACGAATCCAGGTTCTGTATACAGCATCATGATGGCCGCATCCGTGTTTGGCGACATCGTGGAGAATGCCCACTGGCAGCTTGCATTCGACATAGTCATACTGGCCCATCACCTGGGGTAATGGTATGGGGTACCATTGGATACACGTCTCGATCACCTCTTGTTCGCATTGAACAGCAGCCGTTACATTTCTGATGTGTTAGGGCAAGTTTCTCTGCCCCTTCATAACGATACGTTTCAGCAGGACAATGCACGAACGCATGTTGCCCGCACTGTCCTGACCTTCCTTGACACAGAACATGTTCGCCTGTTGCCCTGGCCAGCACGTTCTCTTGATTACTCACTAATTGAAAATGTCTGGTCAATGGTTGTCGAACGACCGGCACGCCACCACTCGTCAGTCACTACGGTCGATGAATTGTGGCATAATGTTGAAGCTGCATGGAATGCTGTACCCGTTCATGCTATCCAATCTCTGATCTACTCGATGTCCAGGAGAATAACATCTGTTATTGCTGCCAGGAGAGGCTGCTCTGAGTACTGATTCCTCAGGATCTATAGATCCAAATATCCTGAAAATTTAATCACTTGTTCTTCCAAGTTATTTCTCCATTCTGAAGCCCTGATAATTCTTTATTGCAACATGATAAATATAGTGCAAAATTATTGCTTTGCCTCAAGAATAAAGAATTTAAACCATGACTTTTTTATTTTCCTAAAATTACTGTCAAAAATCACTGTAAACAGCTATGTTTTGCAAGAAAAACATTATCTGTGAGGTATTAATTGATTAAAAACTTCATTTGCTTCAAAAATATACAAATTCTAAAATATACAAGGAAAAAAAACAGTTGACATGTTTCAAGCAGTCAAAAATAGACGCCCATTTTCAAGATTTGTCAGACGAGAAGTGGAAGAAAGAAAAGTGATGTGAAAAGTAAAACCTGAAGTTGTTATCGAAACAATTTAAAAGTGAAGGGGAGAAACCAGAACTAGAAAAACCACAGCAGTCAAGAGGGGAAAATCAGGATTAAGTGCATTTGCAAGCGCTATGGAGAGGTGGTGAAGAACTACTGTCGTTAACAAGGGAATCAGCATTCATATGTATGAATAAAACAACATTCCAGGGCATAAAGGTGAGCTGATGTGACTGGGGTGGAAATAATTTTGGCATTGTTGAAAATTAATTTATGCCCAAGATTCCAACAATGTACAGCAATTGATGATTTCTCGAATTCTTGATAACGGACATATCAATCGTGCTAAATAAGTCTAAATTTGCCCCTCTGGGCTACTGTGGTTTTTTAGTTTTGTTTCTCACCTTTAATTTGCCTGGATTAAGGATGTCCATGCAAAATAAATGAAGCAAACAGCATGCATACTGTAATGAAATACTTTATCAATTTTTCAGTTTTGTTTGGTTAAATGTCTGAAATTTTATGCAAAATATTGTAAAAAAAGAACTATAAAGGTAACATTTGTCCCTAGTTAGTAAAATAAAAGTTAAAACATCATTGAAATATGTTTCACGAAGTTGTAAGTGTATTTTAAGGGCACGTGTAACATCATGACCATTTTTGGGAACAGTTTTAGCATAATTAAAATGTTTCATACTTAAATAAATAAGTTTTTTGAGAGAAAGCAATGTAATTTTTGAATCGGAATATGCTTCACGAAGCTGTAGACATATTTTAAGAAATTTTCTGAGCTGTAACTCTCCTTTGTGTTTCTCAAATCTATAATGCCTTAAGTCTTAAAACAAATATTCACGTGCATTACACTAATTAAAATTGAGGTATTTTATGAACTGAGGTCACCTTCACTTATTTCAAGACATGAACAAAGATTATCTTGAATAAGTAATATGAGAAATTCAAGACTGTGAATATACTCCAAATTATGATGCTATTTATGAGGCAGCGACTTCAAAAATAGCTCTTTTCAAAACATAGTTGAGTTTATTTATGTGAAGTATGTAATCTAAATCCTATTCAAGTTAATTCCATCATTTTCTTAGGATTCAAACATAAGTTTTACTGTATTAGAAAACATTTTAAAATTAGAATTTCTTCTTATTTATTGCAAAATTCCCTAAACTTGTAAGCTGATCAGATTGCTTATTTTAATTACTTTAGTTTTATTTTAAACATTATTCCGGGGTAACTGTGGAAAAACGAAACTGTTTTAGATCTGACTTAAATAAATAATACAGTTAGCAAAGTAATAAATAAACAATTTTGTTTTTTTATTTAAGTTTGCATTTAATTATATATCATAAAAATGAGTTAGCTTTAAAAAATGAGAAGTTTGTTTGTTTGAGATGTTTAGTTTTTTCCAAAATAACTTTTTTTTTCTTAATAACTCTCATAAGTCTCAACTCTAAAAATAATTCAACTAAAAAAAAGGGAAATAAATGTGAAGTAGTTTTACTCGTTAAAGAGACTTATAATAATTCAAATAGGAAACGGTTTTTATCACTATTTCGTAAGTTTTTTTTTATTTTAAATTTTTTTACTATCAATGCTAATATTTAATCTGGCAAAAAGTAATCTCAGAACCACGATAGCTTGGTTGGTAGGGCGCTGTGCCTATGTCCAAGAGGTCGTGTGTTTGATTTCCGCTAACTAAAGACTCTCAGTGTAGTAAATGGTGACTGGTGCACGTTAAATCCGTCTGGTCACAAAGTCCATGTTTCCATAACAAATCATACCTCTGGGGTATTGAATTGGAGATTGATCGTTTTTTGGTTCAAGTCAAAATTACGACCTGTGAACAAATATATGGATGCATGAATGGGATCACCCTCTAAATTGCGATGTGACGTGTGTCTGAAGTTGTATTCTTGGTCATAGATGGCACCCCTTGCCTTAAACTCGCTTGATGTCACTAAAAAGACTTGATGGTATTGCCAAGTGGCATTGAAAACAACAACAAAATTTATCTCTCTCTCTTGCTACTTTTGATTGACATCTATCAACGCCTCCTAGAAAAGAGAAGACTTCAGCACGGATCAATTTAGTAGTCCGACATAACAGAACATAAACTGTGCTATTTAGGAAAAATAAGAAGGATGTCATTACGTTTGAACTACTAAAGGCTCAAATTTCTTGTTTATGATAACCAGTGCTGAGGCCTTGTCTATTCTAGTGGGGTATTGCATCTACTCGAGCGCGTATTTATTAAATAAAGATCTCGTGAAGGAAAAATAATTTTTCTACATTAATGGATAAATAATTAATTTTTAAAGCAAAAAAGCTGAAAAAGAGCAGGAAGAGGCACTTTAATTTGAAATATTTTTTATGTAAATAGGAATATCTAAAAGAAAATCTAGTTAAAATAATGATACAAAACGGTCTTACCAGCATTCTGAATTTTAACTTAGTAGTTGCATTTCAGCGGACTCTATCGATCGTTATGGTTTTTTCCCCCCTTACAAATTTAACAGTAATTCTCGTACTAATTGTCTAATTTGGAAATTTTTTTTTATATTTCGACGAACTCCCTATTCTTTTTTCTGCACACCTTTGTAATTTTAAATTTCTAAATCTTACAGATTTTGAACAATAAAGCAAAATAAAAAAAAATTGCTTATGAATAGCACTTAAAATTACAACAACTTTCAAACAAATTAGAATGTCAGAAAAAAAAAAACGATGTATTAAGTTCATAAACAAATGTGGATTTTTTAGAATGACAAATTTCAGCAACTCTGTATATTCATTTCTGAGGCCTTTAGTAGCGGCCTGGTGGTATTTTTTCCATAAAGTGTAACGGTTAATAATTCTTGAACAAATTATCGAATAATAAATTTGTTTATTCCACTGTGATACCTGTATACTGTTTTACACTACTAATTTCAAGTTTTTAAGTCTTAAGTTTTTGTGCAACGAAACAAAATGTAACGTTGAGTTCAACACCCAAACAGCGTTGCCTTCGTCGGCCTTAACGATTTTTAAAAATAGAGGGAGAATAAATAAATAAATAAATAAAAAGACCAAATTTACTTTCGCAGGCGAAATAGATAATGAGTTTATTAACCTTATCTACTTTTAGTTAAAACACAATTTTTCACATCTGTTCCTGTTACTAATTTGCTGGTACTAAAGGAGTACTATGCCTATTACTAGTGACTGGTACTAAAAAAAATAGTGTTCCTGTTTCTAAAGGAGATTTCATTCTTCATAAAATCGTGTTATTTAGCATTACGCTCCCAAATCAAACTATCTCTTAATTTCTCCAATAATTACAAAAGATCGAAATGAATCTTAAGAACAGGTCCAAATGTACGACTACACACTTTTTGGAGAGTACATTGAATAAAGAAGAGATAAGTAAATGTTAGTGTTACATGCAGTTAAATAAGGGATAAATTAAAAATTCACTGGTAAATACCGTTTTAATGCTTATCAATTTTATGCTTATGACAGCCCATTTCAATCTTCGTTTATTATTAATATTAAATTAGGTACTTGCAATTCGAGGAGATGATCACTAATACGCAGTCACGTGCCCTATGATCTCTGTGCCAGCTTATCAAGTTAACAAGATGACATGATAAAATGCTAAGTTTCTCCACATAGGTTAGAATGCTAATTAACGTGAAGTCAATTAAATACAAAGCCGTATCACACATCAAATTCTTTAAAATATTTTTCTTGTCTACGTGTTTTACTTAATTTAGATTTATTATTTTTTATGAATTTTGTAGCAACCTTGATTATTTTTGTTTTGTATATTTGGCAACTTCGATGCATAATTAGTTTATTTATGATCTACATGGCTTCGTGCCTGTCTTTGTGTTAAGTAAGAAATAAATAGTGAAAGAATCGAAATCTTTGTGAATGAATGTGTCACTTAAGAAAATTGATACTTGACGGGTTTGGCTTCCTGAGGTACTTAGGTATTTTTTATTTACGTCGCACTAGAGCTGCATACTAGTTATTGGTGTCGGTCTGAGAAACACATCTGATTTTGATCCGCAGACATGCCATTTTGATTCTTTGCAGAAGGGATAGTGTGAGGCCGCTTTCTCAATTTACACATAGATTTGAAGGCTAAGGAAATGATGCCCAGTGACCGAGCAGAGGACTTTCGAAATAGAATGGAAAGAACAGTTGCTAACATAAAAAAATACCACGTTTCAGCAGCCAATCAGGACCGATATATACACGATACGTCACTTGCAGGTATCCAAGTTACAATTTATGTCGAATGGGAAGGCTTTAAATCAGTGGTTCCTAACCTGGGGGCGATCACCCCAAAGGGGGCGATAATCCTTAGAGGGGCGATCAGGGGGCGACGAGTATTCAAAAGATAAAAATTGCTGAAAATATTATTAACAAAAGCTATTTGAGATCGAAATGGAAAATATCCTATATGAAAACTTATGGTTCTGGTGTAGACAAATTTTTGAAAGAAAGTAAATTTGCGGTGCAGATTGATGAATCAACTGTGATAGATAACAAAGCTATTGTATTAGCTTACGTGAGATTCATAAATGAGAGTAAGGGGATTAACGAGGAAATGTTGTTTACAAGAACTTTGATCACTGATACAAAAGGATCATCTATTTTTTAATTGGTCAAAGATTATTTTGAGGAAAAAGAAATTCCCCTTGCAAATGTAAGTGCTTGTGCAACAAATGGTGCTCCTGCCTTGTCCGGTCGTCATACTGAGTTTCTGACGCACCTTAAAAAAGAAGTACCGGAGGTCATCTCCATTCATCGTGTCATTCATCGTCAACATTTGACTGCACAAAAGTTGAGTTGTGCCCTGCATGACACTAATTATTTCTGGCATCAATAAAATCAAAGCTAATTTTCTCAATGACCGCTTGTTCTAAAAATTTTGCCATGAAAATGATAAAGATTTCGAACGTTTGTTCCTACATACAGCTGTGAGATAGCTTTCAAAAGCAAACTGTTTGCGCTGTATCTTCGAATTGTTTGACTCGGTTACTGAGTTTCTCGACACCACTGATCACTTTAAGTGAGAGTTTGAAGCAACGCAAGTTGGAAACTGCGCACCTCACGGATATTTTTGAAAAAATGAACGAAATCAACGTAAAACTTCAAGGAAATAAATGAACATTATCAAGGCTAAGGGAATCATATCTTCATTCATTGCCAAGTTTGATATCTACAAGTCAAACATTGGTCACAAAGAGCTAATGCAATTTCCAACTCTTAAAAAGTGTTCAATGGCAGATATCGAGATTCTCGAAAATAAAATCCTAATTTTTATTGATCACCTTGATCAGTTAAAAACTGATATGGAATCAATATTTAAAAATTGTATGAAATTAGAAATTCAGGAATGGATTTTCGATCCTTTCTCTTTTGAAAATTTGGATAAGTTCACTTCCTCTTTGCTGACTGAGTTTCTAGATTTGAAGTATGACTGTGAGGCTAAAGTCGTCTTTAAAAAATACGGTTACAAGTTAGCTTGGGTAAAGCTTATGCACACTTATCCACAATTGTGGAAACAAACTGAGCCACTCTTCATCTCGTTCCCGTCAACATATTTAGTGGAGAGAGGATTTAGTTCTGTCGTCCAGCTGCTCACAAAGCAAAGAAATAGGTTGGACATTTGCTTCAAAGGAGACCTGCGTTTAAATCCGACGAACATAAAACCTGACATTCAAGTTTTAACTGAAATATTCCAAGCACAGGGCTGTCATTGAAGTAGTAAAAATGTACTTTCTTACTCTTCATTTTTTTCTCAAATTTTAGTTGTTAACGTTTTAACTTTTTCGTGATTACAAGAAAATGTACTTTTGTTTTGATTATTCTATTTAAATATCTTTTCTTTTTGATAAAAATATGTAAATTTTTTTTAAATTAATAAAAATGGCAGGATAAAATTGTCTCCTTATTTGTATTACAATTTAAATTAAAATCAAATATAACTTAGAATATTTTCAGTGTTTGGTTGCTCACGAGCAACAATGAATGATATTTGAGCAAAAGGAGAAAGGGGCGATATGTGTCAGCCAACCCCAAGAGGGGGGCGATGGTCCAAAAAAGGTTGGGAACTACTGCTTTAAATCATAAGGCGGCATTTATTATTTTTATAATATCTAAAGATATGTAGTGTAAAACAGATAAATTTCGCAGGACTACAGAACAATAAAAAAAAAAACAATCATTATTCCATAATATTATTTCATTTCAATCATTGTAAAAAAATTTTCTAAAAGCAAAAAATGAAACCCTGATTTAAAAACAAATAACGTTAATATGTGTATAAATGTATTTATTTGAAATGTTGTTTATCTCTGCTTAATTATTTTCACCACGAGAATGAGACTTGTTTTTTTTCTGTTAGCTCAAGGAATATTCGAACCCAAATTCCTGTTTTTGAAGTAATTCTACAAATCACGACATAAAAAGAATTCCTGTTAAGTTTTATTTTTGTAAGGATTTTTATTCGTTTTGGTAATCAATGTCTATAAGGAATAAATAGCTTTGTTTATAAAAAGAAAAAGTGATTCCCGACAAGATGAAAGAACAATTTAGATGCCGAAACTAATAATAGCATTTATTTTTCCAGTTTTCAGCAGCGCATTAATTCAGTTCCATAAAAGAAAAAGTTAATCAGTATGCATTGGTGTATGTTTTGTTATCACATTTTCAACATATCCCACGTTTCTTCTAGGAAGCAGTTAGAAAGGACACCGACGTGTGCAATTAAAAGTAAAATATTTGGTTATCAGTAAGGCCCGGATTTTTATGACATTTGCATTTTTTTTTGCATTTTTGGACATTTTTTGTCCTTTAGAGCATTTTTTTAGATTTATAGGGCATTAATTTTAATTTTGGGGCGTATTTTGCATTTTTGGTTAATTTTTTCCAATTTTTATTATTTTTAGGGGCATTTTTACTACATAAAATGCAAGATTTGTCTTATAATTTGTCTTGATTCAAAAGATGCTGCATCAATTAAGATAGCGCAAAACGTGTTGGTCTCTGATAAAATCGAAGGAAACTTATCATTTATAGGTCTAACTTTGCTATTGTGTCCTCGACAATTACAAGCTTGGAGAAACAAGAATTGAAACTTTGCGATGCAATAAATTATATTGACGTAGTGAGTCAAGTGTTGCAAAAAGCAAGGGGAAAGATAGCACAGAGAGTAGCATCTAAATTGAACAAAGTTTTGGAGAAGAACACTGGCTTCCAAACAATGAAGAAAATCTCTAGGATATTAACGGGTGAAGCAACATCTTTTCAAATTGAAGAATTGTCAGTAAGTGAGACCGTCTTTTTCAAGTACGCACCAATAACATCAGTAGACGTTGCGAGAAGCTTCTCCAGGTATAAAAATTTACTTTCAGACAAGAGACGCTCGTTTACATTTCAAAATATCAAAAATCATTTAATAATCCAATGTAATTCTGATATTTAGTAATATTATGAGATGGAAGTTGTTATATTCTTTAAAATTTCTACACGAAATGAAAATGTTTTGGAGTCAATACATTTTCCTTTTTTTTGTTATTTTTGGATATAAAACATATTTTTCAAACTGTAATGAACGTAGAACAAATATTGCTTTGCTTTATATTTTTTGAAATGACGCATAATAATTTTAAAGAGTAAAACATTGTTTTAGTTCAATATTTTTACTTTATTTAAGTCATGTCATAAGGCATTTTTAGCGCAATTTTCGCATTTTTAAGGTCATTTTTTGCACTTTTTAAGGTCATTTTTTGCACTTGTTGCACTTTAGTCGAGATTTTTTAGGTCATCAAAATCCGGGCTCTAGTTATCAGAAATGTTTTGTTCAATACCAAAATTGCATGGTAATTTAAATCCGCTCAAAATGCTATGGATTGTGATTATTTAAAAGATACTTACAGACGTTTCTGTTTCATAAGTTATGTTAAGGAAAGATGCGTGTTACATTATTGGAAGGCTGATGGTGGTGCAGAACTGAAATAACCTTTATAGATTAAAAAGTTAAGTAAAGTTAATCCAATTAAAGAAACAGTTTATACAAGGTGCGTAGCGTTTTTAAAAAGTGCTTAAAGGTGCTAATTTTCGATTTTCGTTTTTTAAAAACCCTTTAAGGTGCTTTTTTCCATTTGGCGTTTTTAAAAAGTGCTTAATATTTTCCCTTTTCCAAATTGAGATTTTTCTTTTGCCATGTTAATTTTTCTACGAATTATGCAGAAAGACACTGTTCACATTGTTCTATTCAACGTTTTCACAATTAATTCAACCTAGCTTATGAAAACGTCATTCGATTTACTTGATTCAAAAATTTTGACAATTGTCAAAAACAATGCCAAAAGAATATATATATATATATATATATAATATATATATATATATATATATATATATTGACATTACTGTTAAAACCAGATAAAGCCGTCAATTGTCAAAAACTTTCAAACCCTGCCTAATTATGATATTCTTTTAAAGTGCTTGGAAATATTATTAGAGTGCTTGAAAAGTGCTTTAACTGTGCTTAATTTTTGTTGAATAATTTGGCTACGCACCCTGTTATAGTTTTGAAAAAAAATTCAGATTTTTCGGTGAATATATCTTATTTCTGTTTCTCATAAATATTTTTGAAGACTGTATTTAGTCATATATTAATATTTTAATTCATAAAATCTTAAATAAATAAGGTACATAATGACACACTTTTAAGTATTTTGGGCCGAGAGGAATGTTCCAGATGCACTTGGCAAAGAAAAATAGTTTTTTGAAGTGGTGATCTAAAGTAAATAACTAAGACAAGAAAAAAATAGTTGTATAATAAAATAGGTTACGATAACCATAATTTTTTTTTTAAAAAAAACTAGTATTTAATAAAAGTTAGCATTTTAATAATATTTAAAAAAGTTTTTTTTTATGAGATTTTTTTTACTAATTGCTTATTTATAATAGAAGTTAAAACTTATAACATTGTCTTACAGTTAATAGATTACTCTTAATTAAAATACTATTCATACCTTTTATTTGTAATTTTTTTTCTCCAATACTAGTTTTATTGCTAAAATTTTTTTTACAAGTGTAAAAAAAAAAAAAAAAAAAAAAAAAAAAAAATTATCAAATTAAAGCCAATTTAAAATTGGCAAAGTTCATAGAAAGGAATTTTTTAAAGCTCTTTTGCCAAGATAAATAAAAAGACCACAGTTTAAGTGTTTTACCATGTGCAAATCCATTTCGGGCTAATCCGTGGCTAAAAATATGTTCAAAAGGGTCAATTCATGGTTCTTTTCTCTCCCTCTTTTTTTCCTTAAATAAATGTTAATTTTCTAAAATCATGGAAATTGTATAATTTGATATCAATCTTATTAATTATAAACTTCTTTAAATTATCCAGTATAATATTACCTTGCGCGCATCCATTTTCGGACCAATCCTTGATAACAAATAAAGCAAACGCCCTTCAGCATTGAAGTAAGAACGCGCTATAAAACAAAATCCCTCTATTTACGCCTTTACCTTAATTTGCGCTTCTGTTTTCATATTTTGTAATCTGGCAATTTTATTACGCTTTACTCGCTTTATAGATTTCGTTCTGTTTTTTCTATACTTTTTATTTTCTGTTTTTTACATGATATTTATTACTTAATGTGTTCTATTTTGTTTCAAACATTTTTTGTTTGAGTGCTCCTCACACTATTGTTTTGACAGATTTTGCTTTGGATGTATTGATACAATATTAGAATGCACTTTTTTTGCGGATATAATCGTGTGATTTGGTGATGAGATTATATATTTTTTGCGATAGACTTTCTTTTTTTTAAATTTTTTATAATTTTTTTTAATAATTTTCTTTTCTTATCATTTTTCTGTAATTTTTTCCATGTTTTCTCTTCTTTTTGAACTTACCCGTAGCCTTGTAATTTTGAACCCAGTCCAAAAGACAAGGGAACTTCTGAATCAAGTATGTTGAGAAACTTATCCCCATTTGCGTTACATGTAGAGGAAAACCACGAAAACCTCTCACTGTTTAGCTTGACGGCAAATGGACTCTAACCCATTATCCAGCTATTTCTGAAGATATTTTACATCAGTGTTGTCGGTGCTAGCCGTGTGCGGAATTCGCATCGACCAGCCACCAATGGCATTCGAGCCCAGGTCACTTCATTGGGAGACTAACGCTTTATCCCGTGAGTCACCTTGACTCTGTAAATTTCACTAGATTGTCTTTTGCTATTTAGTGAATATATTTAGATATTTAATGAATTTTAATTATTTTATGAACAGACAATTAACTTTCATATTCTAAAACTTTTTTCTAAAGTAAAATCGCCAATTAGATAAGATTTTTCCACCTAAGTAAAAGTTATTAAAATCTAGGAATTATTATTAATTTTTTGCAAATATTTACGAGCCCAGGCAATGAAGCATTGCTGTAAATTTTCAAAGATTGCGGAAAATAGATGAGCGCTTTTCATTTACACAAAATTATGAATTTTCTTCTAAAAGTATTATAAAGTGTTGTGTTATTTTTGAAATTATCATAAAAGGGGATTGCTAAAGATGGCAATACTGAACATAACGGTACTAAAAAGGCTTACAGTTCCCGTAACAAATCAATACCAGTGAGGTCTATATTTCTTCCATCTATAGCATATCGTTAAATAATGCTTTCAGTTATGGAATATCTGCTCAATTATTTTCATTTCCACCAGTTCTATTTTTATTCTTTACTACACACAAAGAATTCATATCCCTGAATGTGTTCTATGAATTTACTATTTGAAATAAGAAACCTTTGAAAAACTGGAGGAAACCTAAAAATGAATCTTTAAAAATATTTCATGAATCTATCATGTGGGATAAATAAAAATCATCTATGCGTAAACTTTGCAAGCACGAACGCAACGTATGTCTATGATTCATCCTTACTGAATGAAACTTCAGTTAGTAAATGTGACTTATGTATAGCTTCTTAGTAACAATTAAAGTTCCTATAAAATTTAAACAAAACTTAACACACGCATGTACACAGAACTGCCAGCCAACTTTCCACGCTTTCCTGGAATTTTTTTAAGTGTAGATGTTTTAATATAAAATTCTTTGTTTATATTTCATTTGTAGATATATTCCTTCCCCTTGCATGTAAATTATTCAAAACCTCATATGAAACGCCGCTATGATTCTGATCTCTCTTGGCATAACTACCAAACCAAAATTATCATTAACATTAACCAACACACAATGCAATCTTATTTTGATATATGTTATGAAGCAATTAATTTAGTTTAATTGAATTAAAGTATTTTTTTTTAAAATTTATCCATTCGCTTGAAAATTTCTCGAGATATGGCGCCATACGCAAAAAGTACAATTAACGTTAAGGGGTCCAAATTTGAATCGCTCTCCTGACCAAACTATTTCCCAAATTTCGGTATGTTTCCCTATGTTTTGGTGGTAAGAAATCCGAATTCGTCAAAAACAAGATGTGTTTATTCAGAGAAAGTACTTTTTTTGTCTGGTATCGTAACTTAAAAAATTATTTCCACTAATTAATTAGCATAGCATATTCGAGGTTACCCCCTTGAAACATTTAGATTGAATCTTAGAACGTGAAGATCCGATCATTAGATCAAAAGTTATTCAGGTTGGTCTGTTTTTTTTCCCACACCGTACAACATTCATTAGTTTAAGTAAATTTCAAATTCAGGTAGCTATCTATTTTGCATTCCTGGTGCTGTACTACCATTTCATCCCTCATTCAGTACAAATATTTGTTCATCAGTTCGACGTTTCTGTCAACATTTTAGTGCGTTATTCTTAGTTATTCAGGATGGTCCGCTTTTTATTTTCCGCACTGTACTTTCCTCGTGGTGAAATGATATGTACATTGGACTACTCTATCTTGGTTTATGTCATATGACAGCCTCAAGCGATTATAAAACCAGAGAAGCTTATAAACAACTGTAACCTTCAACAACGTACTATCATTTCAGAATTTCTTATAGGTTTGCCCTTAATTGCTTGAAACGATTTGCCATTTGTGACTATTTCTCACAGCTTCTAACAAAAATTAATTTTTTCTTGCGTAGAATTTAAATATTCCATCGTTTACGTCTTTTATGACCTTTTTATTAATTGTTTTCTGAAATACAATAATTTTATTATATATTATCCATGGGAAATCAAATGCTAAAGCATCTTCATTTATTTGCAGATCAATTTAAAGAAAGGGGAAAAAAAAAGAAACTTTTGGGACCAAAAGATTAAATTAACTCCATAGAAAATTACAACTTATATGCTAGGAAATTTTATGCGAGAATCAGCATTAGAATTAAGATATCAAAATATTAAACCATCTTTAATAAAACTTACTTTTTTTCGTAAAACTTGAAGGTGCGTAAACTTGAAGAGGAACAAATCTGGATGACATGAATGATTCGGATTTCTGTTCTCCAAAATATACGGGTAGCCGCATGCATTCTGGGTAATATGGTCACAATAGTTTGCTATAGAGAGCGGTTCAAAGTTAATGCTATTTTTAATTCGCTACTATAGACCTAATATATTTAAGTGAATTGAATTACTTTTCATGCAGTTGCAAAATTCGTTTATCTAAAGATAATTCCTCTTAAAAAGTATTTTTTAATTACCATTATTTGAACTATTTGACCGCTGCTATCTGAAATGCTTTATCTTGCTTACTTTTGTTATTTATTTTTGAATGTTCTGCTTTACTTTATATGAAGTTTGACGTTTTTGCTGGGATGCCAAATTTCTGAGCTATGAAGGAAATTTTTTTCTATTCGAAGCAAACTTCATAATGTACGATTCTTCCTTTTGTGAATTCGACTTAAAGGTATTTTCCTTAATATTACGGTGTTTGTTTCAAAAGTTCATAAAACGCCACTCAGCTCCAGTTTCCCCGTTTTAAGGCTTCTAAAATATTGGCAAAATTATTAAAAACTCTAAAAATTTTTGTTTTTATTTATCTACTACTCTTTAAAATATTTTGCAAAAAGCGTAGCGGTTGGCAGCCCTGCAATCGGTATTTTTCATAGCATTTAAAGAACATAAATAATTGCCAATTAAGAACATAAAAGTTACCACAAAGCATTTATAATGTATTTGAAAACACATATATACATATTTTGGGTCTTGGTGTTATTATTGTAATATGTATATGACGCGTATTAACGGTAGTTCAAAACACGGTTTCTTATATGTTCACTAATCACCCAAAATTGCTTGAAAATGTTAGCGTAATATCGAAATCAGCTTGTTCTTAAATTAGTAATTCATCCTCTTCACAAACGAAAAAAAATTTCCTTTATTGATGAATTACTTACATTTGGACTAATGAGTCAGTTGGTATTTTGTAATTTTACTTCTGACGGCAATGAAAAGAAACTGGAGTGAGATATCGATATGACAGAATTTTTCATCGATGAAATGAAACTGAAGCTTCAGTTGTGGAATGTATAATCACCATTATTTAAATTTCGTGCTTAGAATTCATTTAAAGGCCTAACAAGGCCAACTCAATGCAACCAGGCCTACAAGGCCTACTCAATATTCCCACAACATGCACGGCATTTTATGCCGAGTAAACTATTCACCGAGTTAGATTTTCCTTTAAGAATATTTCAAATTACTCAAATAAAAGCTTGTTATAGTTTTGTTTTAACGAATTTTCGCCTGCTTTTACTAGAAAATATTTTCAATTTAGTTCGTAATTTTTTCTGACAAGGAGATTATATCAAAATATTGTCAAACAGCTTGCCAAATTTTGTTACATCATTCAAACACATAAATCCGTATAAAGAAATGATTATTTTTGTGCTATTTATAAATAAAGTTAAAAAATATAGAAATATCACAACTGATAAACATTAACATTATCTTTGTGTGATAAAATTTATTCTATTTTCTCATTAATATTTCTTTCTTTTAATTTTTTATTTTATTTTTGTTGACTTTAAAAACATGCGTTCAATAATTTTAAGAGAAATTAGTTGTATAAAATTACATTTCTGATTTTTATGCTACATATATTTTTTGACTAGCCTTAATTATTAGCTAAAAGGTAAATCTATATAATATTCGTTCAAGTTTTACGAAAAGAAGTAAGTTTTATTATCGGCTAGTTTTAATATTTTGGTGTCTTACATCTAATGTTGATTCTCGCATAAAATTTCCTAGCATATAAGTTGTAATTTTCTATGGAGCTAATTTTGTTTTTTGGACCGAAAAGTTTTTCTTAGTTTAACTGAACTGCAAATAAATGAAGAAGCTTTAGCTATTTGATTCCCCATTGATGATATCTAGAATTATTCTATTCCAGAAAACGATTAAAAAAGAGTCAACGGATATATAAACAATGGAATACTAAATTCAACGGAAGAAGAATTTAATTTTTGTTAGAAGAAGAGAGAAATAGTCAACCATGTCAAATCGTTTCAAGCAATCCTTCGTACTACTAAGTGCAAACCTATAAGAAATTCTGAAACGATTGAACGTTGTTGAAGGTTACAGTTGTTTATAACTTTTCTGGTTTCATAATAGCTTGAGGCTGTCATATGACATAACTCCTAACGTAATTTTGTGCTAGAGAAAGATGAAGTTGTCCATAGTATCATTTCTTCACGCGGAAAAGTATGTACAATAGCTAAATATAATAATACCCTTTAGGAATATAATTTTTACCACCAAAATTTTTATAGATTATTAATAGTAATGCTGGAAAGGTGTTTTGAAAAAATAAAGTTAATTGAGGACATTAAATTGTATAACTTTTTATTCGAGAAATGTATTGTTTATAGTGGTATTTAGAACATTTTCATTACTTAACTTTTTTCATTATTGGAATAATGGCATACATAAAAAAAGAAAAAAAAGTTTGAACCTGACTTTAGAGTTTTTTTTAAGAATATTTGTTTCAGCATCTCACTTTTTTTTGAGGTTTATAATTATTTTTTTAAGATTTTGCTATGTTGTCAGAATTCTAGTTTTGCCAATAAATATATTGGAATACATGAAATTTGTTTGGAAAGAATTTTTCTTTTGATTTTCTACTGTCTATATTTTTCTTAAGTTACAAATAATATGCCAGTCATTAAAAACGAAATGTGAGATTCATGATTAATTACAAAATAGCTGTTGCCAATCGTTCTAATTTAACTTAATATGGTCTTTTTTGTTACTCCATTTGGTAAATTTGCCATTACAATTGAACCATTATATTTATTTATTAAACGGATTACTTTCATTTTTTTTCTTCAATTTTTATTACAAGATGCGCCTTTTGTCTATCAAGCTCCTCGATACCAACCTGTGAAAAAATTTTTCACCAGTTGTGTTGTTATATTTGTAATCTAATATATATAATTCTCTTACGTGGCTCCCAAATTTTGACTGAAGTACTTTGTACAACTAAATAAGATTCTTTTCACAACAGATAAATATTTACTTTATTTTCTTCATTTATAGAGAAAACAGTCGACAAAGAATTCTGTTAGGTTTAAAAACATTTCGCTAAAAAAAGAACGAATTCTAAAAGAAATAAAAATAAACAACTAAAAAAATTAAAATGCTGTTGCCAGCCATAGAATTTTTTGAAAGTTAACTTAGCAACATAAATCAAAATGACATAGAAGCGCAACTAGATCAAAATGAAGATACCTGAGCGCTTGACGTAACAAATCCTTCAATTCTATAAATGTTGTATCGCCAAATGCCCAAATTAACAATTGTGTTTTTAAAGAAATTCTCTCTCTCTCTCTACTATTTAGACTACTATTTCATATTGTTTTACAACACATGGCTTTAACACTCTGGTGGGAAAGACTTTAAAACAAAACTTACAACAGTTACTTTTCTCAACAACTGAAATTTAGAATAGTGTGATTAAGAAAAATATGTGAACTGTTTGCAATTTCAAATTAATATTGAAATGTACAGGTTTAGAATTTTCTACAGTGAAAAGTTTTCGGAACTTCAGTATTGAAAAAAGTATACAAAATCTAGACGTTAAGAACGTATCCAATGAGCGAGCAAAGCGAGCATTGGATTGCGAAGCAATCCGAAATGAACTGCGGAAGCAGTTCCGGGGGTTGGCGAGCGCCAGCGAGCAGGGGGCGATGCCTCCTAGTAACATATAAAACTTTAACAAATCTTTGTTATTTTATTTCTTTGTTTAAATTTCCTTTTTTAAATCATTATTCTGAACTATATTTTTCACGTACTTAATAATTCACATCCTGTTTAAAAACATAAAAATATGTAGACTTTAAGAATTTTAAGTTTTCCCTTCAAGAAGCGTAAGATTCTGAAAAATACGGTGATTTAAGTTGTGGACAACTACTAATATTTTCCCTTTTGGCATGTGATTTCAGATATGTTGGGGAAAACTTTTTTATTACGAGACTCCCCCCCCCCCCGACAGAAAAATCAACACATCGATTTTAGTGTCGATTTGACGTTCTCTCAATATTCTAACTCTCATAAACAGCATCTTCTTGCCAAACTGCCTAATTTTTGTTTGCCAAGGAGTACTTCATGCGATTGAATCTATAAATCCTCTGCTCAAATCAAGAAAAAATATTTAAAAAAAAAATATTTGCCAGGGGTAGAATCTGTTTATTATGACATGTTTTAATGTAGAGAGAGCATTCATAACCTTCTCACTAAAATCGATGTACCTCATTTTTTATCTTAGGGAAAAGTCTTGCAAAATTTCCCCATCAACTGTTAAGTCACATGTCAGAAGGAAAACTTTATTATTTGTGATAGGTTCACCAATTAGATCATCGGTTTTTTTAGGATCTTACACTTCCTCTTGAGAAAACTTAAAATTTTTAACGCCTGCATATTTTTATCTTATTAAACAGGATGTGAAATACTATTTATGTAAAATTGTCTCGTTCAAAACAACTTAAAAACTATTAAAATGTTAATTTTAAAACTTATTAAAAATCAAGAAAAAGAGGTAAAAAATGAAGAAAGAATATAAAAAAAATAGTTAAAGCTTTTTATTACATATATACGTATCTAAGCATTACGACTAAAAATAGACTTTATTACCATTTGATTTAACTAAAAAATATATAAATGGCATGTTTTAAATTATAATTTGAGATTTTTTTATAAAATTGGACGTAGTTTATTAAAATAATTACTGTTTCGGTAAAAAAAAACTAACCTTTTTGTCCTTTCATATTTTTAAAATTCACTGTTATATTGTTCAACAATTGACTACTTCCTTTAGATGGTTAATTTTCTGAGAGGGGGACTGGTTTTATCTAATTTTTCCTCCTTTTTTTAAATTTCGATCGTGAAACTTAGTTTAAAGCTATTTTTCTATTTTCGTTAATTACTTTTAATTTTTAAACTTTCTTATTTTATTTAAAAATGCACTTTTGCTAGGAAAGTATGTTCTACACGTATTTAATTGTGAAAAATTCCATAAATATTTTCAATTGTAGCCGGAAGTAACGACGGAAACTTGAATACAACGCCACCTGTCTGATTTCGTTATTTTCAGCTCATAACATCATTTGATATAGTTATTTAGTTGCGTAATTTTGTTTTAACTGTTGCTATTAAATCATTAAACTCTATATTTTATCTATCCGTAGATCTTTCAAAATTTTTATGAAATAACCTCTAATCGGCCTAACACACCAGTATATGCAGGAAATATGTACCTTATTTGTTCAGTTTATGCTCAAAATGATGAAAATGGTGTATTACTCAATTATTAACTGTGCTATTTAATATTCGATAAGGATTTTAAATATTATATCAAGAATGGTGCTAGTCGAATACCTTATACAAATGACTTTTTACTATTTAAAATTTTTTTCACTGGGGAATTTTTTTCTTCTGTTGCTGGAGATTTTTTAACAGATCTATTAGATCTAGTTATTTTCTAATACCTGATTTCGAATCTGCTTCTGGCTTTTTTCACCAAGCTACAGATAATTTTTAAACTGGCATTATTAGTCTATTTTTTGTTGAAATATACAAGTTTAAAAGCCTTATACATACATACTTGCCAATTTCCACTCTTTCCGAGAATGTATTTTCCTAGTGGTAGTAAAACAATAACCGAAAAACAGTCTTAAACAAAAATAGATTTATATTTTATCAGGTTGAAATTCGCTATCGTGAAGATTATTGTGCTTTTATATATTTGTTGTAATTATTTATATGTAGTGGTGGCCAAGCCCCATTTATAATTACTATTATAAATCAAAACGTTTAACGCCATTAGTTTTGGTACCATTTTAAATATGAAAATAAAATCTTCCGAGTGAACCGGAAGTGTTAGCAGCTATGCTTATATATAACAGAGCGTCACGTAAATGTTGCGACAAACTTTTATAGAAGTTGGGGCTCGTCATCAAGATTAAAAGAGAATCATGCTCATAAATGTCGCCATACGCCGCTAGAGGGGCTTCCATTATTATAAACTGTTTCTTCGTGCGCTTTTGAACAGTTCATAATAGGGAAACGCCACCAGAAGTGTGACATCACATTTCTTGGCAGTTAATTTACAATCTAGCGGCTTGTAACGACACGCTCTCTTTTTTGGGGGAGATTTTTCTCTCGGCTGTAGTTGGTCCAAATTATAAGGCAAGTTTATATTTCTTTTAAAATCTGTTACATAAATTAAAAACAAAAAGCAAAAATTAATTTTTTTAAATTTAAGAAATACTATATAGAGTATTAATGCTATACTATAAATGCTATACTATTTAATGTAGAGCGGGTGTTCAAAAGCCGCTGGATTAAAATATCGCATCCAGGCGTGGGTTTCATTGCTATTTTAATTCTGATGATATACTCTAACTACCTTAGAAGTTTGTCGCAATGTTTGTGCGACACCCTGTTTATAACGTTTTTAAACTTGTACGTTTCGACAAAAATAGACTAAAAATGTCATTTAAAAAAAATTCTGTAGCTTTAGGAGCAAAACTTATTTCACATTTGTAATCCCCACTTCCGAATTAGGCGAGATCAAGTAATTTGTATAAATGCAACAAAGAATTTGTATGCAAGTGTTACTTTACGTAATAAATTTCGATTTATATTAAATGAGAGCGACATTAAATTCTAGCAAATAATATTCAAAGATTTTATGTGCGTTTTACTTTATTTATGCACGCATATTTTCTCTGAGAAATAATTAACATAATAGCTTCTGAGGAAGGAAGAAAAATTACGATATCATGTGATCTTCATAAGATTACGTAATAGTGTAATTTTATGTGTTTTCTTTTGAGTTATCTAACTGTGACGCGGTATTTTTTATTTAAGAACTGAATGCTTTATTTCTCAGGGACTTATTTATGATATCAAGGTCATTGGATTCATATTAGTTACCACCGGATTCTTTTGAAGTAGCGATTACTTGTTTATTTTAAGCTTCGGCCTCATGGATTCTGTTACATATTTTGTTGTTCGTAAGTTTTTACTTTTTTGTTTCGCTTAGCATACTGCATGAAAGATTACACCTTTGTTTACTTTAATTAATCATACATCTAATTTATATTTTATCATGTAGACCTATGATGTTTTACAAACTCTTTACTTTGCATCAGAATTTCTTATTTATAGTAGAATTATGAATAACCTTTACTTTTATTACATTAACAACTTCCCTGACTATCCCGAGTTAACTCGGGTATGTATAATTGCAAAAATATATATTATACTGAGAAAACTCGGGCGTACCAGAATTTGGCAGTACGCTTTGTTTTATCACGTTTATACTCCATCGAAAACAAAAAAAAAGAATAAAAAAAAAAAAGAAACAAAAATCTGCCGTGATTGGAAGTTTACCAAGTTTTGTTTGGGAGTTTAGCTGTTGGATTGTGGAAGTGCACACTTGTTTTGTGCGATTGTATATATCAGGGGCGGCCAAACTGCGGCTCGCGAGCCACATGCGGTTCTTTAAAGGATTATTTGTGGCTCTCGTTAAATGTATCCGAGTTCGCTTTTCATTTTTGTGCTATTATATTTTTAAAAATTATTATCTTTCCGTATATGTTTCAAAATGTCTTTTAAATTACTGACAACATATATGAAAGACTAAGTCCAACATTGTAACAAATTTCATTTCCGTCCATGTTAAGAATGATATGACTCATCGAAAACTGCGTGAACGAACATAAACAGTGGCGTAATCGACCGACTCCAGATCGATTAACACGATCTACCATTAATTTATTCCTTTTTTTTCCAAGAAAAAGTAAGCTGGAAGGAATATTGACGGAATTCCAAAATAGATTTCAAGACTTCCAATATATTTTAAATTGTCTCTTGATTTTTTTCGGAATCCATTTGAAATTAACATAATTCAAGGTGAGTTTTCCATTTCCAATATAATTCGGACCCAAAAAGTATCTGGAGAATTAGAATTAATAGAGAGTCATGAAGATCAAGCTCTACAATTAAAATGTAAGTCGACGTGGATTACTGAATTTTGGAAATTTGTACCAAAATCGAAGTATCCGGAATTAAAAAAGGCTACTTGTCGAAATTATTTCAAGATTCGGAACAACGTACTGAAGTGAATCATTTTATTTCACTTTAAAATTTGTGAAATCCAAACACCGATCAGTAATATCTCAAAGAATTACTGAGAAGTGTTGTCACCAATTATTCACCAAATCTTAAAGAATTATCAAGAGAAGTAAAATAAATGTGTTTAATTTTTAATATTTAAATTCAATACACATGTTTTGTACTTTTATTTATATGTTTTCAATAAATATAATTTCCGTAAAACAAAAATTTTTAATACCGTTTTTGAAAACCTTTTAAATACGTATTCAATTGCGGCTTGCGAAAAATTTTAAATTTTGAAAAATGGCTCGACTATCAAGGAGCTTGGCCACCCCTAGTATATATAGTACAATGGTTGCTGAATTTACACAGAAAAAAGAGTAAAGAAAAATGGCGTTCGCGTATGAAAGTTATTGCAGATGATTTTTCAGATTATGAAGAATGTACACAAAGACCATCTACGGAAACGTTACTTTTAAATAGTAACGAGTAAAAGTACAGGTACTTTAAGCAAGAGTAACGAGGAAAAGGTAAAATATTTTGATTTTAGAAAGTAACGAGTAAAATATACAAGTAAAAGTACAAGTACAAAATAAAAAAAGCAACGATATAAAGTACATTTTGAAGAAATCAAATATTCAAAGTAAACCGTAAATTTCATTAAAAATGTAAGAAATATTTGTTTAAAATGCGTTTAATTTTTAATTTAAATGTATAAAACTTTAAAATGCAGGAAAATGTTACAAGATTGTATTGAAATAGTGAACGTTGACCCAACCAGAAATCAAAATTCAATGTTTGCATATAAAAAGAAGTTTTAAATTAAATTAATTTTAAAAGTATTAAAACTTTAGAAATTTGGATTTTACTTTCGGAATTTGTGGTAATAAATAAACTTGTTGAACAAACTCGATAACATTATAATTTTTGTTAAAGGAAATAAACAAGAAAAAAATTTTTATTCATATACTGGTAACATCTCAAAATCCATTAAAGTAACAATTACATTTAGTTTTCATAAAAGTTTAAAGAAAGAATTTTAGAATTTAAATAACGGTTGCTTTTTAATTTATTGTCCATTTTTTGAATAATCAAAAATTAAGCGCTAAAGTTTTGATTTTAAATTAATTCTTGTGATGAACTAAATGTTTACACGTTGAAATTCGAAAAAGGTGAAAAAGTAATTTTTATTCAATCTCGGAGAAAAAAAACACACTAGAATTTTTTTAATGCTAACTATATTTTAATTAAATAAAGCATAATTTTTATATATTAAAACTTAATTGCCAAAAAATGTAATTTTTGTGCAAAAAATGTTTAGTTTGGTAGATTTAAATAAATTATCGAAATTATTTAGAAAAACAAGCATGTAGTTGAAAAAAAATGTTGCTTGATTAAATTAAAGAAAAAGAATTAAAGCACTTTTTAAATCGAAAACAATTAGATTTCGTTATATTACATACATTGTTTTTAACAAGATTAAGACTTTAGTTCCGTTCTTCGTCTCAAACCAATATAAACTGTATAATAAGATTAAGAACCTCAACCTATGCTTATTGGTTTAGAGTTTTGTGCTTAAAAAGAAAATATATTGTCTTTTTGTTTTTAATGGGCGTAGTATAAATTAAAATACCTCAAGGAGACACCGAAGATACATCTAATTTGTTACTTTAACAAAATTATTTTCAATGAAAAAAAAAAAAAACTATTTTTCTACCCAAAAGAAAAGTTATACCGCCACCTATCCGTAATCATAAGACCCTCAATACTCCCTTTTCCCCTATTTACTGGCTGCTACCACAAGAAATATTTCCAGGAGCGTTTTAAGCAAGAACTCTTATACACACAGAGATAGTTTATACAGGACTTAAGTTTACTGTTTTTCAAACATGATATGGTTAGGAAAATGTTGCTCTGAGTATTTTGAAAAAAGAAAATAACGCAATTTAGAAATAAATATCACTCATTAATAGAAATTAAATAGGAAGTTGTAGTTGCAAACTACAAAATAAAAAAAATTTAAAAAGCTTCTGACTATACGTATTCTACCTATTCAAGTCAAATAAAATTCTCATGATATTAAAAGTTAATAGGGCTCAATGCAAATAATTACAACCGATCATAGCAATTGCTAATAAAAGTATAACAATGGAAGTGCCTTTTTTGTTTAATTAATCAATAAAAAAAAATCACTGATTGGAGAAAAAGTAATTGCGATATTTATATAGCTTTCTCCTTGCATTAAAAAATGAACAAATAAAATAAATAAAAAAGACTCTTTTGTAAATTTTTTAAAACATTAAAACGCTCAACGCTATTGTTTAATTTGTATTGCAAAGAACAATTCTAAAATAATCTAACTGGCGATTATAAATTTGCAAATTAATATTAATTTAATTAAATAAACAAAATTTTTTTGTCATGAAATACATATATAAAAATTATCATCGCTGAGAAATAATTTTACCTATTGAAATTAAAAAAAAGCAACATTAAGAAATTGCAAAACATAATTTTTAATTTATTAAATTTTAAGGGAAAAGAGATGCAAATACTTCTTTTTTTTTTAATCCCCTATGGGTTCCATACCATAGTTAGTAGCAATAAATTTTAACAATACTGATGAATGTAAACAAATTGGGTGGGACTCAATGCATTTATTTAAAAATTTAAAAAATGATTCATTATTGCTTTTCATGATCAAATAGAAAATCAAAATGATATCTTTTTATTTCTAAAATGCAAAAACAGAAACGACATACATCTTTAAATGCGCATCTTTCATCTATTTTTATTTTTCTAAACAGAGGGAGTATATTCAATCTTACATTGTTTGATAGGTTAAAATTAGCTGCCAAGCAAGGCAGAGGCGTCACCTTTTTTTCGTATAGTTGGAGTTCGTATAGTGGAGGGTTCTGTGTTTTTCCTTTTTCTCGCCAATTTACGATAGAGGTGAAATGTATTCTACAGATTCGAAAAACCTTTTTTCAAGGAGATTTTCAGTGAAAGGGTTTCACTTTACGTCGCCCCCCCCCCCCCTTTTAGGAGTAATCATTAAAGATGCTTGGAAAAAGAAGTTAGCTATTTATATTACGCTAGAATATATACGTTAAATTTATAAATTAAAAAAAAATTCGAAAAAAATTTCTTAAAAAAGGAATATTTTTAAAAAACATTTCGGTAAAAAGTAACGATTTTTCGTTACAAATACTCGTACTTTTTCCCAAAAAAAGTAACGAAAAATCAAGTAATAGTACTAAATTTAAAAAGTAACTAAACACAAGTAAAAGTACGTATTATTTACTTTTACTTTCGTTACTTGTAACATGGCCATACTTTCGAATGACAAAGAATAATATTTAACTTTTTTCATTTGCCCGAGATAGCTCGGGATAATAAACTGATGGTAAATTAAATGTTTTCTTCTAAATAAAAAAAATTACAATTTCAGCCTAAAATTTATGTATTACGTTGTGTTTTAGTTCCTTGTAATTGTTAATGAAATCAATGACCATGTTGATTTTTTGAATTTTCCCCCCCAAATAAATTGGTAAGGGAAGCGGTTAAATGTTGTCTAAATCATATTTGTTTACGTTTAAAAAGTTTTTAATTACAGAAATTGTAAAAGAATACAAAAGTTGCTTTCGAAATCATCACTGGCTAATATCTGAAAATTAAAACTCAGTTAATAACATATTTAAGAAACAGCAATAAAATAAAACTTGTGTTAGTCAGCATACAGATAGTATTTTTTTATGGTATTAATTTCTATTTCTATATAATTTTTTATGGTAACAATTTCTATTTCTATATCGCTACAAAAATTATCGTCTTCGCTTAAGAAAAAAAAAATAGAGCGTGGAAAGAAGAAGAAAAACTTATTATAACAATTATGAACAGCGACAAATATATCAAAGCGAAGCGTTCTATTTACGTATCGAATATGTTGCCACATTTTTAATACAAAAGTTAAACTTTTCTCCACTTTGATAAATGTAAACTAATGCGAACCTTACAATTAAATTATTAATTCCTTCGTATATTATTCGTTTAAGTTGTCGAAAATTAATATTTCAATTGTAAAGTTCGCATTAGCATACATTTATAAGAGTGGAGAAAAGTATATGCATTTTTTAATAGTTTTTTCTCTTTGAAGACGAAAAAGCATAGATTTTCTTAGAAAATGACCGATAACAAAAAAACTAATCCAAATTTTTGAAAAAGAAAAAAAATACTTCTTCATTATGTCAAAAAACAATTATGTGCCGAGTTTCGTGCCTGGGCGAGGCTTCTGGGGCGATATATTGTGATTACAGAGAAACAGACACACACAGCCGCGTTTATTATTATGTATAGATGAGTTCAATTAAGGATTAATTTGATTAATTAAAATTTTTTTTAATGCATGCCTATTGTGTGTAGCGAAATTTTCACTTGCTAGATGTTTCTAGTTTGCTGTATTATATATGGACATTTATAATAGATTTGAGTACAGCCTTAAATTTGAGTTATATCAAGTTTTCGATTATTGAAATATGTCAATTTCGCTTTACTTAGTTTTTTTTTTATTTAGATGTATCTATGTTTTGTTTTTAATATTATAATTTTTATTTATAATCGAATTCTACGTAGCAATTTGTCAGATTACATAGCTAATTATTTTTTTTTTTTTTTTTTTTTTTTTTTTTTTGTCTATGATGTTTTACAAATTTTTTACTATAATGTTTTCAGAATATTTAGATGTTTTATGAATGCATCATTTTATTTTGTTTACAGATTGATTTTTATTTATTAAGTTCACTTAAACATGTTGTATGTTAGAAATTTTTCTTTAAATCGTATATCACACAGTAAACTTAAAAAAAGCTTAAGCTTTAAAAAAAAAATATCAAAAAAAAAAAAAATATCAAAACGTAGTTGATACCCTTCTTAAAAAGCCTCAAAGAAAATTTTGGTTTTAGGCGGTAGAAAGTTTTTTTCCTGCGTAATGCAAAAAAAAATGCCCTATTTTTACCTAAAAATGACCATTTACAATAATAATTATAATACTTCTTTGCTAGTTTTATAAGTTTACACATAACTAGTTTAATGTAAATTTTTATATTAATATTTTTAAAAAACGTTGTCGATACCAGTCGGAAACCTTAATGTTAGTAACGGATGTAATTATATAATTTTTCGTAATAACGCGAATAAGAAAAAAGAATTAAAGCTCACCAACTGAAATATTTTGGATTTGAAAGAATAGTTATTTCGATAAAGTTATCTAGCTATATTTATCGTATATTCTTAAAGTTAATTTCTTGAAATTTCGCATTGTTACTTGGCAAAATTTTAAGTGTTTTATTTTTTAAATTTTTATAATTAAGTGAAACATTTTCGGAAAACAGCATTTAATGCGTAAGGTATTTTTTTTTAAAATTCTCGTTATTTAAGACGTTAAGTCTAAGTGATTTTAACAAAACTGTAGCTATTTACTATAATTTTTTTTTCATATTCATTATTTAAATGTTTTATGTAAATATAGTATAAAAATTAAGCATATATTTAAATTTGAAACATTTGTGTTTGGTTTTCATTTGTTTACAAGTACCTTATCGCTCAGCTAATTAATTTGGACATCAAAAAGTGATAAAAAAATAGAAAAAAATTATAATTAAAAACTATGCAAACTTTCCCTGGTTACCCCGATCTGAAAAATAGTTTTGTTTGGAAGTAATCAAAATTAGAAATTAGATTTTTTTAATTTTACGAACCTTTTAAAAAGAATTGTGTTCATGTTTTTTATTGTTGTGTTTTAATTATGTTGATGTTTGCGCTTGCTTGCGTCAAACATTCATTAAATTTGTTGACTTTCAAAAATTCATTATTTCTTTTAAAGTAAAGACAGTTTTTGAAATTCATCTCGCTTCCTATCATAGAAAATATTTTAAAGCATCTTTCTCTCTCTTTTATTCATAAAGGTCATTTAAAAGTTATACAATTAAACAAAAGTTTTATAATTATAATTTAAATTATTTTCTTCATTAGTCATTTTTTTTACCAGATTTTTTTTTGTACCATTATTTTCATTAGTTTGGTATCGTTTGATGTGGTGATGGAAAAGTTTTCTAATTATTACTATGATTTTTTCCCAAACGTTTATTCTTTTCTTTTTCAAAAATGATTGTAAATTGATCACCCAAAAAAAAATTTTTTTTCTCCATTAAATCAGTTTTTTATGAAACTCAAATTCTACCACCTTATTTGATTATTATTAATAGTCGATGGGTAATATTATTATAACAAATCTCCGATAATTGTATATTAGAAAAAAATAAGTGTAGAGAATACCGGGCAATCACTCTTAACCTTTGACAATCAACATTGCTGGGAATACAAAGAATTCCGTGTAGTGGCACTTAATTTAGAAAAAAAAATCAGAGTAGAGAATACCAGGGCGACAATTAACCGGGCAGTAATATTACACTATCACTACCTTGTTATTATCCTAATTAATCCGATTATTATTAATAACAAACTTTGATTACTAATAATAATCTTGTCACTAATCACACGTATTCTACACTTTGTTTTATTTCTAATCTATCCTTAATTATTATTATAAGAAGAAAAGAGAACAGAATTCAAAAACTATCATAACTACTAAAAAAGAATATTTTGATATACAATATAAAATTGTATTACATTTGGCTCAGAAATTATATTTATTATTTTTCAGTTATGCTTTATTCTTCTGGATGATTAAGGTTCAAAATACTTTTACTTACTATAAGAGTTAATTAGCATAATTTTTTAAATTATTATAGGACTTATGTTTTTGGAAAAAATATTGGACATTTATGTTCATAAAATTCAAAAGAATTATTTCTATCCGACTTTTTTGCAGATTGATAAAATTTGCTTACTTGTTCTTTCGTCACATTGCGCATATACGCTAGTGTTTGTAAAAATAATAAATCAGTAATTTTAATACGAACGATAAATTTTTGAAACTGTATTTTCCTGATTAAAATTTAGCAAGGCAAGTACATATTAATTAAAAATTGTATGGCTGAAATTAGTGGTTATAACTAAAAATGAGTGAATTTTGTTTTCTTTTTTCTTAACATGTAATAAATGTTGATATATTAGAAATAGTAAAGTTGAAAAAAACATTAAAATTACAAAAGCTAATGTGTTGATTACACAAGCCTGTGAAATTGAATTTTTTGAAAAATACAAGAGAAGTTATTGTTGATTCATATGTTATTTGATGTGCTGATTTTGAAAATGACCTTCATTTTTCCCAATCACGTCAGGATTTTTTGTAAAATCGATATTAATGTTTTTACTAATATCCTATTTGGAAAAGAATTCTCTCAAACAATTTTGTATGTACTATCTGGTAACTGTCATTTTTATTCATTTTGATCTATATAAAATTTAATCTTGTGAAAGTAAATTGATTTGTGAATGATCGGCTAATTTTTTATTAGTTAAAATGAATAAAACATACAGTTGCCAGATTGCGCAAGTCACGTATGGTGGAGAGAAAAACAAATAGTTCCATGTGTTTAAACTTTTTACATCAGTTTCTAGAAGAAAATCACCAGGCTACCATTTAAATTTTAAGATAACTTACGTAAAATTGACGATTGACTAACATTACCAAATATTGTGTAGGTGTACTTGAAAAATTGAAAAAAAAAAAAAACAACAAAAGAAACAAAATAAAAAAGTTTATATTTAAGTACATACTCGTTTACCTCTGAACTTTATTTTTGATGATCTTCTTCTATGCTTAATCTCAGGTCTATCTCGAGCTATTTACAGCGTTTATTAACATTAATTGGTAAGTAATCTAAGATAAAATTGCTCTGACCTTAATTTATCAAAAACGCACAGGTAAAAATTGTTGCGGGTTAAAATTTATATAATATATATAAATAAAAGCGGTATAATTACGGATACATTTAAAAACAAAAAATTGAAATTTATTAGAACTATGTTATTTAAGTAGGCTAACTATTTTGTTTCTGAGGCCTAAGTTAAGTTTTGTTTCTGAGGTCAAGTCCTGAGGACTTGATACATATTTCAGGTTTGAAAAAAATTAAAAAAATATTTTTTCAATTGAAAAAATTTTAAAAAACGTAATTTTTAAAATTTTTATTTTAGTTTTATGTCCGTAAATTTCTTTGAGTTCTTGCTTAAAAGTGGTAGAAATTTCGATGAATAAAGTAGTGATAATATCGCCACTAATTTTGCTCCCATTATGTAAAAAACAATATTAAATTGGATTATCATCAGACACTAGTTGAAAATTGTTGGAAAGTGTTCGAAACTTCGATGGGCGTTAAGCTATCTTAGACATTGAAATAACCAGAAAAATTCTGTTTATAGCTGATCAGAAATCGATTGATGCTTGCATTGTCATCCAACACAGAACTCCAGTTAAAATTTAAACATATTAGCTAGTCAAAAAGTCAAAATATTCAATAACAATAAATTCCAGAAACGATAATAGAGACAAATTCTGCGTGTGGTGATCAGGACAAGATTGAAACTTATATTCTTAGACATAGAGCTGCAGTTGAAATTTGAGTCTCAATGTTTTTCGGAAAGTGATCGAAAAATTGGATTAACGAAAAATTCTATTTGATGATAAAAGTCCTCCTGTAACTATAATGATACCATTTAAACCTTAATTGTCACCTGGCATAGTAGCAAAAAGGGATTTAAATGCACTGGCTAGTTGGAAAGTGGTCAAAATTTCTATTGCGAAATTTCTACTTCACAGATCCGAAAGTGATTTAATAAAAATGAAATGAAAGAAACGTTTTTAATAAATTTGGCACTTTAATTATGAAATTATTTTTTTTTCTTAAAGAACAATATTTTAATAGGCATTTTCATCGGCAAAAGTGATTCTCATTACTTTCAGAATTGATTACTTTAAATATGAATTTTTAAATTAATATAAATACGTCATAAAAATATCAATAGTATAATAATTGAAAAAGTAGTTTTTACCATTTCTAAAAGTCATCCTCGCCTAAGTTAAATGTACTCATTAAAATATATTTTAGAATTGTTGTAAAAAAAGTAAGTTAAAACATAAAGTTAAGACACCATAATAATCGGCGTCTGAAAACTTTATAATAAAAACAATTATAATTTAATGAAAAACTGAGAAAAACCTAGCGAAAAATTTTCACCAAAAAATATAATCATTCTACGGTGTCTTAAGGATATAATCGCTCGAATTTAATTAGTAATTTTTTTTTCTGTCCCTCAAATTTTTTTTATATACTATAATTTGATTTTCGTGTTTTATGTACAAAACATGTGTACATATTTGAAAAAATTTGCATTTAAGGACACCGATCAAATAACCATCTAATTTTTTTAAATAAATCTTATTTTCTAATTAACTAATTATAATTTTTCCCTAGACATGAGAATACTTTTGCTATATTTCCCATTTCATCGTTATGATAAAACAAAAATGTTTTCGAATTATCAATGCTGCGCAATTTTAAAATTTAAATTTTTTAATTGACAAAAAAATTGTTTTTTTTTTTTAATTTTTTTTTTTATCATCACCAGCGTGAAGCCTGTTAAGGACCCTGGGTAAATGCTCACTTTTCCCTGCCTTGATGGCTCTGAATATTAAAAGTCAATTTCTAGTTTAGTGGTAAATTTAAAATAGAAAAGAGATCCATTCTATTTATTTCTAAGTACCTTTAAGCAACGGTACGATGTTTGTATAACTGTGGTTAAATAATTTCAAGTACTAACGTTTTTTGTTTTAACCGACCAAATCTCTTAATAAGTATGGTGAGCGATATCTGAACAACTTTTTCCATTTAGACTTTTATTTATTTTGATTTATTTTTGCGTCTCCCATTTATAATTGAATATTCATCAAGGAAGTCATTAAAAAGATTAACAAGGTTAAGTATAAGAATCGGATTGATCGAAAATAGGGTTGCCGGAGAAGGATTAATTAGACAAAAATGATTAAGATCAATAAGTCTCAATTTTCGCAAATTTTCATGAGCCTAAACGTATGGCTCCCAATACTATTTTGCATAATCAGTATAGAGTGTTAGTTAAAAATGGGTTTAAACTTACAATGGTTATAAAAGAGCATATTGTAACAGGGCTAAAGAGAAGAGAAGGGCTAGTTCACTCCGCTCTCAGAACTGAAGATACGATTTTTCTCCTCATGACGTCACTGTGTCTACAGATCTCGGAGGTCGCTAGCAAAGATATTATGATAACTTAGCATCTTTCTCTCTGTAAAAAAAAAGTTAGACTTTTTCTGGTTTTTAGCTTTCAAACTTACACAATATTTCCGTTCATAAACATAGTTCAAAAAAATTTTCTTGGCCATAATATTAAAATAAATACCATTTAAACTCTTAAAAATAGTTTACTAGTTGTAGTAAATAAAGCTATAAATACTTTATTTTAACATTTTCAGTTTTAACTCTTACTGTTACAAAGAAATAAAGCATATATTAATACTTTTTCAGCTACATATTGTTCGATAACAATAATTTGTAAAGTTTTGTTAAATTTAGAATCCTGATTTTAAAATAAGCTGTCAATGGTAATTTGTTTATACTTAATCATTAGGAAACTACAACCTTAAACGCTAATTACTGAAATAAAATAATATTTTATTTTCATAATAACATTAAAAATTTTACAATTGCTTATAGATGTTTAAATTTTAGAGAATATAATTTTTAAAAAAAATCATAAATATGTAGAATAACTACATTCAAAACTTATTTATCTGTTATGAAATTAGAAGAAATTTAACTATTAATAATTTCACTTTTCATTTAAATTTTACTTTTCTTTGACCTTATCCATTTTTTAATCTTTTCACTTGCCTTTCTTTTTGAAGTAACGAGTCGGTTTCTGTTTAGATGGCGAATTCTTATAAAAGTTCTTAGACGACAAAATAAGTGTATTGCTGCTTTATTTACGGCAGGATATCGTCCCTCTAATTCAATTCATTTATAAGTTCTTTGATGACACCTTTTGATTTTCTGTAAAATGTCCTATGCACACTTTGAAAAATATTTTCAAATTCCTGACACACTTCCATCCATTCTGCTGATGGAACAAATAATCCTCCCAAAAATCATACGCTTTTGAAGAAAGAGAACGTATAATAATACATCGGGAAATGTCCTCTGTTATCCATTTGACATTTGAAGTACCCTTCATTAAAGATTGTATTTGACCTCTTATAAATACTTTTTTTTACACTTTTTTCTAAATTATGCATTTTCTTTAAAACTTGTTCCAATTTCAACAATTCCCTTCTTTGCTCATAATTTTTTTTTCTTCAGAATTCTTTTTCTAGATGCGTTCCACCGTTTCATACGCTGAACTGATATTTTTTTAATTTTATTTCTTCATTATTTTTATTTTTCAAATCCTTTTCTAAAGTTTCCATTCTCTCTTTCAGTACTTTAACTTCTGCTTTTAATTTAAAGCATTTATCACAATTTGTTTTACTTAAAAAATTTTCATTCCTTGTATTTAAATTGCTTTTCTTTGGGCTTAGAGTTTTTAATCTGCCCAATGCACGAACCAACACTTTGCGTTTGTTCAATCTTTCTTGCCGAGAAGAAATTGTTTGTGAAGAAGAAAATGGCAAATTTACTCTTGGTATTGCAGAAGATTTTAAAATCACTCTAATCGGCAATCCAAGCAAACGATTTCTCATATCATCTTCATAATCTTCTTTCAAGAAATGCTTACTACATATTCGTGCATGTTTTATATTAACTGGGTCATTTCGTTTGCAACGTTGAAGCCATTCTTTACATAGTTGCACATTTACTTTAGGAAAAGCATGGAAAATTATATATTTTCCTTTTGTATTTCTATCAGAGTTTTTACAAGTTGCAATCGCACAAACTGGCATTTCGTTAATAATTTTAAATTTTTATAATTCACCTTTAAAAAACTGAGGAAAATCATTATAGAAAACAACGAAAGTCTTGGAATATGTCTCTAAAAAGGAATGCTCCAATTTTAGTTAAGAGTTAGTTAGACAGAACGCTCCGTTCTTGAAGTATAAGTTCAAGCTTTGCGCCAAAGTGTCGTCACAGGAGAAAATCTGAGGTTTGGCGCGGCGAGAGTTTCTTCAAAGGAGTGAACCAGCCCTTCTACTCTCTTTAGCCCTGATATTGTAAGCTAAAAAGCGTTATTTCATATTTTTGAAAATAACGTCTCTCTCTCTCGGTCGCAGTATGTTCAGTAACACAAATCGTTAAATGATTTGAAAAGAACTGCAAAAATGGAGTACAGAGGGCAGTAGACCCAGTAAACACATAATTGTTAATGGAAAGCAGATTAATTCCTATTTATTCAAAGAATTATGCTTTACAGATTTCTTATCAGATTATTATTTCACTGAATGTTATTTTTTTAAATGGTGCATTAAAGTGGTATTGAAAAAGTAAGGCATTATGTTATCATCTCAGTGATAAGTTTATGTTATCTCAGTGATAAGCTATCTGACAGACTGAGTTTGAAAATTGCACCGAAGAGTGAAGTTCTTGGTGTTCCTGATTATTATATCAACTCTTATAATAAGTATAAAATGCTTAAGATGCGTTGCTTATCAATCTGAGAAAATGTTTTTCAACTAACTTGACATTAATTGAATTTTATCTTGTGACTTTCAGATCTCTGCAAGGTAATCTTTGTTGAAACTAATAATGTAAATATTCTATCAACAATAAGAAGCATATCGGGCGAATCGTCTTTAATCTATGAATCATTTGTGTGATACTGTCGTCAAACTTATGAAGCTTTTGAGCTACGGTATCGTTTTTAAATCCTACTGTAAGGTACCAACCAAAAGAATTATACCGAATTTTTTTTTAGAAAAATCTAACATTTGGTTTATCAGCTCAATGGTGGAATCAATAAATTTAACCAACCAGAGCAGCGTTAGCGCGAACTATTGAAAATGTTTCCTCCAACTCTTACTGATCGACGGTTTAGTGATCACTGCTGTAGTAGAATAAGTGCCTAATCTGAGATCGTTTCCAATAGGCGATGCTCTTATGTTTGCAAAAGGGGGTGATCGACTGCATCAATTGCGATTCGAATGCGATTTCAATTCGAATCAATTTCAAATGCGAGTGAATATTCTGTTACGTTTTATATATTCTTTTATGTCATAAAATTTTCTTTAAATTAAGCATGAACCAATTTTAATTCAACTTTTAGCTTTTTGAAGTGGTATTTCTTATGCAGCATGGTTAGTTCCTAATATGCGATATCATAGATTGCCTAATATGGGATACTCGATATTCTCTCATATTAAGCGTCGATATTCTCTCATCTCGATATTCACCAGGCTTCTTATTGTGAAATCTAATTCCTTTGTTTCTGATGGGGATAAACTTAATCTAAATAAGCATAATTCGCTTGGAACTGCAACTAAAGGTCTTGGAGGAAAAAAGTAAAGAGAAGTATGTTTCTGAATGTTATTTCGTATTGAAATATTGTCTATACTCGTTAAATTGCATACAGTCACACAAATGAAGTCACCTTGATTTTGTGCAGTAAATGGTCGTAAAATAAACCAATGGGAACAAAGCATTAATATCAATGTACAACTATATATTCATAAGGAGTAACTAATTCACTTTTCTGAACACGCATCCTGAGCAGGAAAAAAAATCTTGAATATTAAAAGAAAAAATACAACTGAGAGAGAGAATGGTGTTCTATTGAAATAAAACCACTTCTGTTTATAGCCAATCCATGGCGTACTACTATTTAAGACAATTGTCTCAAATAGCAGAACGCTATCCGTCATATGTATATCAGCTGAAAAAAAAACATTTTCGGTCAGTAGTCATCTCTGCAAATGGTAGTAAATGAGTTTCTAGCATTGTTTGGTAAGAGGTGGTTTGAAGAAGTCACGTTTACTTTACAATTGAACCGAATCCTCCCCCACCATTTATGAATCTCCACATTGGAGAGATTTTTTTTCCTCATCTGTTCTGTTCTATTTATCGTAAATACAATGCGATGCTAAAGAATTAAACGGTAGCTCCATTTGAATGCTATCCACAAGCAAAGGTGATTAGGAAAAAATAAATTTGCATTACCCTAACAATTTTGTATGCTATTCCAGTGAAATATAATTTGCTGGAAAAAAAAATTTGTAAAATGGGTAACTATAGTTGATTTTGTAATATTTGTATATTTTTGCTTCATTGTAATATAATTTATTTCTAATTATAGTTTGATGTTGTTTAAAATTATCGCTCTTAATGACTCCTATATTTAAAGCTGGGACTCAAATTAGCTGTTCCTAAAAACAATGCAACACGCCATTGCTTCCGAGAATTGCTGCTCTAATATTCAATCACATATCTAAAATTCGTGAAATTTTTGTGCCTTTTATTTTATCGTAGTTTTATTTAGAAAGAACCCTCTCCCCCCCCCCAAAAAAAATGGTAATTAAAAAAAATAATTTTTTTTTTTTTTCGTCTGACTGTAATCAGGCAATGGCGATAAAAATATGAATTCATAATTTTTTTATTGTTACCAAGCACTTTTTTTAATACATTCCTCAAAAATAAGTTATTTTAATATTGTTTTTTTCTCGATAAACCAATAATTTTAGCTTTCTTGTCTAGAAGGAGATAAATAAAATTAAAGCATTCCATGTGTAATAAATATATCATATCATAAAAATACGTATACAGAAAGTTAATTTATGTCAAATAAACGCACACTTTATTCTCCTTATCTAGAATATTTAAGATAAACAAAAAAATTTCATTTTTGTTTAAAAATTAACGATTTCTACATATTTCCATTTGTTTAATGAGAATATATTGCTTTAGCATGCAAAACGTTTAAGACTGCATAAAATATTAATGTTTCCTCAAAAACACGTAAATGTTTCCTTAAAATAGCAGTCTGCATTAACAAACTACTCATACTTTATCATATTCCATTTCATAACGTACTTTTACAGTTTGGGAAAATTCTAAGTTGAACAAATATTTTATTAACTAACTGATACCTTGTTCCTACATTTTTTATGGAATATTAAAAGTTTCAGACATAGTTTCTCTCATTCATGTCGACAGTATAATGCAAAATATTTGTTCTTCCTGAAAAGTTTTCCTCGATTTATCGATTCTGTGAATGCAAATTTATATTACAATAGCTTATAATAACGGCATATTCAGATATTCATTAAATTTATCCTAATTTGCACAGTGCTTTGAGCTCGTATATTTACCCTTTATATTTAGTTTTTGTTATATTTTTATTTTATATAATTTCTTGAGTTTTTGTGATGCAAACAATGATTATATGCTTTAACAGAAAGAAAAATATGTTTTTTAGCAGTTATTTATAATTATTTCTCTAAAATTACTACTGTGGCTAACGCAGCAATTTTTTTAATATAATAAGTAATATCTACTATAATAAGTAACTTCTGTCATCAATATTTCGCTGAAAATTAAGAATATATTTACAGCTTAATTATTTATATGTATATAAAAATGTATGTCTGTTTGTGTGTTCTTTATAGACTCCTAAACCATCCGATCAAAAACTATGAAATTTGGCATACAGATAGTTCTATAAGCACGAGGAAAGTTACTGTCTATATTAGAACATTCTACGTTCGAAACGAAAGGAAAAACGAAATGGAATTCTTTGATTGGTTAAGCGTTAGCCATTGTTTTAAATTTAACCACAAACGATACAATTTTATTAATATTTTGAAAGATAACATCAATGATATTCGTTAGCTTATAGCTAGCTATATTTGAATTTTTTTTAAAAAAGAGTTTATTGCGCGTGTTTTAATATTTAATTATTTTTTATTCACTATATCGGATAAAATTCAATGAACAACATTCACGTGGTAGCACGCATACTACGTCACTAAATTGATATCTCTCAACTTATAGGAGCCTTATCTCAACTTATCTGATACCACGTGTTTATTTTGCTTCGAGAAATTATTTTAGAACGTGTTTCTATAAAAGTAAACAATTTAAAATCAACAGTAATTGAAAGGAAAAAAATAGTTTTATATATTTAAATGCAAAATTAATATGGTACTAATTTGTTTCAGAGAAACGTAAAAAATCGCCTTACTATTACTGACGTCAATGATGATTAGTTAATTTAGGTAATATATTCATTTTAAATAAAAGAAATAAGCTATGTACTAAAATGGAGTAATTTGTCTAGAGAAACTTTAAAAAATCGCCATGAAACTTTCAAAACAATTCTGCTACATCAAACATGCCCATATTGATGCAACCACTATATTGATATTTTCTCCGATCCATTAATTCCCCTAAATTGTCACTTACTGGGTACTTTAATCCCAGTTTGTAGTTCACTAAGCCCTTCAATTTAAAATATATCCTTTTCAGTTTTAAGCAAGATTTCGTAGTGTTGCTTAGTACTGATTTATTTTTTATTTGTTTTTTATTCAACCCGTGCGAAGAGCGGGTATTCAGCTAACATGATAATAAAGCTTGTATAATGTGATTTTAATATATCTTATCAGAAACTATGGAGAAAAAAAAAAGTAGTTTTGTTAAAGTTGTGAACTTTAAGCAAAAATAGTGTGACAGGTGCGGTTGGTGGCAAATGGTTGGTTACATCTCCTCAGAAACTTCAGTGCGGCTTGTCCTCGAATTGGTTTTGACTAGCAGCCATCTAGCGTTATCCCAAAATTATGTGGTATGAAACTCGGTATTTTCTTTAATTTTTCACTTGAGAGCCTTGATGGCTCAGGGGATACAACGTTAGCCTTTCAATGCGGGGAACGGGGTTTGAATCCCAGCGATAGCTAGTTGATACGAATAGCACATTCTACTTGCAATGACCACAGTGCCGACGTAAAATATCCTCAGTGGTAGACGGATCATGTGTTAGAGTCCCCTTGCAGTCAGACTAACCGTGGGAGGTTTTCGTAATTTTCCTTTCCACGTAACGCTAAATTGAATGAGATTCATCCCGAAACGATAGGACTAATAGTTAAGAAGTTATAAGGGTTTTGTGTACAAAAAATAAAAATTTGTATTTGTACTATTTGCATATCTGGTATTGCTATCTAAACTGGTGATACATTGTTTCCAATTTATTTCTTAATGCTAAATCGAATGAGACTATACATGAGTCAATAAACCGAATAGTTTAAAAGTTGCAAGCTACTTTATTTACAAAAAGTTATATTTTTGAAATGACTTAGTACATTTGTTTATTTTGTTATCTATTGTCTTTCCGTACGTTTGAGGTGTCTTTTCTGATGAATTTTTAATGCTGATTATTCGAGTTGATAAGATAAATAGTTTTGAAGTTATAAGGGTTTTATTTAAAAGAACAGCAACTTAAAAAAAAGCACATATTATACGAAAAAATCAACGTTTGAAATATTAGATATTTTTTTCATGTTCGGTCTCATTCCATTGAATGAAAAACATACATAAGAAACAATACTTTACTTGTTTATATAGCAATGTAAGATGCATAAATAAGTGCGAGTGAAAAATCGTACATTTTGTGTACAAAGAACGCTCAAAATCTGATTGTTTTGGGATTGATCTCATTCGAATCAACTTGAAAAATTACAGCGAAAGATATATCTTACATGTTCAGACACTCCCTGGATGGCAATGTAAAGTGTATAAATGTCAAACAAGTAGTTTTTATGCATAAAAAACTCTTGCGACTTTTAAACTATGTGTTTTATTGATTTATGTATAGTGTCATTTGATTCAGCGAAAACAATTATATGTAAAACAATTTCTTAATTGCTTAGATGGCAATGTCAGATTCGTGAATAGGTACAAGTACAAGTTTATACTTTTTGTACATAAATCCCTTATAACATTTTAACTATTAGTTCAATCGTCTCAGGATTGATCTCATTCAATACAGCGCAAAAAAATGCATCGGACCTGTAGTCCTACTTGCCGGTCTTAACGAAATTAAATTCTTTTCACCTCTATTTCGTTCAACAAAAAAAAAAGGGGGGGGGGTAGCAACCGAGGAGCGTAGGTTTTTTTTAGGTATTATTTATAATAACGTTAAAAAGTTTTCTATCAAAAAAATTTTCTTATTTTTTCAAAGAAAATGTTTTAATTTTACAGGATTATATAATGACATAATATCTATTAGTATATCTATTATTATTACTACATATAACTATTATTATTACTTTAATATATCTATTATAAAATAAGGAAGTGTTGTTAATTTTTTCTTGGTTTTAAACAGTTTTTAACAAAGCAAGCATACAAGATAATTAATTGTAGTGAAGAAATACGTAATTTTGTTTGATATTTTTCTGACGTAACGTATTAAAATTGATGTGAGAGGCTAAATTGCGAAATTATCCACAATGGTTTTTGTTACCATAAATTTTATAGTAAATAAAAATTTTTCTATTTTTTATATTTTGGTTATCTTATTTTATTATAGTTAAAATATTTTTAAAAAAAATAGGAATCGTATCTTATAGTTGGCTGTGATGTAAAAAGTTATACGTGTGAGTGCAAATTTGCATACAAAATTTGCTTTTATTTAAAAGGCTCATTAATTATATATTTTTCTAAAATTTATTTCTGTAATAAATATTCTTAATATAAATTATTAAAGAAAAAAATCAAAACTATATTTCTTTCGCGGAATAACATTTAATCGCCAAGTTGATGAGAAGTGTTAAAGAAAATTAAAATAAAAAATGTATCTTACTGATTTTAAAGTTTTCATTGCTGCATCACTCTAAAATAAAATTAGTCTTTAAAAGTATTCAGTTTTTATGTTAGAGAAATTCAATTTCTAAAAGTTATTATTGTATCCAAACGCCATTTTTTCAATTCATTCTGGTAATATTATATACTAATAATTATAATTTGATCAAATATTTGATCATAATTTGATCAAATGAAATTTTTCTATTTCATTATTATCTGTATTATTTGTTTAGCCTTATTAAATATTTTTTTTCCAGGTATCCATTAAGAATATGGAAACTAAAAAAATCTTGGAAAAGCGTAAACATGAAGAGAAAATTCCAGGCAAAAACCATTATACTAATAAGTAAGTAAAACGCAAGTTTTGATTAAACTTTCATTTTTAGTTTGCAGAAGCATATTTTATCCTAGCGTGGACATCAATGTTATTTTTCATAGATATTTAATATTCAAATATATATATTTCATATTTTCTAATATAATTTTCATATTTTTAAATTTATTTTTTCACATTTTGAATATAGTTTCATATTTTAAATATATATTCATATCAAATATATATTTTTCATTTTATAATCTTAAGATGTCTTTCGAAAATGTAAGAGAAAGGTTTCTACTTTCTGATACTCTTTGAGACACATAACAATTATTATGATGTTTATTATTGTTGTGCCGAATGTACAAAGCAAAAAAAAAAAAAAAAAAGAAATTACTGCGAGTATCCTGAATAACTTATGATCAAAGTTTCTAGTAGTAGGACTTACACTTAATTAATTATTACCGTCGATATTTTAAACTACGAATTCAGACACAAAAAGGTACTTTCTGCGAATAAATATACTTTTTTCCCCTACGGATTCAGATTTCTGACCCCTAAAAAATTGGTAACCATAATCTGGAAAATTTAGCCTAAAGTTAGTTTTTTTAGTCCAATAATTTAGGCAGAAAATCAGTCTAAAGTTAAAAGAACTTTTTTCAGTATTTTGCTCTATCTCGAAAACTTTTTAAGTAATTCAAAAAAAAATTTTACGCGTAATTATAAAAATAGTTTATCTAAGGATGTGAAAAACTAATTATTTTTAACAATAATTTATTATTTTTTGTTTTTGGAAAAAATTCTGAATTGTAAAGCATTTGAATATTTTTACATAAATTTAAAGTTTTATCTAATGAAGGTCTAACGATTTCTCGAACCTTCTTATTCAACTGGAAATATTGTTTAAAGGGGGGGGGGGTGATAAATTAAAAATTCGATCTTAAGCATTACATTACAAATTCGTAAAATGTTAGAAGGTTTACTAACCACAATGAAGCATGTAAACATCTAAAATAATCTACATGCTGGACCTGCATAAAAAAAAGGAAATTCAATTAAAATAGTTTTTGCCGTGTCCATTTTTTTTTTTTTTTTCTGTAAGTATCTAAACAAAATTCGATGAGCCCTCGGAGCTCTACTGTTTCGCCATTTACAGTAACAATGTTTTGACAAAGCATTCATAGACATTGCATTCATAGACTTGAAAATTTTAAATTATCAGTAAGTAGCCAGTTGCCGGTAGACTCTAATAACTTAGTAGCCGCACTTATTCCTTGTACCTAATTAATCGGTAACCGATATCGATTGGATCTTTTCATTTAAAAGCTATTTTTAGCGAATTTTTTTTTTGTTCCTTGGATTAAATTATATGTTTAAAAAAAATTTCATATGAGAAATAATCTGCAGCTATAAAAAGTTAATACAACAATAAAAATAATATAAATTACGTGACAATAAAAATTTTGAATGCAAGCATTGAAATGAAACATTTAAATGAAAATCCTTTTTTCCAGAGTATCTTTCTGCATTGATGTACTTTTATCATTATACAATTTTTAAAAAAACGATGGGAAAAAGTGACCGGTTGTATATTTAATTTAATTCGCCACATTTGTCTTGTTGACTCGTCTTAAGGCGAGCGGCTAGGCATTATTTTCAGGTCTACACATAGATATTAATAAAAAATTCTTAATAATTGCATAATAATATTAACATACATGATAATTCCCTGTATATGTTACTGTACGAAGAAATTTGAAACTATTTTTATTTTAATATTACAACAAAAATTTATCATGGAGTTGTCTATTTTCTTTGAAACCTAAAAACAGTCATGAATCAATTAGTGGTATCCGTTCATCGAATGCTATCACAGATAAAATTCTGTAGGGGGAGTACTGTAGTCTCTCTACCCCTACAATTATACAATTCCAATTCACTAGTATGTAAGACGGGTTAACTCGATTTTATGTTGGGGTACCTTTCCATACATGAAGGTTGACATAGTCGATAACACTCGCCCCGCACACATATCTATCTCCTACGGAAAAGATGTTGGTGGAAATATAAAACACGTCGTTTGACTAAAAATTTTAGTACAAAATGGACTCTTCATTAAAAGAGATTTTGAAGAATCAGTTCTTTTTGTTGAGAAAAATGACAAAGTATTTTTTAGTTGAGAAATCTCAAATGAAATTGAAATAGCGCGTGAATGGAGATATAATATTAATTTGTGTATGGTGCGAAAGGAAAAAAAGGCGTTTTCCCAGGCTCGCAAATTCCGAGCGTATTTGTACTAAAGAGTAATGTAGGTGATTCTCACGAAATACGACAATTGACTGTCTTTTGCTCCAAGATCTAATACTATACTACTAGAAGAACTTTTTCAAAAAAAAATTAATGAATAGCATTTCTGTTAGCATTTTAAAATGACTTTGCATTAGCATTGACTGTTTTGTATACTAAAAAAATTTTAGTGAATTTCAAAATGTCATTTTCCTGGTATGTCACAAACAATACTTCCAATAATAACTAGCTTCAAAACTTCCCATAAATTTTTCAATATCTAATTTATTTATTTTTTTATCTCAACCGTTATGAGCATTTCTAGAATATATGTAGAAGGTATTTCCAAAAATTTAGTTGAAAATAATTTTTTCTGTCCATAATTTGTTTGTCACATGAAAATCAGTCATTTTCTATCCACTTTTTTTTTAGTAATTTATAACTAAAATAGATATCACCAGCAATCAATATCTTAGGTTAAGAGATTGATTAGAATACCATCCTATCAGAACATGTCTTATTGTAGGAATAAGGAACCAACTTTCTGGTTCAAAATCTATTTCAAAAAATTTTACAACGTGAGTAGGATTTTATGTTGTCATCTTTCTGTCTTCTTGAAATCATTAATAACATAAACTGCATTGATTTACCTGAAATATTTCAAGAAATCCTGTTTTTTGCTGCGAAAAGTTAACGTCTAAGGACGAAATGTTAAATTGAAGTAAAGTTTAATGCTGTAAAATGGCAATTTGTCATTATCCTGGCTTATGAATCCCAGGACATTGACGCAGTTACTAGAAATTATGTTTTTTTAAATAGTATAATGTAAAGAGGGAAAGCAAATATTAACCTAATACCCAGTTTATGTAAGATTGTAGCATGCTTGTATGTAATCAAAGTTACTTATTTATTTAATGATTGATTATCATACACAATTTTATTCTTTACATATTTACAACAAAAACATTTTTGATTCTTTCTACAGTGGATAAAAGAATTAATTTAAACAACTCATGGTCCATATGACGCAAAGGCTTTAGGTTTTTTCCCTTCAAAACACAGATAGTTAAAATATAAAGGATAAGCTACGAACATCACTGTACAATTTATTTCTGCCATAGTCTTTAAACTCTGCCTGGGTGCATAAATTAAAGAGTGTAATAAAATTTTAAAATAAAATGATTTGAAATATTTAAAATTTAAATAATATAATAAAAAAATTTCCGATGTAAATTATTATAAAATTAATTTTACTAGGTTATTTTGAAACATGGGGCGTAAAACAGTCAAGGAAAAATAAACTGAGGAAAGAAAAAGCGAGAAGCCGACAAGAAACGGTACGGGAGAATTAAAAATGATAGAGAGCTCCTTGAAAAAGAAAAACCTAAAAGAAATTTAAGGTATGCTCAACAGAAAAAGAAAGGAGTTGTAAAGCCAATCGCAAAGTTGTGTGAAAGAGATAAAAGTATACTGATAGAACATATGAATCATATTACCAGAATAAAAAATCAATTTCAGTTCACCAGTAAATTAAAATAAAATCTTTTTACGTAATCAATTTTAATTTTACATTGCTTTCAGTGAAAACTATAATATCAAATATGCACCAGAACCACAAGAAGCTAGAAGAACGCAATTTACATTACGCGCAGGAGTATACTATCAAACACCAGCGGAAAAGACCACAAGTTCTTCATTTTCAACTCTATCAGAATCTCTACATGTGCTATTTGGGCACATATAAAGAAAATTTTAAGTAATGTTTCACAGAGAGAAAACTTAAAGGAAATATATTTAGTGAGTGATTCGCTTTCAACACAATATAGAAATAAAACAAATTTTTATCTTTTAAAGTTTTTTTTTTTTTTTTTATTTCATCTAAGTTTGCCTAATGTATCATCCGGTCATTTTACAGAACCGGGCCATGGAAAGGGTGCACCGGATGCTGTTGGGGCGGTTGTAAAACGTTCTGCTGAAAAAAAGTGTAGCTTTTGGTGGAATGAAAATTTACAATTCTGTTGTTGAAAAAGAATGCAATTTAATAAATAAAAAAGTTAAGACTCCAGTTACAGACACAGTCGATAAGTTTATTGAAGGAAAAAAAAAACATTCTGTTTAAGGGTTCTCTGAATGTAAAATGAGCTGTAACTGCCAGTATTAAATGTGACATTGGTTCGCTCAACTACTCCAAGTTTTCCTACCACAGTACCAACTGTTCATTTTGATAGTGAATCATATTCAACTGAGCATGAGCTGATTCTGAGACAATTAAAGTTAATAGTTGAGTGGCTGATCAATTCAAAGATGAATGGTTTCTAGGTAATTGAATTTATTTTCAAACTAACCTATTTTAAATGCTGAAATCAGAAAAATTCCTTAGATTATCATTTTCATTGTAGGAGAAGTTTTTGAAATCGTTCATAGCGATACTAAAGTTAACTTTATTATTCTGGCTGGCAAACAGACTGCTAATCACTTTAAGTGGCTTTGGAAAAAAGACTATCAAAATTTTTAAGAATATCATCGTTTCAAATATTCTTACCCAATACCTTCCAGGCATTTTGCTTCTTCTGAAAGCTTCAGGATTAATGAAATTATACAAATTCTTTTTTTGTTTTCTTTGTTTTAACTGTTTCTTGGCAAATTAAAATGTAAAAAAAATCAAAAACTATCTTATTGTGCGTGTTAGTCTCTCACTATTATTGTGTGTGTTATCTCTCACTTAACTAATTGTTCAAATTGTTCACAATTATTTTTGGAATTTATTTACATAAAAAGTTAAAATTAACTTTTCAACTTCGTCTTTTTGAATTTCTTAAGTTGAGTTACTTACTATTAGCTTAAAATGACTGTTTTCTTAACTTCTAAGCTAATATGTCATTTTCCTGGTATTAAAAATTTGGTGAATTTCTATTTTTTTTCCTTGAGCAAATGTCAATAAACTACACTGCTGTCTATAAGATATTAATAAATGTAGCTAAATTAATATACAAAAAAAATTTACATTATTTTAAAGACTTTAGATTTGAAGAAGAAAAAAAAATGCCGAATTTTCATGTTTCCAAAGAATCACCCATGTACTAATACGAGATGTAATCGGAGAATATCAAACTGAAATTACGTCCATGTGATCATAGGCCGCTGGAGTCAGAAAGGATCGTCTTTTATACGATGTGGTACGTCTTCTTATCTATAAGTCCCGAACTGGTTAAATGTCTTCGAAATAAAACAATATATCTTAGTTTAGGAAGACCATAAATTTCTCTTCAAATTCTCGTATAATGATACCGAATTACTGAAATCAATGATAAAAAAAAATCCATGCCAAATATTTTAATTATTGCCAAGGGCAATGATAATTACTATGTTTGATTTCAAAACATATGCAAGAAAAATTATAGGTGGGAAAAAAATGAATAATTCACATATCAATGAAGAAAATAATACAGAAAGCATTAATGCATCTTAAATTTATAAATGGCTAATTCCTTAGGGCTGTGTCACACAGAACACACAGCAAAAACAATTTCTGATTTCGTAGTTGTTAACAACTTCGATTAATTCAGATTTAAGGAAAAAATGCTACTTAATTCTTCAGATTATCGTTGTATGTTGCATTAAAACAAAGAATCGAAATAGCATTTTGTTATCTTCATTTAATGATTTACAGGAAAAAAAATAATTATTAAGTCTTTTAATATATTTTATATTGTAACTATTAAAGAATGAAGGATTGCTTTGGGCAAAAAATAAGTCTTGAAATGTTTTCTTCTGCTCTGTCATATGAGGGTACGTTGCACAATTTTCTCTCATGATAAGCTAGTGATAATTTTTAAAAAAACATTAATAGCTGTAACTATAATATTAATGAAACTACTGTAAAGCCTTCACAAAAGTTTACATTTTGTAAAAAGAAGTGTTATGACTAAATTAAAAAAAAATTCATATATGCAATTTCAGCTGCGTATCACTCGTGAACTAGCTTTTACTGTTATTAATAATTTACTTTAAAATTGTAAAAATAGTTATTGGTACTAAAAATTAAAAAATTGTGTACACTTCCCAAAAATTAAAAATTTTGAAATTATCCGTCAAATTTAGAGAAGGTGTGCCCTAATATGGAATAGAACAAATATGCTACCGAAATGTATTAAATGTGTGCGTATTATTGTTATATTCTTAGAATAAGGTTGTTTATAGCATATCTATGACATAAGATTATAAAAAACATAAAAAAGATATTCACATGCACTTGGCTAAAAATAATACTCTTCAATGACGAAATTAATAAAGGCAATTTTCTCAAATACCATCCATGCTCGTGCTACATAAATTATAGAAGACTATGTAGAATAGAATGGGCTTCTATTCTATGTAATATAGTATATACTATGTTGAATAGAATGGTATGCATAGAAGACTTGGTTTCCCATTGTCGCCTTCATATATGTTTCAGATTGCTCTTTGTTGAGTCCACCATCTCTTTCGGCTTAATTGGGGTGTAGCATTTAAGGAGACAATCACATATCACATACCTTTCCTGTATGCGATAGTTTCTTAATGTGCGACAACTTCTTTTAACATTATTGACCTTATCCTTTAATTACAAGAATTTTTGTGTTGATTTACTTCTATGTCATAAAGCTGAAAAGTGCGACTGTAATCAACATGCCCTGTGGAAAAATTTATGTTTGGAGTACAAACAATGTATGTTCATTTTCATCCTTGGGGAAAGATGCTCGCAATAAAAATTGTTGGCTGCTAGTGATTTTTATACAATTCAATAAATATTCACGCTTAATAAGTTTAAGTTAAACTAATTAAGTTTCTTTGTTTTTGAATTTAAGTTTGGAAAAAAAAATCGCCATTGAAAAAAAATAGTGATAATTCAATTAGCGAAGCGGTAATAATTCAATTTGACAATACCTTTAACATTTTTTTAATTATCAAATGAATTGTTGCAGAACATTAAATTTGTTCTGCTTTTGAATTATTTTAGGTATTTATATGCAAGCCAAGTATGTTTTCAAATTTTGTCAACTATTTGAAAATATATTCTCAAATATTGTTAAAAGCTATTTCCTCTGTTAAAACGAAAGTATAATAAACTTCATGTTTAATTTTCTGAGCTCGTTAAAACTAGCTTCCAATTTCGGAAGTTTTAGCAATCAATTTACGACTGTAAAATAGTTTCTAGATCAAAAAAAAGTATTTTACTTAAAGAACATAAATTTTTAAAAAAGGATTCCAATATACATAACGAATGCTGAACTTTTTAAAAATTTTAATACTGTATTACATTTAAATAAAGTCAGATATTAAACAGACCGACAATACACTAGTACGGTTTTGTATACACACTTATTTTCGCAATTATAATATTATTAGCGAAGTAGGGGTTTTATAATGCATTATTTTATTCCATTTATATATTAATTAAATTAAGTTAGTTCATAAAATTTTAATTAAGTTTCATAAGTTAAGTTCATAAAATTAAGTTTCATAAAATTTTGTAAGTTGTAAGCATTCGCTTTGTGGTCGCAATACAATTTGAACATGTAAAAACTTGCACATAATGCACATATACTTATCTCGTATTATGGAATATCTCGAGAAAGTTTTTAATTGCTTTTCCATCTTCATACCTAGTAGAAAGGTTTTTCAGCACGGTTGCCAATCTCCTAAAAAAAAAAAAAAAAAAACTGGACATCATTAAACGAGGAGATTTGAGAATAAGCCTAACGAAATTAATGCCAAATAATAATAATTTATAATTAATGTATCAGGTTTATCCCTCCCACTAAAAGCATTTATTTATTGCTCAGTTATTTTATATAGCAGATACTAAATTTTAATTAGGTTCGTTTAAATTTGAATTTAAATAATAAATGCATAAAATTAACATGTGTGTTTTTTCTTAAGTTTTTCACACTACACTTCAATACGGTTAAAAATTTAAATCTTTCACAGTGAGTAGCACCATACCAGCTGTCAAAAATTCATTTGAAGTTGATGAATTTACAAAAAATCAATATCAGGTAAACAGGAGATGTACCCAAAACCGAAAAGCTTGAGAAGGGGTCTACGAGACAAAAAGTTTGGGAACCACTGCTTTAGAGTAACAGTTGTTCAAAAATTTTTTAGGTTGCGTAAAACTTGGATGTGTTCTGTGCATAAATATTTCTTTTAGCAAAATTTACACCGTTCAGTTGAGTGGTTTTGAATTAATTCTATTGTAATTTCGTAGGTGAAAAATCCTATCTTTAGATCAAAATTTATTAAAATTTTTTTTGCGGCCGTTAAAAAAAAAAATTAACAATTCACATATTTGTTTTTCGTAAAATTACCTTTTTACCATAACTTAGTAAACATTTTCGCATTCCAGAGTCCTTTCTAATTATTATCATTCTTGGGTCATTTAATATTTGGGTGCTGTTGGTATAATATATATATATATATATATATATATATATATATATATATATATATATATATATATATATTAGAAATTATAGGAAACTTTAAATGGTTTTTCTCTGCATCAACTTTATTAACAGACATTTACAATGTTTTAAGGACCTTTTTTGTATGCTGTCCTAAAGTGCTGTTGTCTTTAGTTTTTCTAAGGATTTCTCGGAATTTGTTCTCAATCCACAATTGTAGTTTTCAATCCTGTATATTTTAAAAGCCGTAATGACAAGGGGAATGCACTTTTAAATAAGAAATTAAAGTTTCTCTTTTACCACTAGAAAGAATGAAATTTAGTATATACCTATATTGCCCAAAAGCAGTCAAAATGACTGGATTGTAAAAAAATAAATAATATGTAAAGAAATTTGTTTAAAATTAATTTTTAATATTTTTTATATTATTTACAGCTATATAACAAGTTATTAGTAAATATTAACAATAAAAAAAATATATATGTTGTACAAATTCTAAGAAGTTGTGTCATTATATACGTCATTGTTTTTCTAATTGAAATTAAAAGCAGTCGAAATGACTTCCTTAGGCAATCTAGAGATAAAAAATAGGGTAGATGGAGTGCTTTTTTTCCATACTATATGTACATTCTCCATAGCACTGCTGTCGGTACCATAGGGGTCCGAGGGGTCCAGACCCCCCCCCCCCCCCCAATAATTAGGAACCCAGAGTCCATTATTTTGAGAAAATATTTCTGTTTAGTTTCCATAACTTTTACCCTCTTTTTTTTACATAGTGCAACTTATTATATTATACAATTTAAGGAAATTTAGTAAAAAATAAAATACATAAAAAAATGCACCATATAAAGAAAATAAAACATCTGTTTAGAGAACTACAAGAATTGACACAGTCACCCTTTCCTTCAATAAGCAATGTTTACACCATTCCTTTTCTTCACGTTGTTAACTGATAATGATTGATTCTGAAACACCCCTCAACACCTTCCACGTTGTTATTTATGTGATACCTCAAAAATAGCCGCCTTAGTTTACGCTTAAGGGGAAATGGCCTTTGCATTTTGAAATTGTCTTTATCCTATTTATTGCGCTGGACTCTTTTGTCCTCTTTCTTAAAATGTGGGGTATCAATAGACCCATCACTTTCTTGGCTATCTATTCAAAAATTGTCTCAAACAGGCAATTATCTTTCTTGGAAAACAGATGTATAAAAGCTGGATTGAAGAAGGGGGAGACTCTTGTTAACACTTTTTTTGTGGGGGGGGGGATTTTCTCATGAGAATTTCTCTGATATATAATCATTCTAAATCATCTCGTATACAAAGCGCTTATAGTTCTATTGCTCAATTACTTAAATTAGCCACTTCATGATAAATATAAATAGTTGTTTGCTTTCACATTTTGTTCCATTAATTGTTTTAACTTAGATTATTAGTTTGTTTTTTTTCAAATAAAGTTTATATAATTTTTTTAAAATAAACTTTATCATTAAATAAATCCATTAAATAAAGTCATTAAATAAATCCATCTCTGAGGAGGTAAGCAAATGTTTGTATTAAATCATTTAATACATTTATAATTGTATGTTTATGTACTGTAAGGATTATATTAATTGCTTTATAGTTTGTATACTATATTTATATATTACATTAGTTCATGACTTTACCGTTCATTGTTTGTGCACGAACTCATTTTTAACGCACGGAGTTTGTTCCTATTTTATATTCATGAAATCAATGTAACTTTTAAATTTTTAAAATTATAAATCGAAACTTAAAATTTTTATAACCTTTCTATAACTTTGTTTTTATTCGGAAATTTAATGTCAGGTTTACGATTACAAATTTACATATAACTTAATAAACAAATTAATATAAATATTGATTATTTATGTCATAATACAAAAATTAATATCAGCTTACATTTTAATAAATTGAAAGAATGAAAATATATTTTAAGTGTGAAAGTTCCATAAAAAAAAAAAAAATTCATATGATTTTATTACGGTCAGTAATAAAAACTTTTTTTTTGAAGAATGGGATAAGTTGTTAAACCTAATTTATTGTATGAGTGTTTATGCGTACTTTATGTAATTTTATTTATTTATTTATTTTTTTCAAACAATATGGGATTTTTAAAGTAATTATTTTGAGCTAATTAACATTTTCATAATTTGGTATTTTTAACTAATATTTTTTTCTGAATTAAAAGTATTAATTTTTTAAAATTTTAATGCTAAAATTATAAATACTGCTGATAAAAGAAAAAAAATGAGAGTTCTATGTCTTGTCTTCTTTATTTCTTTATGTAAATTTAGGTAAAGTTTTTATGGTTACTAAAACGATTCATCTGATCCAAGAAAATCGAAATATCTCATCTTATCTGATTCTTTTCTTGTAAATAATGAAAAGGTAAATATAATAAATAAAATATGCATAAAAATTATTCCGACCACAATTATTCTAATTTATCATTTCTTAAAAATATGAATACTAATTCTGTGAATCAACTGAATAATTTTATTTTCCTTTTTAATCACAATAATTTATATTTTTAAAACCATATAAGTTAAACCGGAACAAGATGAGAAAATTGCTAAATTTAAAACTGCTTTTAATAGTCTTGAATTTTCCACTTTTTTTTCTTTTTGTTGCAATTTATAGGAGTTTTATAAATATATTTATTTTAATCAATATAATCTCTATTGCAGCCAATGTTTAAGATAGTTCTATCAGTATTATTTTTAATGTTGTATCTTTCATCTCAGAAATCCAGATCAAATCAAATTCATATTAAAAAAAAAGTGTTTTTTTTTATCAAAACGTTTTATGATTTTTTCTAATATTTCTACTATTTAAAATGTTAAAATATGTCCCCAAAAAATTATCTCAATCTTGATTCTGATATCACATAGGATTACATGACTTAATATTATGCATTTATAAATCTCATGTCATTCTCATTAAAAATTTTAATAGGCAAAATGTTCTTTTCAAAACAAAACTATATTTTTAAGACACTGTACCTATTGGATTTAAGTATACTTTACTTTTACTTCAATTTTTTTAAAGAAATAAATTCTGCTTATTTTTCAATTTAGACTTTTGAAAAGGAGGGCATACATGATACATTAAAATGAAATATGTTACATGATACTTCACATATTTTTAATACTTTATATGTTTTAATGTTTACATATTTTTAACTTTTTTAATCATTTAATATATAATATTGTTATGAATAATGTATAAATCAAGTCTCTCAGGGGGCTAAATCTTTTAATAAGTTAAAAATATCAACAAAATTTAAAGTATTTTAATTTAACGATTCAATAAAGAATCTTTAAAACAATGCCTGGTCGAAAAAGCATTGTTTGTATATTATTGAATCGCCACACTATAAGTGTGTTTCATAGAACTTAGGAAAAATTTTAAAACTACTTAATCCTTTACTACACATTTTGTATGTCTTGTGCTCCACTGTATAAAGAATCAAAAATTTTTTTATTGCTGATATGTACGGAATAAAATTGTGGATAATAATCAATCATTAAATAAATAAATAACTTTGATTACATCCAAGCATATTACAATCATACATAAACTTGGTATTGGGTTAATATTTGCTTTCCCTCCTTACAGTATTAGCAGTTAAAAAAATTCTGGTAACACTTCAATATCCTGGCATTCATAAGCCAGGAAAATGACAGCCAGGATAATGACAAATTCGCCATTTTATAGCATATAACTTTACTTTAATTAAATACTTTGGCCTAAGACGTTTATATTCTGTAGAAAACAACAGGATTTCTTAAAATAACTCAGATGAATCTATGTAGTTTATGTTATTAATGGTTCCAAGAAGCCAGGAAAATGACAACACAAAAACCTACTCACCTTGAAAAATTTTTTGAAATAGATTTTGAACCAGAAAATTGTTTATTTATTCATGCAACAAGACATGCTCATATAGGAGGGTATCTAATCAATCTATTAACATAAGATATTGATTGCTGGCTCTATCTATTTTGGTTATAAACCACTAAATAAAAGTAGCCAGGAAAATGACAGATTTTCTTGGGACAAACAAATTATTGACGGAAAAAATTAATTTAAACGAGGTTTTTGTCAATAATACCCTCTGCGTATATTCTAGAAATGCTTACACCGGTTGAGATAAAAAAATTTAGATATTGAAAAATTTATAGGAAGTTTTGAAGCTAGTTATTATTGGAAACATTGTTTGGGACATGCCAGGAAAATGACATTTTGAAGGTCAATTAAATTTTTTAACTGTACAAAACAGTCAATGCGAGTGCAAAGTTATTTTAAAATGCTAACAGCAATGCTATTTATTAATTTTCTTTTAAAAATTGGAGCTTTGTGTTGGAAGACAAAGCAAGTTACATTCCTTATTTGACCGCTATTAGTTAAATTGTTTTCGAACTGCAATTAATCGTTGTTCATAATTTCGACCATTTTCCGTTAGCTAGAGCAAGTTTTGGTTTTTCCTAAAGGTTATAAGAAAACTTTATTTTATTGTTATCGTCATTGTTATATCACTTTCCAACAGACACAAAACTAAAATTAGCAAACAATAAGTTTTTGAAATTGTATTCATCCCGCATCTGACGATTGAATGCGCTCTATGTTTTTTTGTCTTCGGCGTGACAAAAATATAAATAGTTTTATTCCTTAAAGAACACATTATAAACGTTAAAAGTTATAGAGTTTAAAATTTCCATTTTATCCAATTTTTCAACTATTTAGATAAAACGGAAAATGTTTCAAGCAAAATCTCCATCCATAGTCCAATTTATTTCGCAAAAATTTCATATTAATCTACAAAATATTTTTAAAATATTGAGATATGGTTGGCGATTGCGAAGTGGGTTAAGAATGAAATAAACTGTCAATTTTAAATCCTTTCAACTTTTCAATGGTGTTTCTTTGCTATTGCATGTAAGATTTCTTTTCGATATTTCTTTAATTCATTATCTGTACAAACTTGAATTCTTTTTTTTCTTTTCATTTCAGCGCTGCTGTGCGTATTCAGCGAAATCAGGCCGAGAAGCAAAGGCGTGACCGACTCAACGACCAGATTGCTCAGCTGGCAACTCTTGTGCCCCCAGCTGTAAATGCCTCCAAGCCTCTTGACAAAGTTAGCATCTTGAGACTATCAGCGTCATGGATGAGACTCAATTACAGTGAGTCTTATTATGATATCTCATATATTCAATAACGAGATTTTAGCGTGTAGTTAAAAGATTCTCTTAAAATAAGTGTGTGTGAGATATGCTTGGAGTATTTTCACTACTTTTCGGAAATATTTTTTTTAAAAGTTTATTTATATATATATATTTTTATTATTTTTTTTTATGTTATTTAATTTAGTTTTTATATTAATTAAATAAAAAAAGTTGGTTGAGTTATATATTTTTGGCGAGTTTCTGTTCACGCCCGCTGATTGACCGAAAACTACCGTACTCTTCAAAGCTCTTTTGGTAAAAAATTACAGTTTCAGTTTGAGTGCTTAAGACTTAGGCTTTAAACTTACCTTTCATTAATACATTCATTCATAACAGTTAAATCTAATATATATATATATATATATATATATATATATATATATATATATATATATATATATATATATATATATATATGTAATACAAAAATTATAATACTTTTGTATTAATAAAAGAATTAAAACTCTTTCGTTTTCATAAAATGTCTTTGTTAAAGAATAAGCGTAGAGAGATTCTATTTTGGGAATTCAAGGCTGATAAACATACGATTGAGTTATTTTTAGAATCTCCCCCTTTCACTTCCATATAAGGAAGCATGAAATGATTTTCCTTAATGCGTAAGGATACAAATATTTCAAAGACTGTGCCTTTTTACTCCAAAACGTGTTAGTATAAAAGCGAGAGCAATGCTTTTCGCATGTCTTTTTCATCAGGTTGTGATCCTGATAAGCTGTTCCGGAATTGCCCAAAGTCTTGTCCACCCCCTCCCTTGCGGAGTGTGGATGTGAATTGTTATCGATACCAGCCTACTACCATTAATAAAGCTTTTTGGAGTGTATCATGGCTTACGACTGCATTATTAAAGCTAAATACACCACTGATAACAGGGATGTAGCCCTGTTATTATATATATATATATATATATATATATATATATATATATATATATATATATATATATATATATATATATATATATATATATATATATATATATATATATGTATATATCTATATATATATATATATATATATATATATATATGTATATATCACCCTTCTATCTTTTATTATATATAAAAAGAAGTGACATTAGGTTAGGTTTAGCAAGTTATGTTGACCCTTCCATACGGTAAAATGAGTATTGCTTGCTCTGATCAGGACCGACTCGAAAGGAGGAGTTATAAAGGTAAGGTGAAAAAAGGGTATAATAAAGATAAATTGTAGAAAGAATATTTACTATCTTAAATTAATGAAAAAATTAAAAAAAAAAATTTATATGTTTGAACAGAAATAGCATTTATTAAATAAATTAGTTAGCCCTTGATAGATTCAGACCGTTACAACTTTTCTTATGGATGATAAATTTGGTTAATTATTAAAGTTTTATGCGGTTATGTGTTTGGTAATAAACGATGCAAAAGAAACTGAAATATATGTATAAAATTATTTATGTTGTATTTAATTAGAACAGATTAAATTCTAGTACATTTAATACTAAACTATATATTTAATACTGAACTCTTATTTTGTAGTTAGAAAACGACTGAAGACTTCTTATGTCAAATAATTCAGGAATAATTTAGGCAGAAAAATGTTTTATAAAAAATTACCTATAATTCGTTTCAGTCAAGTTTTGAAGTTAACGGGTGTTCCATATTTTTAAAAAAAAATTTTTTTTTCTGCTTAAAAATAAAATTTTTTATGGTTGAAATATTTAATTGTATTAAGATTTAATTTTTCTTTCACTGCTTACGGTTCATATTTTGAATTATAAATATGCCGATGGATGAAAAAGTTATTTTGTGAATTTCTCTGCACTCCTTCTCTTAAAAATAACTAAATAAATATTCTTTTGAAATGTTACTAAAGAAATTCAACTATTATGTTTTCGTTTAAATGAAGAATCCTTTTTCTAGCAGAGCTTGAAATTTAATGAATGAAGCAATCTCTAGAACAACATTCAAATTACTAAAATCTAAACAGAAAGTGAAGAAACGTAGTTGTGAATCGTCACGAAACTCCGTTTGAGGCGGTCCTGCTCTGATTCAGCTGGTTGCCAATTTGAGCTAATGCTTGTCTCTTGGCCACCAGGATAAATGAACCAAGGTTTGTCTCCATTGTCGACGACAAGCGTGCTTACACTCGTTATGTATACTAACTCTTGTTAAAGGTTATTTAAAGTTTGTTTCATCTTTAATTTCTTCGTCACGATTCGTTAGGCTTTGATGCATCCGGCTAAATGCGGGTTAATTCTATCGAAAAGTCTTCCAACCAAACTTAGTTTCTCTAATGTTTGATCCAGGAGTTTTTTAATGATTAAGTTTAAGATAACGAAGCTGCTGAAAACCTTGGAAACCGCAAATCCGATAGGGAACAGTTGTTCAACTCCGGTAATAAAATGAAATAAAAACGATTTCATTCAGAACTGCAGTATCATCATCCCCAAAATTCAGAGGAAACTCAAATTCCTCTCAAATCTTCATAGATCTTAAATAAATGCGTTTCTTGGTCATGCCGGAAATAATAAGTTAACTGATGGAGGCAAGATCAAGCTAAACGTCTTGTATTACCAGGACCAAGAACAGTTGGATGACCACGTTTCTCTTTACAATAGGACTATCCGGCCTGTGCTGGGATATATTATGGCCAACACCGACTGACCACATTGCTCTTCACTTACATTCAACGCTTCGTGGCTTTAGGTTGGTGCACTGCGTTCCTCCTTGAAAGATTCGGAATCCAATTTCTTACGCAAAATATTAATAAGTATGGTATCCCATTTGTCTATGGGCTGACTCATTACTTCTAACACATCCAAACATTGATTTGTTACATCGATTAATTTACGCCACCCTTGCGCGCTTTCTCCTTGCACATTCGGCTGAGAAAAAAGTTTATCTAAAGTAGAATAAATTATTTCTACATTATTTTCATAGCGATCGTTAATTAATTTCCACGCTTTAGTTCGCATCTCATATTTGAATATTTTGAATTATTGTTAATGCTTCACTCTTTAACGGCAATTTTAAGTACTGTAGTTTTTGAACATTATGTAATGATGAATTAAATTGAACGGTAGATAAAAAAATATCTCGGACTGAGATCCAGTTAGAAAAATTACCAGAAAAAGTAGGTAAATCAAGGCGCGGCAATTTGATGTTAGTATTTGAGTAACTTTTATTATTTTTGGTTTCCGTTATTTTAGATTCCATTTTAAACATATGCGCGATATTAATTTTTAACGTTTCGATTTTGTCTGCCATTATGTTAAATTCAGTTTCATTTTCGGGAATACATTTTTCATCACATGTACACATTATATTTTCATGAATATTCATCAGTTCTGATCATAGCTCGTCATCTTGAGAAGCATAAATTTGCACAGTGACATTATCATATGTAGTAGATGATAGTTTTTCAATAATATTAATGTAAGGCGAGTGCACTTACCTTTTAATGTTGACCGTTTTCTCATTAGCGCATCCATGTTTGCGCTATGAAAAGTTTCGTTTTAGGTTGCGATACGTTTTGATCATTAGACTGAATAAAGAGCGTTTTTTCAATATTTTAGTATCCCGGATGTGGAGGCACCATGTTGTCAATTCGATGAATGTTGATTGAACGATTCGATAAACAAAAACAAACAACTTTAATTTTAGTTATGATCATGAGATGTTTTCTCATCATCATATGGTTACATATTGTTTTTTCTGGGTCATTGAGCGCATGCGCATTCATTAAAAGTTACAGATGGCGCTGCTCCAAAGCCTTATTAATTTTATCTTTATATGTCTTTTAGTTTTGTGCATGATTTCGTTGTGTTGATTAACATCGATTTTTTGATTATTTCCTAATTAATCATCCATGAAAAACAGATATTCAGCTGTAGCAAAATAAATTTTAAAATGAATGAAAATAAAGCAAATTTTTTTATTACATATATTTTTTTTTTAAAGTTACATTTTAAGAAAATGAATAAATTTAATGATTAATGATTTAAAATAAATACTGACGTAATCAGTCTTATCTGCGTAATTTTAAATTAGTGTAACAAATTGTAATTCATTCTGGTAAATAATAATTAGATTAGATACATGAGGTATTTGTTTAATAAAATTTTAAATTAATGTTCAAATAATAGAATTATATGTATTTATTGTGAATGGAACGAGAAATGTGTCTATAACATCAACAATTTGTATGGTTTGAAATTATAAGAAAAACATCGTATAAGAAATGATTAAAAAAATAATAAAATTACGTCTCATCTCCTTCTATAAATTGGCCACTTAAGCACTGTAAGTGGTCACGTTTTATTGCACCCTAAGTTCACAGTAAATTAAAAAATTTTGATGGATAAAATATTTACATTCAAAGGTATAGTTAGCATAAAAACTAATAAAAAAATCAAATTGCAATTAACCTTAATTTTCTATTCCTACTGTTTTGTATTTTCCGGTTTAGAATTATTTTGTTACCGATTGTTAACTCATAGCCACTTATTCAATCTCTCCCTGTAATCAATAATTAGTGAAAAAGTATGTGAAACGAAGAAAACTTATTTACGGGATTCATGAAATTAATGGCTGTTGAAGCTCTTAAGAGTGAAAATGGCAATTATGTTCTTCCCATTGAATATTTGAACAAAGTATGATTTACATACTGCATAAATTACTCTTAACCCTAATGCTACCGTGACTGTTGGTTATTTATGAGATGTAAAACAAAGTCAAAATTTATTTGTTTCGTCTTGCTTCTGTTTTTAAATGTTACCTAGGTTTTTAGTTGCCTCGCTATTTTGTCTGTCCTTATAATTTTAAGGAGGTTAAGAGGTTTGGCGATCGGTATTTTTAAATTTTTATTTATTGTTATATATACACATATTCAATTTCAATTTTAGTCATTTTTTTTACTGAATATACCTAAAAATGAATTCGACACAGTATTAAAAAAATTCAAAATGGTTCGAACGCTCGAAAACAAGGCGCCCACACTCAATAATCACAAGGTTTAAAAAAAAAAAAATTAGTTTTCTGTTTTGAGGCGTTCACTAATATTATTGAAAAAAGCTACGAATTTGTAAAATTAGTTATCGCTTATGATTTTTTACGTTAGATTAAAAAAATTTCTATGAATAACTGCTGTAGAAAAAATTCTAACGTGACTAAAATTAAAAAGGTGCGGTTTTATTAAATTTATTAGGGTGACCCACCCTCCGAAACTACTTTCGCTGCTCCTTTCAGATTACTTTACATTCGATTCTAAACAATTTTGGTCTAGCTTTGTGTTTAAAGGAATTGCTAGTATCTGAAGTTTCTTTCAAGTGTATCTTTTCTTTTTAATCTCGATATTTTTAATACAATATTATTAAAAAACGCGAAATTCAAATACAGGTTTTTAAACTGTTTACTGTTTTTAAGCTTTGTTTCCAATATTTTATAGCTTAAAAAGGCTTAAAAACCGTTTTAAGGTTTAATATTCATAAAATCTCTTATAAATAACTAAATATGAATGTTCATAAATTAAGTATATACTGAATTTGATCCCAACTGAATGCTGTATCTTATTTTGAGCTATAATGCGTTCTACTTTGTTTTAAATCATTTTAAACTACATACAATTTGTTTAATTAAAATATTTATTTTGCTCAATAAAATATTTATCTTTTTTTTTATTTTTTACTTCCATTCAAGAATATTATAGTTAATTTATTTTAAAATACACTTTTGTGTTACGTGATGTGAAAAAAACCGTCATTGTCTCGAATTATTTTTTAATAAATCTATTTTTTGATAAAAAAATTTTTTGTATACTTTTAATTTGAATTAATCTTTATTTTTAATTTAATTTTAATATTTAAAAGAAAATAATATAGAATAATATATATATGCAAATATATAATGCTCTTTTAATCTGCTAAGTTGACAGATTAAAAGAGTTGAGTCTGAAACACTGATATTTACATTAAAACTATCATAATTGCCGCCAACATGTCTGAATAGGTCTGCACGCAGCTCTTCATTCAAAATTATTATGCATCCCTACATAAAAATGAATTACAATAAAAATATTTTTTTATAAGATATTTTTATATCACTTTACAAATAAAGTGATTCCTTAAATAAATTTTGAATATAATTACTATAACATGCAGGTGTTCCTGTTATTAAGATAAATTTCATTTCATAGTGGTAAGTCGGTAAGTGCATACAGTTTTCTCATTTAGTACTCAATTTAGTACTTTTTTCTAAATTTCGCCTTTCTATCACAATTAATAATTCCTTAATATTTATTTTTTCTATAATTTAAATTAAAATCTATAAATTAACATAATGAACGGTAAATCCCCGAAAAATGAACGATATGTACCCGAATTTCTCTTCATAGTATTCTTGTCTCTTATTGTGATTTGTAAAAAAATTAGTTAAGTTTAAGAAAGGGCGCATTTATATATCTTGCAGGGGCGCACCTTAGTCTGTGTACTCCGCTGTCAATCGATCATTATAGTTTAATGACGTTCCTTGTTTTTGAACATTATTTAAAATGCGCCTTTAGAGAATTGTAACTTATATAGGATTCTTTGTCTTCTGGAGAGCTTTATATAATGCTTTATGATAGAATTCAAATAATTAATATTGTTGTAAAATGTTGTTGTTGTCGTTTGACAAGTGCAGAAAAAGTACAATCAAATCGGACCGAAGGCATGTACCACAGCCCTGTCCACATCTCCGACTTTTTCGGAATAAAGGGTGTCATGGCAGCAGTTGAGGTCGATGTTGAGGAGAGTCGAGGCAACAGAGACACAGTTGAAGAGATGCTTCGGATCCAGCTGAGCACCCGGGCAGTGCCTGCAATCTGCGTAGGTTCTAGAGCCATTGTCGTAAAATAAATGCAATTATTACTTTTAATTCCTTTCTCTTTTAAAGCACGTCGAAATATATAAATTTCTTTTTGAAAATCCGTACATATGTAAATTTATTAATAATCAAATACTCTAAATATAAAGAAACCTTTAGAAATCGAATTCTATTTTAAATGTTTGAAAATTTTGCGACAAAGAAAGAATGAAATAGAATTATAGAGAAAGCCTAGAAATCTCAAGAATAAAAATCTGTTTTGAATGTTGGTACAATTCTAAAAGTCAGGATTTTAGATGAAAATAAAATACTTTTAAAAACTGCTATTTCATCCAGATATTTAAAAAAAAGTTATATCGGAATAGAAATGAAAAATTTGTAAAAAGAATCATGTTTTCTTTTTGTTTCCTAAGTCGCTTTGTCTTCTTTCCTCGTAATCTAGTAACTCATTTATTTTAAGAAGATACTCTTGGAAGATAGCCAATTATTATGTATCTCTAAACCAACCTTGTCACTAGAGAAACACTTACTCTTAAAGAGGTCAAGGTTTCATATGAAGGAAACAACGGGATGTGACGCAATATATTTATCATCTTATTAAATCACTTCTTCCATTTATTATAAAGCTTGAAATATTTTATCTTATCTGAACTGATTTGTGTGCTCTTTGTATGCACTTAATCAAGAGTAAATAATGTGAAGTATTTTGATTAAGGATTTTCAAATGCATATGTATAGCAGTTCTATATGGATTTCGATATGATTTCCACTGCCTGAAGACAAGAGCCCGCACCCTCGACAAAAATCACTCTCTCTCTCTATTAAAAATGCAGTTTCAAGAGTGAGCAAGCGAGAAAGGGTAGATGTTTCTAATTTTATTAAATTAAATCTTCATCCATGCTGATAATGTTATTTTTAACGAGAGTTTATTTACATTTTCTGTTTCTTTTTTTTTTTTATCAAAACAAAAAAATATATAAGTTGGAAAAAACCTTTAGGAGAGACCATTAAAACCTCTCCCAGCTATCGGATAAGCATCTACACCAAATACCGAAAATGTCATTAAAGGAAACACGAAAAAATATCAAAACAAAAAGTTTAACAAAACGAATAAGTAAATAAAAATGTATTCAAAATATTTGTATGAGAACATTAAAACCTCTCCCAGCTATCGGATAAGCATCTACACCAAATACCGAAAATGTCATTAAAGGAAACACGAAAAAAATATCAAAACAAAAAGTTTAACAAAACAAATAAGTAGATAAAAATGTATTCAAAATATTTGTATGAGGATCTTATTTAGAGAGCTCTTTTTGACGATACAACCTCATGTTTTTACCTCATGTTGCATTCAGACTGCTGTCAATGATTTATTTTTAGAGTTAAAAGTTAAATTACAAAAAAAGAGTTATTTTAGGAAAAAAACAAGCATCTCAAACAAACAAATCTCTTCTCATCTTTTAAAGCGAACCATTTTTTATGATATAAACTCAAACTTAATTAAAAACATAATTGTTTATTTATTTAAAATAGAATTATCATTCATAATTGGTAAATTTGTTTTCACGCATAATTATATCAGTTAAGATCATTTTTATAGATGCTAAATTTCATTCATAGATTCGTCTTTTCATGATGCTAACAGAAGTGGCTGATTAAAATTAAAATCATTAGCGAAATATCATGTACCTTCCTTCGATGACAATTTTGAAGTTAATGGGGGTACCCTCTGAGAACGACAAACCTTCATTTTACTGTGGAACGGAGAATGGTCGAACCCGAGAGGTTTCACTGTATTTATTTCTTTAACACGTTGAATGCCACGCTAATTTTACATGGCTTGCCCGTCTGGTCAAAATGATTTTCTCTGTATGCGTTGCATATTCTGATGAAATATTATTTTCAACAAAACAGTTAATTTTTGTAATCATTCGTGTAATCAAAATTTACTCGAATTATGTGTTTCTAATAATCTTGGCTTCACCGGCGACCCTCGTGGCCCTACGAACAAACTCAGTGCCAGTCACCGGTGACCCCCATAGCATTCAACGTGTTAAAAAGTCTTATTATTATCGATAATTTTCGATATTCTGTATTAAAATGTATTTTCGCTTTTACTAAAATACAGTGGGTGATCGGTTAACGAACATAATCCGTTCCAAAACTATATTCGCTATCCGAATTGTTCGTTAACCGATCATCGATTCACCATAGACTTCTATGTGAAATCGGTTAATTCGTTCTGGAGACCCTAAAAATTAAATTTTTAAAAATGTATAATTTCTTAGTAAGTTTTTTAAAAAAATAATACATACATATAGTCTTTCATATTAATCAGTCCTTTTAATTTTTTGCTTATGGGGCGTTGAAGAACATGTCCAATATCGATTGCTTTTCTCTCTTTTTCAGAATTTTCCGGAAGTAATTAATAGCATTGTCGTTGTAAAGATCCCCAACCCTATTGACATCAGCTTGGTTTGGGTGCCATTCTAAGACCATTGCTCTGACATCCTCCCACTTTTTCAAAAGATCTTTAACGGCAGATGTCGGCATTGGTTCTCTTTCGTCTTCCTCTTGTTCAGAAGGAGACACATTTCGCTGTGTTTCTTGGTGTTCTTCATTCAAAATTTCTTGGAATTCTTCTGTCGTCAGTTCATCTTCATGTCCCATTATGAGCTCTTCTATGTCATCCTCGTTCACCTCCAATTTCAGATCTTTAGCAGTTGTCAAAATTTCATCCATAATTTCAGGGGTGTCTCCCTGATCACCTCCGTCTCCTTGAACGAAGGATGGACACAGCTTCCGCCAAGCAGAAATCAACTGTCGCTGTGTGACTTCTGTCGCTGTGTGATACGAATAGCTTCAAGAATTTCAAATTTTTCTTTCCAAAAGTTTTTTTAAAGTCATTGTTGAGGAGAATTGACTTGCTTCCAAACACCGACAAAACCGCACGCGAGTGTGCAATTTCTTGAAAGCCGCAATAACCTCTTGATCCATCGGTTGAATCAGCGAAGTCGTATTCGGAGGTAAAAACTGAACTGTCAGCCAGGGAAAGTCTGTCAACAAATTATCTTCAAGATCCTTTGGGTGTCCTGGTGCATTGTCCAATAGCAGCAGTTCTTTCAACGGCAAGTCATTGGTATCAAGGTAGTCCTTGATGCTCGGGGCACAAACTTTAAATAGTCATTCTTTGAAAAGATATTGCGAGACCCATGCCCTCTGATTTGATTTGCCCTCTGGGGATGGTTTCAAAGGTGTTCTTCTGATACACAAGTAAAACCATTGGTTATCTAATTATAAGCGCTGAATATAAATCCTTTTTTGTTTGTTTCATGGTCTTCTTTAAATAACACTGCGTTTTCTTTTCTCTGCCGCATATTTGAAGTACAAGGAAGTTCTTAAAAATATACACTGATTTTAATTACTATGAATGATTGATTATGATTAATTTATCTATTCATTGTTATGTATCACATGTCATTACGGGAAATAAGTATTAAATAGGGGATATCCGGGCAAAATGATTCCGCCTAGATATTAGTGAGCTTTTGCGTTGCATTATGGTTACCCGTTAATGCTAACGCAAACGCTAATTAAGCTTAATAGAGCATGAGAGAAACTTAACGTTAAAAAAAATAGCGTATGCCTTTTTATACAGCTTTTTCATTACGTTTAGCAAATACTTAACGTGAAGGCTCTTTCTCAAAAGCCTCACTCTTTAATGTATGTTGATTTTATTGCGCTATGTACCATTTGTTGAAGTTGTTGAAAGCTTTTTTTTCTCTATTTGTATTTTTTCTTTATTTTAATTATCTTTTATTTTCATTATACTGTTTAAAATGGATGGTTGATCGTGTAAAGCTAAGCACAGATATCGCTAGGGGTTTAAATTTCGTTGCAAGACTTCCGGGATACTACTTCCGACTGATATTTACGTCTAAACTGGAAAAAAGGGCACCATCAAATATTATACTTGTAGTGTTTACAATATAACGCGTTTTTTAAATTTCAATGAAACGAACAACATAAGAATTTGTGCAACGTAAAAAATATTTTACACAAATATAGCCAAATAAGGGATAACACTCAAAACATTGGACTTTATTTATGTTGTGATATTAATTTTTTAAACTTTATTTTAGGCTCACAATCAGTTAGAATTGATAAATTATAGGAAACTTATGAATTGTACAATTACGCGCAAATTTAACGATAAATCACATTAATAAAACTAACAAGAATATTAAGCCTGTTCACATTTTGCCGCGTAAGCATAACATAAGCGGAGGGATACACCGGAAGTTTTCTAAATTTCTTCCGGTTTTAGGACGCTTGTTATTGTTTTGTCAACTATCCATAGAAATAATTAGACGTAAATGGGGATATACGATGTTATAGAAGATGGGTAAATAGAGAAGGCACTTGTGCTAAAATAGTCGCAAGTCGAAATTGGCCGGAGTTGATTTTATTTAATAAGGAAGAAATTTTTTAAGATTATAACAATTTTACATCGAATATAAATATTTTTTCTTCTTATTTTGATATTTTACCATTTCTTACATGATTTGTGAATAATATTATAATTCGATAAACGAATTTCATAATCGTGTGCTAAAATATTTCAATTGGCTTAAAAAAGTTTCGAGATCTAACGAAATACGTAAAAAGTAAAGTTACTAGTAATGGGGTCCAATCGCGGATCCCCCATATATTTTCAGCGTCAAAAATCCGAATCCATCGAAAAAAAATTATGTTTATTCAGAGAAAGTAGGTTTTTGTATCTGATTTCGTAACTTAAAATATCGTCTGCACTTATTAATTAGCATATTTGAGGTCACTCTCTCGAATCATTAAGATTGAGTCCTAGAACGTGAAAATCCGATCATTGAATCACACGTTATTCAGAGTAGTTCTTTTTTCCCTCCACTGTTTATCCTTCCAACGTTAACGTAACGCAAAAGCTCTCTATTATTTCCTTTTATTGTCAAATTAAAGTAAAGTATGACTAAGAAAAACATATGTGATGTTTCCAAGGACGTTTTAACCTCTATCGATAGAATATTTAATTTCTAATTATACTACAAAAATCTAATCCCACCATCATATATTACCAATGAGAAGACATCTTATCTCGTGATTTACTATAAGTGAAAATGTAACAGGAACGATGGTCAAGTTTTTCCACTTGAATGACCTGTTAGTTCCTTTGGTTGCTATTCCCTCTGGCAAAAATACTTCAGAGAGTTATATATAAATTATAGCAGCAATTGTAGATTATTTTTCTTCTCAGACAATAAAAAAATGGAGAAAAAAAATAGTGAGATTTCTTTTTTAAACATCTCTATATTCGTTTCGAATCCAAATTATATAGTTAAGGTGCGAGACCCCCTTTAAAGAACAAAAAGTAAAGCTGACTGTTTTGGTTAGCCAGGCGCAAAGTCATTGAACTATTTTTTTAAATTTTAATTTTAATTTTGTCTTTGTAACTTTTTGTGAATGTCCATTACGTTCAGTGTTTAAAAAATAAATAAAAAATTAGTAAAAAAATATTTAAAAAAGTTATCGGACTTTTCACTTGCGCCCGGCTTGTCGAGAAGTTCTTTTTTTCTTTAATTAATTACAGACTTATACTTTATGAAGATTTATTCCCCCTTTTATATATAGTATTGTTGTTTATTCATATTAAGTTTAGGCAGCATAAGGTTTTGAGCATAATTTTTAAATACCGTTGCAAATTTTGCTACATACCTGTTAGATTAGGTTGAATTTTTACTATAATAATCTCTGTCTCACTGCGTTGGTCGCAGACTGCATTATATTTATAAAAATAGTACAGCAAAAATTCTACCGCCAGGGTTGTCAAATATTAATTAATAAAAGTTATGAAGGTATTGTTTCCGTGCGAAATATGTATTTCTATTCTAAAAGTATTTATTTTTGATTTTGAGTGTTACTCCAAATTTAATATTTAAGGTTAACATACTAACCTTTGTGAAATTACGAAACAGTAAGTTATAGTTACTTATTTATGACTGCGAGAGTTTCCTCTCCTGCCTCCAAAGTTGGATAGGTCAAATGGTGGACACCAGACGAGGAGGGACACTCCTGAGGGTAAAAGGCTAATAACCCTATCCTGCGAAAAATCTTTCTTGTTGCAGAGTCTAAAGAAATAAATAACAAACTGCCCTAACAGAAATAGTTTAGAAAACGATAAAAGGATCTGAAATTTGGATTGTGGAATATACTCTCTATCAGAGTTCAAATCTACAAATATATGCTAATTAGTGCAAAGTATCTCTCAAATATGAACGTGAAGAGAGACGCAAACGTGAACTTAGATCATTATTTAGTGATCGGCAAATTAAGGGAAAAGATTTCTCTCACAATTAAGTCGAGAAAGGTCTGTTCTATAATCTTTAACTGTTAAAGGTAAGCGATCCATGCGATAACTGTTGAAGGTAAGCGTAAGTTAAGCGATCCTAAGATCCACTACGAATTTCATAATGCGAGCTTTTAAATTAGCTTAGTGAGAAAGAGAATATTGATGAGGGAAAATGACAACTTACAAAAGATTCTATGATATCAAATAGGTTGTCAGACAGAGAAGATACCGATTGGTTTGATGAAGAGTGTAGAAAAGTCTATGAAAATAAAAACAGAGATTATAAAAATACGTTTTACAAACAATTCACAAAAAACCAACAGGACTAGCCGTGAAAGCTCAGTTTTCTACCGGGTCATGGATGTCATGGGTACTGAGTCGCCGGCGGTATCCTTTCTACCCGATAAGACTTTAAACCTAGGATCACTGTAGGTATAAAAATGAACCCATTGCTAATGAAAAAATATCATCCATAAATCGTTTGAACATTTTATCTATCTACTCAACTCTGATGCGTCAAGTTACTTGTGCTTTATGGTTGATTACAATTTAAAACTTCAACTCTAGAAGAAGTTTAATATGCCATTAATAAGCTGGAATGTAACAAAATGGCATAACCAGATACTATTCCCACTGAACTTCTAAAATATGGCGGAAAAACTGTTACGAACAACATCCAGCAAATCTATCTATTGTGATAAAGAAATCCTGCCTTCTGAATGGAAATTAAGTATTTTATGTCCGATACAAAAAAAAAGTATGGTGTTACTGAATTGCGAAAATTATAGAGGAATAAGTTTATGTCTCGCTTATAAAATTTTCTCAAATATCCTATTTAATCACCTGTCTCCTATTTTACACATCGTTATTTGTGATTATCATTGTGGATATCGCAAAGAGAGGCCCACAGTTGACAAAGTTTTTATCTTGAGGCAAATTTCCGAGAAATGCAAAGAATCTTTTAATAAAAACTCATAATATGTTTGTTAGCTTTTGATAAGCTTATGATAGCATAATTAGAGTTGAGTTTCTAAAGACCTAATCATATTTCAATGTTCCATCAAAATTAATCAAACTGAAAGCATTTCGATGGTAGTTTCGATGGAAATTATCCACCTCTTTTGAGATTTATTAGGCAGGGAGATGCCTTAGCATGTCTTCTTTTTAATATAGCTCTGGAGAAAGTAATCAGAGATGACGGAAGTAATACTGGAGACGCTATATTTATTAAGTCAGTATACATTTTGGCATACGCCGACAATGTATCGATTATTGCAAGATCCATGATTGCTTTGTGTGAAACATTTTTGACACTGGAGAAATCAGCAAGAAAAATAAATTTAAGGGTGCATGGGGAGAAAAAATATATATGTGTTGTGGTAAAAAGGGAACCATCCCTAAAGTGTTCGAAGTGGAATCTTTTAAATTTAAATCTGTAAAAAATGTACTTATTTAGTACACAAATAAACTATCAAAATGGCACACAAGTCCTAAAATCAGAAGAAAAAGATTATTTCAGGCAATCGCTGCTTTTTAGGTTTAAGACCACTATTGAAATCTCATTTACTAAAAAGAAGGATAAAGTATGCCGTACAAGGTATTGATAAAGTCAGTCTTGACTTATACCTCAGAGACATGGATCTTGAAAAAAAAGGAGATCTTATCGATATTTGAAAGGGAAACCTTGAAAACTATCTTTGATGCTGTTCTCGATAGTAATAATTTCTGGAGAAGAAAAAGAAATAATTTCTAAATTTATAGTGCTTTAAAAGTGAGAATATTATTAAATCTATAAAACTGAGTAGAATTAGATAAGCTGTAAACTTAATTCGAATGAGCCCAAAGTGAACAGAATTGGAGGTTTTTAATACCACTCCCTCCAACTAAAGACTAAGAGGAAGACCCAAGAAGAAATTGAAAGACTTTGCCATACTAAAAATGAAGAACTGGAATCAATTTATGGAGAACATATTAAGAAAAGCTTCTAAGGAAGGCCATGGGCCCACTAAGGGCTGCCATGCCAATGTTTTCATGATGAAACTTTGCTCAGGATAAAACTACTTGTGCGGAGGTAGCGTAAATGAAGCGTAAGCGTTTTGTATTAAAATGAGTTTATTAGAGTCTTCCCTTTCGGATGTAGATGCCTGGACTGTGTTTGCGTACAAAACATAGACTGAGTTTAGAAAAGGTTGTGCTTGCCAAGCTGGCTTAATTACTGTGCGCCAAGGGAGATTCTTAATTCTCCAACGCCAAGAGCGTAATTTACAAATACGGAACATCCCGCCCGGCGTTGAAATATGCAAATGTTTTAATGAGGAAAAATTTATATGAAGTTACATCACTATTTTTACACATGAAAGTAAAAGAAACAAAACAACTAAATAATTATACAATCCGTAAATGAATACAATCGGTGTAATAATTAAACAGATACAAATGAACGTTTCAATTCAACTCAAAATTATCTACTCTAGGCAAAATGCAAATTTTTGAAATTGGCCTTCGAAAATTTCCTTTCACTGTGCGAATATCTGCTACTCTCACATTGCCACCTGAACCTGAAATTACTCTAATGATTCGACGTAAAAGCCACTGATAAGTTGGATGTCCTTCGCAAGAACTCGCATGCCAGGACATAAATTTTGTTTTTTGAGCAGCCACTTTGAGCGTTGTTGTAAATGGCTCAAATAACTGCTTTGCCAATGTCTCCAAATAGTTTGCACTAATTTTCGAACCCTTTGCCATCTATTAAGAATATTGTCTCTTTTGTCGATGAAGTTGGGTTGTAAAATCGAATTTATAGGTTATTCTATAAGGAAATGGCCCGGAGTTTAAACTTGAAATTCGTCAGTATCAGTGGGTAGGGGAGAGAGGTCGCGAATTGAGGATGCCCTCTATCTGAGTGATTACTGTTAAAAACTCTTCAAGCTTTAGTCTTGCGGAGCCTACCACTCTCTTAAAAAGATATTTAAAAGCTTTCACGCCCGCCTCCCAAAAACCCCCAAAGCTGGGAGCCCTAGGAGGCAAAAATTTCCATCTGATACCTTCGGAGGAAAGCATATTCGAAACGTCTTCGCTACCTAACATTAGTTTGTATAAGAGTTTAAGTTCTGCGGAAGCTCCTGTAAAATTAGTCGCGTTGTCGCTAAAAATCATGGAGCTTCTGTCTCGACGTGCAAAAAATCTTTTTAAGGTTGCGATTAGAGCTTCAGACGTTAAATCAGAGACAAACTCTATGTGTACAGCTTTGGTTGCCATACATATAAATAAAGCAACATATATTTTCTGAAAAGTACCATTTCTCTGTCCCTTATATTTTATTTCGAACGGCCCACATAAATCAATTTCTGCATTTAAAAATGCTAAACTAGGTGTAACTCTTTCTGCAGGAAGGTCCCCCATAATTTGATTTGCAAAAACTAGCTTGTTTCTGAAGCATTCTACACACTCGTAAACGACTTTGCGTGCTGCATTCCTGCCACCAGTGGACCAATATTTTAAACGTACAATATTTAGAAGGGCTTGAGAGCCTACATGAAAATCTCGTTTATGATAGTACTGAAATATGAGCTGAACTACTTTATTTCCCGCCAGAAGAATAACTGGATGTTTCTGATTAAAATTTAAATTAGAATGCGCAAGTCTGCCACCTACCCTAATTAATCCATCGGATGGATCTATGAAGGGATTAAGAAATTTTAACTTATAAGTAGATGTAACTGGCGATCGTTTTTCGAAAGCAGAGTTCTCAGAAGAAAAATACTTCACCTGTACAATTTTTAAGAGCGCCTTTTCCGCGTTCATGTATTCCTCCTGTTTGAGGAATCCTCTTCCCTTTCAGGAGCAGTTTTGGGCAAACCTAAAAATAAATGCTAGAATTCTGATTAATTTATGAAAGTCATTAGTGATAACTAGAAAATCATCTAAAAATTTAGAGTCATTATTTAAAGTCAAAGTTATCAAACTGGCTTCAACTTATCAATAATAAAGTTTGTCGGTTGAGCCACTAGAAATTTGCCTTGCAACATTTTTTTAAATAAAGACAAAATCATTCATTTTTTAGATGACTTACATGCTCATTTAACTTATAATCAATAATTTATCTTCAAAAAATTGTTAACCTGTTTAGTTTTTTAAAAATTTGAAAAAATTCACAATTTTTAAATCGCTAAGGCTTTTTCATTTGTACATATTTTTTTAAATTTTTTTTTCTTTGTGCTTACAATATTCATGTTTACAACTTTGTGCATTCATTTGTTGATGTATCAAGTAGAAAATTTTTTATGGTTTTTTACGTAAAAAAGTAGGAAAAAATTATCCAAATTCCTAATAGGTTAATACAACATGCTGTAAAAATTGTAATACCTCATGAAATACTTATTCCGTGCACAGTTTAAAGAAGTGAAATATACTTAACATAAAAAAGTTTACTTCAAAGCTTTATCTTAAATAGAAAAAAATCCTTAGGGTTTTAAATAAGATGTAAACACAAAATTATCATCTATGAGAAAAAGCACTTTAAAGTTTTGTTTTTGTTGAGAAAGTAATAATAACAAACCAAAATATGTCTTGTGCATTATAAAAAACAAATTTATACAGTTATGTATGTAAAAAGCATAAAAACGCTTCAAAAAAATTTATAATATTTTTAAATATACACTTTTTTTAAATTGTAGAACACATAAATTAAGCACGAGAAACTTTGTTTATTTACATATTAGCACATTCAGAAGGTCTTTTTATTTATCACAGTCATAAATGAACCCCATAAGAGCTCTAGAGAAGCATAGAAGACTTATTTTTCTTTTTTAAAATCCCCCAGGTTGGTAAGTTATGCCTTCTTTTTTTATTTTATTGGCATTGCGACGTTTTATCGCAAGTCTAATTTTCTGTCTTGCAGCAGTAGCTATAGCATTGTTCCTACGTTTTCTAAAATATACCCTTCTTTTGTCAATAAATAAGGCTGTTGTGGCAGATTTTTTACTCATGGATATACCCGTAGCTTTTTCTAAGAGTTTCAGATGCTGGTATGTCCCCAAGTTGAACTCCATAACTGCGTCGCACATAGCTAAATTTGCTCGCCGTAAAGACGCAGAAGTCTGCTTTGAACACTTGTTCCAGATCACACTATGCATACTTTCATTCGCATTCTGAGTTGCACATCTGACACAACGCTCCAATATTTCATTCGACGCTAGCCGCTGATAGATAGATAGGATTTTCGATAAATGTCCTTCGTTTATCGGTGTGTTAACATGCATTTTGTGAGAACCTGGTGTTTCATTTCTCGAGATAGCTGATTGATAAAAACACCATGAGTTTTCACCAGGTGGACATTTAAAATGCTGGGGTTTAATATCAGTTGAAATACTATGGTACAATGTCGCATAGATGGCAGTTTTCATTGCATTAACATCGCCTTTATTTTGTCGGATGTCATTCTGATAGTAGCGAGTTAATTTCTTTATAGTAGTTTCTTTTAGACTACCATGAGATTTCCCCCCCCCCAAAGTCACACCTTTCCCACGCCATTCTTTCACAGCATTTCGTAAACCAGTTCCTAACCTTTTGCTGACATGATTAATGCATTCCTCTTTCTTAATCTCTGTATCACCATAAATGTTTTTGGAATTTAGGTAAGTAAATGTTCTTGCGTCACCATCTGACAATATTGTTACATACCTAAAACCTAGATGCTCGGATCTTTTCCACAATAACAGAGCTGCTTCTTGCTCCATAGCTCCTGAAGAGCCCAGATGATTGATGTTACACGAGCTTTGGTGGCCACTATACCATATGTCAAATTCAGGCGATTTCTTCCCCAATTCGCTGCTGGCTTTCTCACATTCAATACATCTTTTTGACATAATTTCACAGTCTATGACAAAGCCTGTAAGGATATCGATCACACAGCCTATGCCAATTTGAGAGGAATGTCCTCGTGTAAGCCAAGTTCCATCATAAGAAACACCAATATCAAGAATTGCTCCGGAGTTTTCAAAATCATACACATCTTTCACCTTTGAGCTGATGTCATGTATATGATCTTTAAAAAGCTGACGACTAGTAAAATACGACTTATTTTTATGATTATTGAAAGTACTACTAGACATTAAATCTAAGTTCATTAGCATACAAAATTGTCGAAGAGCTGCATAACCTTTACCATTGCTTAAAAAGCTTTGCACTACTCTTCGGTTAATGTCAATTGTTTTCTCCTCCTGCTGCACAATTGTCTTAGATGTGGATACTTTTTTGTTTGCTGAACATGAAGAACAAACAAGATTCATTTTCACTGACATGCCAATTTTTTCTCCAATTGTAATTGATAAAGTTTGTTTCATGCAAAACTTGCACCAAACATCTTTCAAAAGTTGAGAAAATTGATTGACATCCACAATGGCATATTGTGGTACTGAAACTTTGTTTCTATTTTCAACCGCAGAGCATAAAGTTTTTTTCCAGGTATGAAAGTCTTTTATTTTGATTAAGATCTATTTCTAACGAAACATTTGCATCGGAAAAATCAGTATCTTTACACCAACGTTTATTGGCTTTTTCCTTTGCAGTCACTCGAGCACGCTTCGGTCTTGGCATCGTTAAAAAAAAGGCAACAAAATATTTATAACAACAAATAATTAACGAAAACTTAAATATAAACAATAACTTAATGAATAGTTTAAAGAATGGTCTTGAAAAAGACCTTTTTTTTAATAAATAAACAAACTATGCGAAATTTCTAAATGTAAACAAATAGAAAACGATAAATTGCACTTGGCTAATTGATATCTGAAAAAATAATTCCTTTCACTTCAATTCAAAGAAGAAAGATGAGAAATTGATAATCAATTGTAACAGAATGTGAAATAAAATGTGGCTTTGCTTCTAGATTATATTTATAATTTATTTGGTTGGATAGAATCAGCAGATGCGAAACCGAAACCAGCGGAAGGGCTGTCTGCTGATCAAGTTTTTGTTTTCCGGCAATCTAAAAACATTCATAACTTTTTTTAAAAATGCAGATAGAGAGATAATTTTTTTTTCAGTGCATTTCAAATAGTTTGAAATTTTATTATTAACAATAAAATTTTTTTTCGATATTTTGGTCATTTTTTGGGTACTGTGACCCCTTAAGCCACAGTTCACTGGCTGCAAAGGCCTTAAAATCAAGACCTTGCACGAACTTGCAAGAAACATCTGGGAACATGAATGGAATCTATATCTGATAGATTTTTAATGAAGTTTCCCTATTGTTTGGACACATCTGGAGGTAGTGTTTCGTTCCAGTCCAATTGAAGAAACCACAAGCATATTTGAATAAAATATTCTTATTTATTTTAAGCATGAAATCACTTAATTATTGGCGTTTTATATTAGACAAAGTGTTGAAAATAATTTTAATCAAGGTTTTAGGTGATTCAAAATTTTATTTCATAAAAGTTATACTAAACAACAATACGGATTACAGTATTTTTTATTCGACTCAGATTTGACAGCTTAAAAGTAACAGTTAAAGTTTCTATTTTCTCAAATATTTTGTTTATTAAGCGGTAAAATTTTGCTTAGTTTGCAGGTATTTTATATTAATAATTGGTTGAAAAAAGTCTGTTTTGAAGTTAAAATGATATTTCGTTCTATTCCATAGCACAAAAATTGGATTTCAGTCATTTATTGCCGGCGGCACTCAGAATATAAAAACGAAACAGTTTTGACCTGCTGTAATGATTTTTAATATGAACTTGGTACTCTTCGTTGAGAATATTAATAGGTTCTATATCTACTGCGTGGTCGTTAAGTTTGACCTTACATTCACTACGAATAAGATTCCATGGTATCAGCATTTTTATTTTTAATTTCCTGATCTCTCTTTCCTTTCTCTCTTGAGAGTTTTTTGTACGTTAAAATTTTGTGTGATTTTTATTATTAAAAACCGAAACTATTTGATATTTTGGAAAGGCATTAATACTTTTGGTATTTTGAAAGCTTTCAGAAATGATCCGATTTATTTTTATGTAAAATTTGTATTGACTAGTATTTAAGATAAACGTTAAAACGTTGGTACTTTTCCAAATAATATCAGTTTCTGAAAATTACCTGAGGGAATTTAAGATTCTTTTTTTTTCGAAGTTGATATTTTACATCGAATTGTTTCTTAAATTGTTTCCAGATAGACAAATTTGAGAATTTTAATTTTGATCAAAATTGCGAATATCATCAAAATTGCAAAGTACGCAGAATTATCTTTCCTATTTGTGAATCGTAGTGTTCATCTTCCGATATTTACTCTACTTTAATTATTGTTTATAAAGTTGTATGTAAAAAAATAATTTAATTCATGTTTATTTAATTAAATTTTAACGTTTGATAACAGCAAAACACACTAAATAATACTATTCCCTATATATGGATCATAGTGTTCATCAGATATTTACTCGTTTTTTTTTTTTAAATTTTATGCATAAAAATAATTTAATTCATAGTTATATAATTAAAATCTAACATTAGATAACAGCAAAATACACAAAATAATCCTATTCCTTATATGTGAATCGTAGTATTCATCATCTAATATTTACTATACTTAAAAAAAAGTTTTTTTTTTTTTTTTAAGTTTTTGTATAAAAATGATTTAATTCTTATATTATTAAAGTTTAGCATTTTGTGCATAAATGTTTTTTTTAAAAGTAGGAAAGTTTTGATAATAATGTTAAACAATAAGTGTATTACTTAGTTAAACTATTAAGGGGACCGGAAATGAATGTCGTTTCCATGCATTAAACATTCGTTAGTCTTAAAAACCTTTCATTTTTTTCGATTCACTTGCGATCCGGCATTGAAAGGTTATTGCTAACAAGGGTGAATACGTTATTGATAAAAAATAAAATCTTGATAATAAATATCAAATGCATCGAAAAGTCATTACTTTCCGGTCCCCCTAATATCAATCAATACATATATATGTTGCTCTTTTATAATTTTTTACCATTTCAGACAGCCCAAAACTTATTGTTAATACAAAAAAAATTTTTTTTTTGCACCAAATGGTTAAAAGAGCTATTTTTGTATTTTTAGGTTGCTTGAATGCAAAACGTTTCAAGTCTGCTGTTGTGAATTACCTTGATATGCATCATTCACTGGTTACAAACATGGATATATTAGAAAAAGTATTTGAAATTTTTTTATTATATTTTATTATTTCTAAATATTGTAAGAGGAGTTTTATTTAAAATCCATGTGTTTTCTTTCACGAAAAAGGTGACTAAGAAATATGTTGTTAAAATATACTATCCTCTGAGTTTAGTTATTTTTGAACGACATATGCCATTGCAAGAACTTTTCTATCATCAGACTCGAGTGCTTGTTGTTGCTTATCCTCCCTCCACTGTTTGTCATTTACTTAGGTTGCGAAGATAAGCCACTATGAATAGGGATGTGGGGTTATCCACTTTGATGTTGCTTTAGGTTGAGAGTGTCATGCTATTTTTTAAATTTTCCTTAATTAAGAATATTTTTAGTCTTGTTTCCAAAGCAGCTCAGTAGACAACCTCAGACTTTCAGTTAGGAGGAGTTCTACTGGTTACTAGACAAAAAGATACGACAAAAAAATTGATTTAAGAAAATTATGACATTTTTGTGGATTGAAAATGAACTATTTACATCTTTTAAACTAAATATATTTATCAAGCTAAACTACAATAGATCAAAAAAAGTAGCTTTTATAAGATAATTTTAGAAAAGAATAAACAAAAATGAATTGAAAATATATGAATTGATATTACCATTAGCATTATTTCGAAGCTATTATTTTTATTTTAAATTGTAGAGGAAAACAATGAACTTTTAATATACAATCACTAATAAATAATTTTATGTAAATTTTTCTAAGAAAAATGATCCGCATAATTATATTGAAAATGAATAATTTTAAACTTAAGTACATTCATATCTATGTACAGTGAGCAAAATAAAAAGGAACGACCCTGAATAACTTTTTATCTAATGATCGGATCTTCACGTTCTAGGATTCAATCTTAATGGTTCGAGGAGGTGGCCTCAAACATGGTAATTAATAAGGGCAGACGATATTTTAAGTTAGGAAATCAGACTTAAAAACGTACTTTCTCTGGATAAACAAAAATTTTTTTTCAACGGATTCGGATTTCTGACCCTCAAAATATAGGGGGTCGCTGCAATCTGGGAAATATAGTTCGCAGAGTCTGATCAGGAGAGTGGTCTAAAGTTTGGACCCCTTAATGTTAATTTTATTTTTTTCGTATTGCGCCATATCTCGAGAACCTTTTTAGTGAATTAAAAAATTTTTGTCGTATATATTTAAATATTTAAAGTCGAAAAAAGCCTATTTGTGTCGAAAAATTTTTGAATTGTTAGGTATACATTTTTTACAGCATTTTAAAGGAGGCAATTTTACATGGAAAAATGCACATTTTGAGCGACATCAGTCGAATAGTTCCTGAGAAATCGAATTTTAAATTTACGGCTTCTTTAAAATTTGATTTCTCAGGAACTATTTGATCGATTTCTCTCAAATTTTGTATTTTGCTATGTGAAATTACATTTCTTAAAATGATTTTAAAAATTGTATACCTTGCAATTCAAAATTGTTTTGACTATTATTAAATAAAAAATAATAAATATTTACTAAAAATTTTTTTTTACATGGAATTATCTTTGGATAAATGAATTTTATAATTGTGTGCAAGAAATTTTTAGTTCGCTTAATCAGTTCTCAGGATATAGCAAAACGTGCAAAAATTAAACTTAACAACATGGGGTCCCAACTTTGAATTGCTCTCCTAACTAAATTGTGGGGACCATATTTCCCAGAATGCGGTTGCCCCCTATATTTTGGGGACCAGAAATCTGAATCCGAAAATAAAGATATTTTTATTAAGAGAAAGTACGCTTTTGTGTCTGATTTCGCAACTTACAGCATCGTCTGCAATAATTAATTAGTATATTTGAGGCCATCCCCTCGAGCCAATTAGATTAAGTGAACAAGAAGTGAACGTGAAACGTGAAAATATGATCCTTAGATCAAAAGTTACTCAGGGTGGTCTATTTTTCTTGGCTTACTTGTACTTAAGTAACATCCAATAGTTGAAGTAAATTTAAAATTCAAGTAAAGTAGTTTTCTGTTTTTCATTCCTGTTGCTGTTCTTCAATTTCAACCCTCATTCATTACAAATATTTGTCCATTGGTTCGAAGGTTTTGTCAACAGTTTAGTGCATTATAAAGTTTTTTATTGCTGCAAATCAATTTAATTTCGAAATTTCATTTATATTTCATTTTTTAGTTTCTAGTGAATTTCTGCGTGAAACATTTGTTTAGAAAACTATGCTTCGTATCATACATTTAAAATGAGAGCGCACAAAATAAAAGCACATATATATTTGGTTGCTGTGAATATATGATATTTTTACACGTGTTTATTAGGGAGAAAATGCCGCTTTCTTTAATGATACGGAAGGCTTTACATAACTTATAATTTCATTTCCGGCTTAGTGTATGAAAAATTTAAAATCTGTTTGATACGAAAAATCAGATTCAAAAAATCTAACACGAGCTTTACGGTTTTATAAATAACATGATACTGACAGCAAATTCTTTTATGACCTCTACAGATTTTAATTTTTGAACAATTCTATTCACTTGTCCAGTACAGGGAAAGTTTTTTTAGAGATTAATAGGGTCACATTTTGCTAGTAAATTTATCGCTGGCAAAAATCTAAGAATGTAATTTTTTTAGTGTCCTCAGGTTGCAGCACCTTACTTTAACGTGGAAAATGAAACGGGTGAATACCTTAAAGTTAGATAAAACGTGTTGGGTTATAGTGGACGTGAAAAAATCTACCATAACGCTCTTATGAAATTATCTAGACAGCTTTAGCTGTACAATTTACTGTTAAAAAATGAATAATAGACTTTTTTTCACAGTAAATTCTGTTAAAGTAAATTCAATCACCTTTAAATTCAGCAAATGTTTACAATGTAGAGAATTTATACCAGCTCACTACATGGAACGAACTCGGAAGAGGAAGTCTTAAAAAAGTTCATAACTTGTTAGTTATTTAGAACTCAACTGAAAAATGTCAATATAACCTTTGACAAGATCTAAAAAACGTTACAAAAATTAAGGAAGCTGAAATGTATTAATTTTATATTTGATTGAAAAAATTCCCTTAACAGATGCAGAAGAACAAAATAAAGAAACCTCTGACGATTTTTTTCTAAATCTTAAAATAACTACAATGAAAAAAGTTTTATCTTATTTCAAATAACTGCAATACATTTAGGATCGTATGATAACAATGCATGTTCATAAATTTTTTTTTATTTGTATCTGTTTCTCTATATATGTTGACCTATTTTTTTTATTTAAAAAAAAATTCACTTGTTTTAGACTTCACATTATTTTTTTCTTCCATTTTCTAACTCAGCATTATTATCTAACGGACATCATTATTTTACTCAAGGAGTTCTGTTACCCAAATCATGAATATCTAGATGTTGTGACTTTGTTTTAGTTCAATAAAAAGATAGAATGTATCATCAACGATTCCATGACATGTGGAATTAAATATTTGCAGTGTCTATGAATGTAGTGTAATGTTCGTATATATAAATGTAATATAGAATGTCTTATTGTAATATAGAATGTTTCATACAAGTATTTATATACTAATTCAAAGATTAGAAATGTAGCGTTAAACGTTTAACACTTCCTTGTTGGAAGTCGCATAAGAAGTATAACTTCAAAAATAGATTCTCTTATTAATTGTAAGACTTAGAAATCGTTGTTTTACGAACAGCCCTAAAAAGTCAAGATCCCAATTAAAAAATTATTTTCTGAAGTTAATGGGTAATAATTCTTCAAAAAAATATGCTCATTAAGGAAATCCCAAAAATTCCCTCGAGTCTGCATAGCATCATTTGTTAAAACGAAATAAGATGGTTAAATTTTCCTTATTGGATTACGTTCGATAAAGATGCAGCCCATTTCCTATCAAAATCCCCGAATAAAGTTTCGGCCCGTATGGCTCAACCCCAAGACCCTGATTGAGGAACATTTTAATTAAAGAATTTGTCATAAGGTACTAAATGAAACTTAAAGAAATCAATTGAGGAACATTTTAATTAAAGAATTTGTCATAAGGTAGTACTAAATAAAACTTAAAGAAATCAACTTGCGCCTCGAGTTTGTATTTTCTTCAAATAATTATTTATATATATATATATGTTTTATTTTCTTTTTTAGTCAATAAATGGTTTTATCATTGCCACAACATTTGCTGGAGTCGTTTTGATGTGTTCAAGGTACTCAGAAGAATACATTGGTTACCAAAATGTAAGTGTTATGCATTTGTAGTTTCAATTTGAAAATTAAACTCTTATCATTTCATCTCCTATTTAAATTTTTACTCTGGAAATCTATTACCTGATGTACGTGTGGTTCATTCAAATGAGTAAATTATAAATTGCTTTAATTTTTTCCAATTATTTTATACAATGCTAGCTAAAAGCACATACCTCATACTTAATTAATTTTTCTTCTTAGCAAGTTTTGTTAACAGATTAGTAAATTTATTTTTACGTATTTTTTATTTTATTTTACTTTATATCTGTAAGTTCGTATTATTTGCTTCTTTTTTTTTTTATTTCAAACAAAACCATTTACAATTGCATTATTATTCCTTTTTTTTTAGACATTGTCGTTATTATAAAGAGCAATTTTAATTATTATCTTAGGTCTTTATTTTAAAGAAATGCATCCAGAAGAAGAGAACGTTAATGCTTATTCCATCAAGTTTATATATATATATACAGCAAAATAAATAAATATATAAAAAAACCAGAAAAAAATTAAGGAAAACAATAAGTATCATTTATTGCGCATAAGCTGCAAGTAAATAGAACTCATAAGATAAGTTCAAAATGAAAATAAAACAAAGGTAAATTACAGACAAATGAAAAAAGGGGGGCGAATAATAATAATAAAAAAACAACTGGGGAAAGAAAAAAAAGAATTAATTTTTAAAAAAAAAAGGAAAAAGTTTTTTTAAAAAACCGGAAAATAAAAAACCGTGGCTAAAATTATGTGCAAAATTGGCAATTCATGTTTCTTTCTCTTTTCTATTTTATATTTAAATTGCAAAATGCATTTAAGTTTACATTTAAATTACAAAAAAAAAAAAAAAAAAAAATTCACAGACTTTAGACAGTTTGTAAGTGAGTAATCATTTTTTGCTTTCGTGCGATTTACATCCAACACCAACAATTTAAACCATTTAATTTTATTTTATTATAATCAGTTCTTATAAAACAAATTGTTTTCGATAGGTTATGATGTACTAAGTATTTAATATAAAAATTTGATGATTATAAACTTAGCTTATGTTTTATAAGATATTTTTTCTAAGAAATTTATGTTAATTTTTTACGTCTAACACCCTGTAATTTATTTCCCTGTTATAAAATCAAAATCAATTACCTAATCTAAACTAAGAAACCATGTAGTTGGATTGGAATTCTTTAAATATTCTAATTTCTGATAAGAAGAATAAAAATAAAACAAAAAAGAATAAAATGTAAAGAATTTTATCTTGTTTTTTTTCTATAAAAATATGCCACAATTTGACAATTTCGCCTTTGCGAATACTGAATGTCCCTTAAAATAATAGTGCTAATACAAAACAAACAACATTATTTAAACATTTGACTAAATACTGGTTTAAAGGAAATTATATCAATGAATTTTATAAAGAGCACTGTTTGGATAAAATACAGTAAAAAATAGCTCTAAATTTAAATGTAAATAAATTTTAAAAAAAAATTTGATGTATATTTCCCTGCAATTATTTTATTTTGGTTAATGAAAATACAATTAACAGTACTTATCCAAAGTTCTTTTGGGTCACTCTGTATTTACTATTTTCTGCAAAAACTACTTAACTCTTTAAAAAAAAAAATTTCATTAAAAGCAATATATTCTACAAGCAAAACATATATTTTTTTCGGCATCTGTTCAATGATATACTAAATAAATAACATTTTAAATAAAATACTTTATAATATTGACACTTTTCTTGTACCCACCTAAACTTCATGAGGGGAGGAGGGAAAAACACGCTGACCTGGAAATTTTAAGATTTTTACTAGAAAAATCAGGGAAATTTGAAACCTTATTTGAGTGGCCACCCTGAAGAAGAAATTGATTGAATAATGTTAAGTGCCATATATTTACCAAATTTTCAGACACAACCATCATGAGTGAACCTAGGAGGTGACACATTGTAATAACCTTTTTTTTTTTTTGTAAAAATTTTTGTGCAAAATTAATTGTAGTCTGTCACTTGACATATCGTTATATGTATTCAATAATACTAAGCATTGTAAATTTGCATGTTTACAAATACTAATTCTTATCAACAATTTGTTTTTGTTTACACCGATTACACTTTAGTTTTTGCACCGATTTTCGTTTCCATTAAAAAAAGTTTGCTAAATATGGCAAAAGCATAAATATTTGTTTATGTAACAGAATGGAATGTATATTTTTTGTCTACTTAATTTACAAGAAGTAAACAATGTAGAACAGTTATTTTACATTAGTTATTAGTTAACATGTTGATTTTTCCAAGTAATTGATTTATATAAATCTTTGTGCAAAATACTGGAAAACAACCTAGATGAATTGCAATGAAACTCTACTGGGATTTTCTCTTTTTTCAAATGTATTTCCGCTTTTACGAAATTTTGTTCTGTTTTTCTTTTATCTAATAAACTATTCATATTCGTTAACAAGAATATATATATATATATATATATATATATATATATATATATATATATATATATATATATATATATATATATATATATATATATATATATATATATATATATATATATATATATATATATATATATATATATTTTCTAAATTTCAACGGATTTGTTTTTACTTATAACTGTGGTGGTTAATTTTCGAAATATCTAAGTAATCCTTTTTGGTAGTGATACTATCTTATCGCCTTAAGGAAAAGTGCCTGAAATTGTTTACGTGAAGAAGATACGACACATTAAGTGTTAAAAATACTTAGACGATAAAAGCTCTTTGACGTTTTCTTAGATAAATAAGGGTTTGATTGACGGATCAGAATATAAGAATATTTTACCAAATATATATATATATATATATATATATATATATATCAAAAAAAATATTTTCTTATTACTGCTAGGTGCATTGCTAAATACGTTAAAAATTACTTCGAAAATTTTTTTTATATATAATTATTTACACATTTTTTTTAAATAATTTTTTACCTTTTATTTTTTTTTATTTGAATGAATGAGCTATTGAGTGTTCTTATGTCAGGGGTTGTTCACGTTGAATCGAATGCAATTAAAAATTTATATGTTTCACCAAAAAAGTGCGTTTTTGCGTTAAATTAAGCATATTCCGCCACTGTTCCAATTATTCGTTAAACATAATTTAAGAATTCTTATGACATATTGCTATAACGCTTTACCAGTTCTCATAACAAATTAATGCCTCTACTTAATGCCTCTGCTTAAGGTACCAAATCGGGGATTGATCTTGCTCTGGTTCAGGTGAAAATTACGATATCTGGATGAATGAAAGGGCCCTACCTGTAATAAGGTGCTGTGACGTGTGTGTGTTTCTGAAATTGTATTTTTGGCCACAGATGGCGTCACTGAAAAATAAGAAACGCAAACTCGCTTGAACTTAACTCGCTTCGTTTCCCCTTTTCTCATAGCAGACTTGCTGGTGATGGCAAGTGGCATAAGAAACAACAACACTTTACAAAATGAAAATCAGACCAACCGTTCAAATTTAATCAGTCCGTTTTTTTTTGGACTTTGTAGACTATGAAATATTTTCAAGAAGTACATTTATTGATAACGAATTTAACAACTACCTCTCCCCCTAAAATTGGAGCAGGAATCAATTTTAAAATCTTAAATCTCATTCAGGAACACCCATTTTTTTATGTTTACTTTACACAGGAGGTAAGATGGAAATCTAGCTTGATGTAATGACATAAAATTTTCATCTTTTTCAAAATATCAAGCTTGTCTACTTTTATTTTTGCTTTTTGACCTGTATTTCCCGTGGCAGTTACATTCCAAACAATTTATATCATATTTCCGTTCTTCGTTTATAGTGCTATTTTTGTTTAGAGTGCTATCTTTGAACCAAAATGCAATAACCCGTAACTCAAATTAGGGTACTTTTTTCTTGAAATCAGTTAAAAAAGGTTTCTATTTTAAATTGCCCTTACCCCACTTCTGAAATCATTGAATGCAATCTTTTAAAAATAATTTTCGATTTTTGATACGATGAGTATTTCCCACACACTTGAGCGTTCCCATACTTTTCGAATATCCTGTTCTGTATGACCCTTACAAATTATGTCATATGTAAAAATTCTATCATTAGATCAAAAGTTATTCTTGTCATTCGTGCTTCTTTTGTGGAGGGATTGGTCGAAAAATCGAAAAGTACAAGTATTTTAAATTCAATTCCATTCAAAAATCAATAAAAGAAAAAAAAATATTTTTAGTCATTCACTTTTCAGATCTGAGTTTTGTCGTAAACACATAAATAGTTCAGGCTCATATACCAACTCTTTACTTGTTCCTTAAATTACTGATATATGAAACAATTCAACTTTCAGAGACAGATATCTCTTCAACAACCAATCTCTTTTCTCTTCAATTTCTTCTCAACAAATCAAGAGAACAATTTCTTTTCTTTTTTTCACAGATTGATCTTCTTGGTCATCACATTTCGAACTTCGTGCTCCCAAAAGAAAAAGATCTACTTATGAAAAAAATGAGAAATTTAATATCCAAGTATAAGAATGGTAAGTTTTTTTTTTTCAATATTGAGTAGATGTCGTCGAATTGAATTTTGTATAATATTTTAAACTTTTTATTATTTCTGTTAAGAATGAATAAAATTCACTTTGAAATTCTCAGTAAGAATTCTCCCTTTGAATTTTCAGTATTTTTACACATTGAAATACTGTGCATTTTTGCATATCTAAAACAAGTATAGATTTAATACCCGTTTTAGATTGATCGACTTAGACTTCATGTTGCTCTTTTTTAAACTCTTAATTTTTATTTAATATCTCATTTTATCTTTCAGAAAAGATTTCAGTTCGTCGGTGGCGTGAGTGCACGGAGTAAAAAAATTTAGAAATATTTGTATTTGAAAAAAAAAAAAATATTCCTAATTTTAAATTAATTAGTTAAGATAAGTATTTTAATTGTAAAAAAATTATTATTTCCAACAGAATGTACTTTATCGTAATATAAACAGAATGTGCTTATTCGCAATTTAATTTTTCGTAAGTATAATGATTGTTTAAAATTTTAATGCCCTAAAACTTCATTAATAAATTTTTATGTTACAGATTTCATTACAAAATAATAGTTAATAATTTAAAGTCCTTAGTATTTTAGTCCTTATAAATTTAAAGTAAGTTTAATGTTCTTAGTCGTTGAATAGGGATGCCCCCCTTAAGCTGGATGTCTGGTGCCCTTGTCCGCAGCTTTGCCTCCCACTTCATTCGAAGGCCACTGTAATTCATTCTTTGAAAACTATCTTTTGAAAAATAAATCCAAGATTTATTATTGACTTATTTTAATTCATTCTTCAGAAAAAGCTTTAAGAATATATAAAAAAGACGAAAGACTTAATATCATTTAATAATTTAAAAATATATAAATTACAGCGCTGTTATTTGTTATATAATTGTCTCTATTACTTTCACTCTTTAGGATCTCCAAATCCTCGTAATGTCGTCAGGGTACGCATGCAACAGCGACCATTACCTCGTAGCAACGAGATGCGGTACAGAAAAATGTCTTTCTCTCTCTCAATACATTCTAGCGACGAAATGCCTCAAAGTGCTCCAACACTGAAAAAAAGCTTAAAGATCGGTAAATTTTTTTTAATCTATTTCTTTTTATTTTGGTTAAAGCATCTCTAGCCTCTTCTTTTAATTACGTTATTCTAATATTTGTTCATGTAATTTGAAAATTTGTAAGCTTTCAAGAGAATACGTAAGCTGTTAATTTTCGCTTAATTCTAATAATTTAAGACAAACATAATTTTTTTTGTTGCTTAAAATAGTATTTCTACTAAGCGTCAACTAACTTTTATTCTTAACCTTTTTATTTTTTAATTTGTTTTGTACTTTGATTGATTGTTTACGGTTTTTGTTTCATTGAGTTATGAGATAGATACGTTAAATGAAAGAGTATCATAACATAATTAAGTATTAGATATTTTTTTAGAATTTTTTAAGAAAGTTTTGTTGTATTTATTAGTTTTATAGAACGTGCATTATATTACATATAGTGAGGCCATTTTTTTAAAGAAATATATTTTATGTAATTCCCCCCCTCCTTCTAACTAGCGTGACTTAGCCACCTACTCGTTATTGCTCGCCAACCTCCGGAAATTTTTGTCTAGTTCAATAAAAATCACTTTGTTGGTTCACTTTACTTAATATTGTTAATTATCTCAGTTTTTATAACTTAATTTTTTCTTCATTTTATTTGAAATATATTAGATCGAGAACATTTCAAAAATTAATAAACGTATCAATTCTAGAATTAAATATCAATTCTTGAATTTATCCCTTTAATGTACGAGAATATAATAATTAAACATCGTTTACAAGTTGAAAAAATTTCAATGCTTGAAAACGTATTTTCATTGTTTTTGAATTTGAATTACACTCGTCAATCTATGCATAATAAATAACTGTTATAAATAGATGACAATTATGTTAGAATTATTGAAGCACATTTCTTCTGTTATTCATAGGACGACACAAAGATTTTGGTGAAAGAGCTATAATATTAATATTTGCTGAACCTGTGCAATTAGAGCCAGACATTGATGTGCAATACTTAGAACAAAGAGACTGTTACTTCACAATACATGGTACTCAAGGCGAAATTATTTTTGCTGATCACAGGTATTTAATTTACATTCATGAGATTTTATTTAAAGCTTTATACGTTTTGTTTATTGTGAGACTTATTTTCGTAATTTTTTTAAAACAATAAATTGAGACTTTCGGCTTTTAAATCAGAACGGTTAACTGATACCTTACAATCATATTTGTCATCACAGCAATAAGTTTATTCAGAATCAGAGTAAGTAAGTCTATTAAAATTAAATGAAGTTTTTGCAGAATTTTTCTTTGTCTACTTAGTTTCGTAAAAATTTTGCCGCGACAGAACACAGCTTTTCCACTGTCTACTGAAGTAAGTTCCTTTTCTAGTAAGTTCCACTCTTTTCTAGTAAGTTCCGGAAATATTTTTGAGACTAACTCTAAGTTCTAGAATTTTATTAAATCAAAATTAAACATTAATTCGCATATTCTTTGTTTGCAGCTAACTCGAATTTTAAGGATAGATCCCTCACACCTGAAATAATTTTGAATACACAATCGTTGTTAATATTTAAGTTGATCATTTGTTCTGGATTAAGACCTCGAGTAGCTTTGATTAAGTTTAATGCTGGCTGACAAAGCGTGAAATTTAAACGAAAACGTAAAGGCAAAATTGATCTGTTAAATGAAGATATTTTGCTGAAAAAATAAGAAATATGGGAATATTTACATATTCTGTTATAACACATTTATTTGCCATCTAACACAGCTGGATTTAATTCCAAAAATCCAAACGAAAGCTTAAACGCAATTCACAGCGATTTTAAACTGACTGCAGATGGGGACGGATGACATCAGTTCATGAATAATCACGTGACTTTCCGTTTTAGCTGAAAACGAAAGTATATGCTTTTTAATTGCAAATAAATGGATAATTAGCACTTTTAGAGAAGTACGAAACTGTTTTTGGGGATTTTTGAGTGATTATGAATACATTTAAGTTAATAACAAAATTTACTGTCCGGACGATTGTATATTTTGAGGTTTTTCCGCATTTTAGAGAAGATTTTGTTGGTCCATGTTACTCTTTATATTTATCTTACTAATAAAACTTTGCTTAGGTAGTATTGTGTGTTTCTTTTCTTCACCGTGTAGGGAATTTTTTCCTAATTGAAATTAATAATAATAATAATAATTTTTATTAAAAAAATCAAAACTATCTCAATTGTAATCATCGACATAATTTTTTCTGAAAGTTTTTACATTCCTACATGCTAGTTATTTTTCATATCTTTTGCAAAAATTTTGAAAATAAATCAGGTTTTAAAAGATTTTTTAAAAAATGCTTTTTTAAAGCATTTATTTGAAGACTTTTGAAGTTTTTAATTTATTTTAAGCATTAGTTCAGTATTTTGTTCATGTTTAACATGTTTAAATATTTTAAACATATTTTCGGCTGTTCTATTTTGTCCTACCATGATAATGGTGATCGTAGAAAGAATTTGTACTACATCTTGAAAAATGTGTAAAGAATTTATTGGCACTTTAGCCTATTTTTTGCTGAAAAATTATTTAATTACGAGCACATTTTACTCTTATTGCTGCATTTATAGAGTGGCTGAAGGCCGAACTGGACATGCGGATCAAAAGCCAAATTTCTCAACATTTTTGGGTAAAAATAATAATTTATGCTCCTGGGGAAAAAAGTAAAAATGTAAAAAACAGGCACAAATTCTTTTATAAATATTTCTAATTGGTGTTTTTCAGAACTACATTTAAATTAGTTTTTTATTTTTTATAATGATTGTTTATCAGCATTATTACTATTTTGAGTTTTATCGATTGATTTTTATCGTATATTTAACTATTTTCTGAATATTGGATTTTTTTTTGTTTAAAACCATGGAATGAAATTAATTTATTCAAATTTTTGTTAATTTCGAAGATTTATTCAAGCTTATTATTTGATTAATTTTTAATAACCAAACTTATTCTTGCTGTGTAAATAAATTATTAACTGTTATACAGTTTAACAGAAATCATTTCATACTTGTAAACTATTAAATTTAGAATGTAATTTTGTCATTATTTCAAATTAAAGGAGTGATATTCCAAATTTTATTGCAAAACTTAACAGTTTTATCTCAAACTACTATTATAATAAAAAATATAAAAAATAAGGGATACGAATTTCGTTAACTGTTAATAATATCTTCTTCATAGTTCTTTTTATAGGTTTTCCGAAAAATGCATGCCTATTTGTGAGAAAATTGAAACGAGATCCTCTCTATAATTCTATTATTATTTTTTCGTGGAAACACTTTTTACGCAATTTTTAATTAGAGTTTTTTTCTAGCGAAAGCATTTATAATTATTGAAATTTCTTGAAAATCTGAAAGCACGTGGCTTTGTTAATCATGTCGTTGGAGTAAAACTTCCCTACCAGGCAGTAACAAGATTTTCCCAGTTCGCTATCTCCCGACGCATTTTTCCTCATTCTATTAACATTTTCAATTTACCTAATTAGTATCAATAAACTTATGCAAATTTCGTCACATATTTTGCTTTTAATCAGTCGGATTCACCTGTTCTTTCGAATAACCCAATGCAAAAACCTTTCAATTGAAAACATTAAGAATTCGTCAAAATTGTCTATTTTTGATTTGTGCGCTTGATTTTTTTCTGTTTTTTTTTTTTTTTTTTTTAAAGCGTTGTTTATTTATATTGCTGCACTGTCTACCTTCCATCATGAAAAGCTTATAGATACAAAATCTTCTTTTTTAAGTCTCTTTTCTTTTATCTTTTTCAATTCCTACTATTAGTTCAAACTCTCACTATATCTTGTTCAAATTTTCAGTCGTTAATAAAATACTTTTTACTCATCTCTACTCGAGTTACAACTCTACTCGAGTTGAAATACATTTCTTTGAACATGTAGTGAATGACACTTGATGTTAATACAGTTTTTTCAAATATTAAATCATTAACTAAATTTAATTAATTAATTTTAATTTTATATGGGAGAAATTTTTTTAATTATTTAATAATTCTTTTAATTATTCTTTGTTCACCTAAGTAGGAATTGACTTTAAATTTTTTTTTTATATTACTTGTTTCTGAGTAACTTGTAACGTCATCTCCAGGGTACTATTTTCAATTTTTAATGAATGAAAAAATTGTTTTATTAATTGCATTGTGGATATGAAATATATTTGTAAAAGATTCTTTCTTTGACAGACGAAACTAAAATTTTTACATTTACTGAAAGCAATATTTTCAATTGATGGTAACAATACTTTGAGGGATTTATGTATCGTATTAGCTACCTTAGTTAGTCCTGGTCACACTTTTTTTTTAAACAAGCCAGGCAAAGATTTAAAAAAATAGTCTATTTCATTTATTAGTAAAGATTTAATTATTAAAACCCAAGATTTAGCAATATATGCATCGGCTCACTTATCCCTAAGAAAGAGATGAAAGTGAAAATTTTAAGAAATACAGTTACGCCCAGATATAAATATATGAAAAAAAAAAGGTTTTTTTTTTCTTGAAAAAACACGTGCAATTTTACTCTTAAGTGCACGTGTGTATTAATAATTAATAGGGAGATTTCGAAAATTTATGTGTTAGATTCCGTACGCGTCCGTATGCAAGATTCAAAGCACGTTTCACATGTTCACGTTTTTTCAGATCCTGCGTGTTTTTACGTAATGTATGCGTGATATTACAAAGCTACAAGCACGCTGTTCTGCTCAATTTGTTTCAACCTGATTTCGAATTAACAACATGTTGCAGATAGTTAAATCAAGAAAAACATCAACACAAAATGAAGATGAAGAATTCGTTTTTATAAAATGTTAAAATGAATGTTACAACAATTGGTAGATTTGATTAAGAAATAAATTTTATGGACTTCACTTTTTAACTTACTGATTTTTAGAAAATCTCTAATTTTCATTTCACGTAAGTTGGATACTTTTTTACGGAAGCATGGGTATTTTACCAGAATTGACCCATTCGCTCTTGATGCTCAATTACTTCAAGTCTTACGTACGGGAGAAGACGGAATGTAACAAATAAATGCGAAATTTCCCTGATACGTATTAAGTTTATTTAATACATGTATTTCTGTGCATTAATATAAATGCTGGTAAATTTAATACTTTCTTTCCTGTTTTTATATACTGTGGCTTTATTTGTTTTCGATGTATTATTGACCCATGTGAAACTTATTAAAAGTTATAAACATTATATAATTAAACAGCGCCATCCTGTGGCTAAAATAATAAATATTGAATTGGAAGAGAACTCGTAATGAAATAAATGTATTTTATAACAAGTTATAGCTATAAAATTACGTCATACTTCTTCAAAATTGTTCAAAAGAGAAATGTATAGTGGATTCGGTAACAGTTACGCTTGATTTTCGCTTTGATAGTTTTTCTTTAGCAAATTTGTTATTATTTTAACTTTACTGTTAGTTTGATGTATTTAATTATAAAAACGATAATAAATAGGCAATAAAAATTTTATAAGCAGTATTTATCGAAGAAATTTCTTAGTAACTATGTTTGATAGCAGTATTTAACTATGCTTCGTCCCCCCTCTCAGTTAAAGAGACACAAAACCACTCCAAAATTGCGCAAATTATTGATCAACTTGTTCAGTTCTTTAAATATGGAAGTGTAACTATACTTATACCTTGCGAAATTTTCTAGTCGGAACAACTTGGAAAAGAAAACGAACGTTTTATCAAAAAAACTAACAGATTATTTGGCATACGATAGCGTAAACAACCTAATTAAAGTTCTAACTGTATTTATTATAAATTTTAAAATATAATTATGTCTCAAAATATTTGGATATTTTACATTAGTTTTGCACGTTAAAGATATTTTCAATAATTAAGAGTAATTTTAAAAGCAAGAAAAAATGATTGCATAGTAATAAATTTGAGATTTTTCTTGATAAAAATACTTTGTCGATCACTTCATTTTAAAATTACCAGGAAATATTAGTTTCGCTTCTTGTAAGTAAGTTTTGCATCTAACCATTCAGACATAGGTTTATGTCTAATAAGACTAATGTTTTTTATTCTTGAATCTGGATTATGCGAAAAAACACTTTGAGTATCTTTCTTTTCAGTATAACGAGTTAGTTTCAAAATATGTTCAAATTTATTATTAAATTCAAGTTTTTTTTTTTAATTTTATATATGAAGCCTTGAAAAAATATTATATCTATATCTTTTATTTATCTAGAATATCTATCATGACTGGTTATATGCCCCGAGATGTTTTGGGAAATTCAGCTTATCAGTATATTCATTGTTCAGATGTGCCAATAGCTCTCTTTGCCCAAAAAGCTAGTAAGTCATACGTTTCAATTCTTTTAATTAACAACACATCTCTTATGTATTCTTCTATCGAACATTTTTTGATTTAAAAGGGGGATTTTTAATTAAACTAACACTGGATACTCGCTGTATTTTTATAAATATTTTATGTTGATTTATGCTAAAACTACAAGTTTGGCATAATTTTCCTGCACTGAAGTGACGTCACAATTCCATAATGAAATACATTAATCGGGAGAAAAATATTTAATCGTTTTCTTTTTCTAAACCAATTAAATATTCCCGCTATTATTATTCAATGTTCTTTTAGCTTTATCCATTCTTACTTATTAGCGCTCAATTTACTCAAATTCTCTAAAGTCTCACTTTGACGGTTCTTCTATAGTTATCAAGATTTTGGGGTCATAAATAAGGAAAGTGAACACCATTCAATAAACTATACTATTACTGCCACGTACTTAAAATAAATTACTTTTCTATTACAGTTGTTCTGAAATTTGCTTTTATTTTGAACAAATTTATATCTTTCTCATTCACCTTTCAATCTTTTTAAATTTTTAAAATTACTTAATCATATATGTATGCTTTTTTTATTAACATTGATCTACCTTTTGAAATAAGTGTTATTTATATTGATTACAAGCATAATTTTGTTAGTTTTTACTATAAAAAAAAAGATAGTTTATTGTACACCCATTAATTTCGACGAAAGATAGGAATCCTGTTTATCGCCATGGTTTTCTTCACAAATATTTAGTACGAAAATAATTTTGAAAACGAATATAAATTCACGAAAAACACAATAATTTTTATTGAAAAAAACTGAACTTATCAGACTGATTATCATAAAATATGCACTTTGTTTAAAGCATTGTTTAGCTTGATAGCTTGAAAAAAAAAAAAGATTTTTTTAATGTTACTTTTGACAGTTTGATTCAAGATGAAAAGTAAATTTTTTCATCTTGAAATAATTCAGTGTGAAAAGGTGGAGCACCTTAAAAAATGTATTTATTATAAAAATCAGGTGTCAAATCGAAGTTGATGAAGAAAATAAATTAAAATAAACTACACAAAAATATATTCTAGGAAGTTTTTTTGTTTTTGTTCCAAGAGCTATCTGTGTTTATAAATTCCATAACTTTTAAAACTGTCAATAAAGTATGCATAACTCAATATGTAAATTGAGTTATTTTTCAAGTTTATTTCAAAACTTCATGTGATTACGTTCCACTAGTTCTTATTTACTTTATCTCGTTATATTAAATATTTACTATCTTCTAAAATTCTTTAATGCATATATTATACAAATTTTAGGCAGGTTGACTAAATCACTTCATGCAAATTAATATTTTAAAAAAGTATTTTTTTTAAAAAATATTTTATTGATTAATGTATGTTTTTGAATACTTTTATTATTTTATTGAACAAAAAAACGCAAAAGAAAAACATGCAAACAACAAGTTTCTAATTAAAATAATTATTGATAAATGGTAACCATTATATTCAAATCGAATTTTTACCAATTTCACGGGCTGCCGTTTGTCCCACCATGTTCAATTCTAATCTGCTTGAAATTAAGCGACTTAGGGAAAACGCATTTTTAATTTCCCTTTTGTAGGGATTAAATTTAATTTTCGTCGCCCGAGTTGCCACAACCGTAACGATGTTTTCGGGCTAGTTCTTGTGAAAAAGTTTAAATAAGTTTTTGTATTATTTTAAAATTAAACAGATAAATAGCATAAAACTAGTCATCGGATCACAAGAGTGAAATTCTGAAATCAAGTAGAGACATAAAATGATTACATAATTATTCGTATAAAATCTATTTCATTCAATAATTAAAATATCTATTTAAAAAGAAATACACAATGTCAAAATCAGAAGATAGGTCTTTCTAATTACTGATTTTATATATCTGAGCTTGTTGGTCTGATTTTTTTTTTAAATTCTGGTCTTTAAATTACATATTAAATCTTCCTGCATGAATTAAAAATCCTAGGGCTCAGATCTTTAAAAATGCGCTGAGCTAATCTCTTATAAATATGCAGAACAGGGGGAAAATGATGTAACATGCAAACATTGTCACATAACGTAACTAATGTAACTAGGGTTATAACTACTAATTTTTATGTGTTATGTAATCTATGTGAGAGAAATGTAATCGATAATATTTTTAACTGGAGACGAACTATCGAGATATATTTTTTGTTCACTCTGTAGGTTTTGTTATGCTTTCGAATCTTATAATTGAGTCAATGAGTTCGAAAACCGGTGTCCACAAACACTAATTTTACAGGAGAGGCAAATAATTGATTAGTTAAGCAGCCACTTGATATATAGAGTTTTTTTAACATTAAAATATGGCTGGTTACAAAATACTCTATTGCAATTATGCGATAACGTCACTTAATTTTTCAATTTAAAAGAAAAAGTGATTTAAAATTGGAGGTTTTCATACTAACCCTTAAAACGAATACAATTCTTTATTTTTACGAAGCGAAAAAAGGCCGGAATAGTCTGATCGGTAGGTTGTTGGGCTCGTGTTTGTGAGAACGTGAGTTTGAATCTCGTCTGTCAAAGAATACTCCCCGTTTATTAAATAGTGACTGGTCTCAAACTCTCCTACAAGTTCCCATAAAGAATCAATACCTCTGGGGGTACTGAATTGAATATTGATAGATAGTTCTTTGGTTCAATTCAAATTACGATCTAAGGATAAATGAATCGAATATGATTGGGTCCACCCTGTGAAACGGGGTATGACGTGTGTTTTGCTGGAGTCATATTCTTAGCTATATATGGCACCACTGATAAACAAGAAACGCACCCTCTGCGTTAAAAATTCGTTTGATTTCTCAAACAGGTTTGCTGTTACTGCCAAGTGGCATAAGTAACAACAACAGAGCCGTTGTGCCTTCCAAATGAAGTGAACCGGGTTCGAATCCCAGCAATGGCTGGTCGATACGAATTCCGCACCCATCTAGCACTGACCATAGTACTGACGTAAAACATCCTTAGTGGTAAATGTGGCATTGGTTCGAGTCCCTTGCCGTTAGGCTAACCGTGGAAGGTTTTCGTGTTTTTCCTCTCTATGTTACGCGAATGCGTGTTAGTTCCATCAGAAAGTCCTCCATGAAGGAAAGTTTTTTCCAATACTTGATCCAGGAGTTCCCTTGTCTTCTGGTTTGGATTCAAAATTACAAGGCTACGGAGTTGAACATTGGTAATAGTAAACTCAAAATTAAGTTGGCTGCTCAATGGCAGTTATAAAATAAAATAAAAAGTTACAACCACAATGAAGCGAAAATATTAATAATTCGCTATTTTAGAAATGAAATAATGACTTAGACTATATATATATGAACATTTATGTAGATTCAGACATCTCGATTATGACTATCTGCTCTATTTCTACATAGAAAGAAAAAAACTTATCTATTGTAGAAATTTTTTGGTGTCTACAATTTTCTTGTGGTTTATGGCAACCTTTCCAAAATATGCTCCCTTAACTGTTAGTGGAGCGACTTTTACGACGCTTTTTTATACAGTAAATATTCATTTGCATAAACCACCAATGAAAACATGTACTTCAACTTCAAGTGTGGAGCAAAATTATCAGTAAAACTGTTGTAATGTGACCCCTGAAACTATTTCTTATTTCTTGCTTTTCAATGGGAGAATTTTGCTAACGTATTTTTCTTTTAATGCTTCAACTACCAAGTAGTTATCGATAATCTAATTTTCTATTATATAATTCTTACCTGCACTTTCACCTCTACTTCTCTTAGGAATGTTTTTTCCCTCCCTTGTTATGAATTACGAACCCTTAACTCGTGTCATTTTTGTTTTATGTGACTCATAGTTTCTTTGATCCATCTTTCTTTTCTTGCATATACCATCTAAGGAACTGTCCTCTGAATTACACATTGCGTGGTAAAAATCATTCACAAAATAACAAGCCTGAACTATATAATTAATTGTTAAGTTATGCGTGCAATTTCTTAAGCAACTGCAGTCAATTCGTGGTATATTTCCTAGTTCATTCCGAGAACAGGTTTATTATATCTCCAGGTCCGGGCTATCTCCAGGATATGGAATGTTTTCGAACTAAATTGAGATTTTACTGCGCAAAATATTCTGTAACAAGTAGGAGGACATGAATTTTAGATATCCTAACTATGTATGTTTGTCAACCAAACTTTGTGCAAAAATCTTAATTTTGGAAAAAAAAGTGGAGATGTCTGATTTACAGACTCGTTGATTCAATGAATTTATGAATTGCGTAAAATACGATATAGTTGAAGAGTATTTATCACGATGCGGTTTTATAATTTTTCGTTTCCAGTGCATAAAAAAAACAACGAGACATTGTATAACTTTTTAACAAATTCGTATTTTCATGTACCAAGGTGCTTTAATAATTAACGTTAAATATGCTATTTAATTTATTTATCAGATTGCTGCTATCCCCATATTTCAAAATGACAAAAATCTAAAAGAAATCTAACAATTGCCCACACTAATTAACAGACATATTGAAAATTAGCTCTTAAAATTATTATAATTGTATTTTATTTCGTAAAATTACCGTCTTACAAAATTTCCGTTTTTTAACCTTGCGCACTGGTCAAGTACGTACTTGCGTGAAAGGAGAATGGATCTTTATATTTCTAGGACATACTTAGCCTAAGAAAAGCTTTTAAAATTCTCGACTTATCGTACATTAATATTTAATGCAACCCTTAACATCGAACTTTTTTTTTTCAGTTAAAACTATTCTTTCATTAATGGAAAATTCTATTTTCATGTACCCCTAATATAGCAGATGAAGATTAAAAGCAAGTGAAGCAACGCGCCGTAATAACTGACTAACTTACCTTATAAATTGTCTAATTGAATATAGCATTAGATGGATAAATAAAGTACTAATTGATGTGCCAAAATAAATGGGAGTCTTATGGACTCTTGGAGATATTTTTAAGATAAAGCAGTTTTATTATTTCCCGTTTGTTATTGGAAATCTGGGCACGATTAGCAACTTCTTTTTATAAAAAAAAAATCACATTTACATGCTTATCTTTTTATCGATTATTTATAACAGCATGTTGTGTCTTGTTATATTCTCTGATAAGTCTGTTCTAAATTCGCAAGAAAGTCAATATATTAAAAAAAATACAATTGTTTACATTTAAAAGGAACAAAACAGCGTTAAAGAAATTCACGTTATTATTTTAAGCTATTAAAGTTTCGTAAAGATTTAAGAATTTCATAAATATTAACAAAAACTATCGTGAAAATCGGGATTGTTGCGAAAATTTAGTTTTGTTTTTTACACTGATTTTACTAGTTAAGTTCGCCGCCTATAGTCCGATTTGTTGTATAAAATTTGTCCATTGCATACATATATTGTGGTAACAGATAAAAATAAAATTTTGTGACAAACTATGCTATTTTGAAACACAACTAACTTATATTTGAGTGCTTCATAAAGAATTAAACTTACTATCTGTAAATGCAAAATAATGGCAGTTTCTGTTCAAAAGAAGTCCTTCTTGGCTGTATTTCGATTTCGCCCACTGCATTTTCCTGGCACATGTTTAACAAACCGGTCACCCTGTCTCAGCCCTCTTCTAAACTCTAGTTCTTGCCTCATCGTGTTCTGAATTATGATTTTTGCTGAGATTTTAGAATTAATACTATTAATTTACTTAATTAACTTCATTATCTTGAAGTGTATTTCCACCTCTTTTAGAATTTAAAATAGTTTTCTTTTGTCAATACTATCATAGGCTTGTTTGTAGTAAAAAATATGGATTTGTGGCGTTTTTCTAATATTATTTTCAAGAGAAATTTGGTCAACAGTTGGTCAATTTTTCTTTAATCTACACTGGTAGTCTCCTACTTGTTTCTCCTTTATTCCTTCCCTATTCCAAATCTCTTTAAACTGAAAATAGATTTCTTCCTTGATATTATCAATTTCATATTTAATTAGATCCCGCTTGGGCATGGATGTTTCTCTCTGTGTGTTGTTCTCTGTTGTGTGAATGTGGCCCACCCTATCTGTGGCAGTGTGGCGTGGGTAATGTTGCTTGCCTCCGTGACTTAGGTTCATAGGTGCCCAATGGGTAACGTAAATGATCAACATTTCCGGCATCTTCCTAGGTGAAGAACGAATATTCAGTGCCTGCCGTAGAAAAGATATTTAACTAATTCTCATGTAATAAGGGTTGCTATTTATATTTCTGGCCTTGGCAACAGTAAGTGTTGCTAGGCGACCGCAGACGATTTTAATCGAAAGTTTGATATTTTTAAACATAAATTCAGCAGACGATTTACCATTATAGCTTCATTTGTGTTGTTGACAGTAAATTGAAAAGTTCTTCTCTTTCAAAAAATGGAATTGAATCGTGAGCATTTTCGTGCCATTATTTTTCATAACTTTCGACGTGGATTGTCAAGACAAGAGTGCTTCGATGAACTTAATTCTTTATTCAGCGATAAAGCGCCATCCTACAGCACTGTAAAAAATTAGCATAACGGATTTAATCGTGGACGATGTTCGATCCAGGACGAATCCCGTGCAGGTCGTCCAAAATCCGTTGTTGTGCCAGAAAAGATCGATGCTGTGCGTGAACTGATAAAGCAAGATCGTCATGTGACATACCGTGAGATAGAGGCGTCTTTGGACATTAGTATGACTAGCATCAATAAAATATTGCATGAACATTTGAGCGTAAAAAAAAAACAAATTTCGCGTTGGATCCCACATAATCTGACAAACGCTCAAAAAAAGGCTCGTGTCGATTGGTGCAAGGAAATGTTGGAAAAATACGCTCAAGGTACATCAAAGGCTGTGTATAACATCTACACAGGTGACGAATCATGGATCTATGCATATGAGCCGGAAACAAAACAGCAGTATGGGTCTTCCAAGACGAGGCAAAACCAATAAAAGTTGTTCGAGGAAGAAGCACATCGAAACAAATGGTTGCCTGTTTCTTCGGCATTAACGGTCATGTGGCAACAGTGGCGTTAGAGCAACGCAGGACGGTCAATTCTGAATGGTACACGACCATTTGTTTGCCAGAAGTCATCGGAGAAATTCGAAAAAAGCAGAAGAACAGGCGAATCATTCTTCATCATGACAATGCGAGCTCTCACACATCGACTCAAACAAAGGCATTTCTGACGGAGCGAAAGATCGAACTGATGGGTCATCCGCCGTACAGCACTGATTTGGCACCCAATGACTTCTTCTTATTCCCACACATCAAAAATGAATTACGTGGACAACGATTTTCGACCCCCGAAGAAGCGGTTGATGCATTCAAAACGCATGTTTTGGAGTTACCTCAATCGGACTGGAAAAAGTGCTTTGAAAATTGGTTCAAACGCATGCAAAAGTGTATGGATCATCATGGAGAATATTTTGAAAAACAATAAAACCAATTTCGATCCTACATATTTGTTTTTTCATTATTAGGCCAGAAATATAAATAGCAACCCGTATTACCCTTCCATGGAGATTTACATTTTAAAATTTCTTTATAATATCCAGTGTCTCCTTAACTGTATTTTTAATTACCTTCTTAATTTCCTCCAATTTAATTCCACCTTCTGACTTCTCACATACAATTCTATTTCTCCATTCAACATGATTTGATATTTAGTTCTTGCTTCTTCATTATTATTCAAGCATTGTGTATTATGCTGGGTGCGTTTTTCCCTTTTATATATAGCTATATTTTATTCGATCTAGAAATGGTAAGGGACAAATTTGCCCCCGGGCATGATCTGCGTTGTGTGTACGATGTCAAGTGTATATGATGCATGCCCTCGATCAAAACGCTATTTATTTGACTTTCTGTGCATCTCTTAAAAACTTTAAGGTGTTTTTGAAGTTTATTTGAGGTGTTAAAGTTGATTTGAAAATTATTTGAAGTCGATTTCAAAAACAATCTTAAAAAATCAACAAAGGTTTAAAAATAAAGGTGCACGAAAGAAATTTTTTTCATGCATGAGGTTATTTTGAGGTTCATAGAAATCGACCTTAGCATAGGAGTAGTGTGGGGGCATGTGCTCACCAATATGCATGTTATGCTATACTTATTGTTGACGAAACATTTATCTCCCTCGAAATCTTCATTTTATAAGCTCACGCTTGATTTGATGTCAGAACAAGAAAAATGAATAAATAAAATAAAAAATTAGAGCGAGACATTAGACATTGTCTGCCAGATTTAAATCTCAACACACAATAGGCTATATTTATATGTATGTATATTCATGAATTTTCACATGAAAGTATATATACATACAGCTTGAAATTTCAAACAATGCTAAAGATACTGGCCAGACCGGATAGAAATTTTAACGCATAAATCTTTTCATGAACAATGTAAACAATTTTAAAAAGAGTTAATGGATGTAGTATGAATAACATTTTGGATATCAACGCCATAATAAAGTTGCCATATAATATAAATTTAAAATTATAATAAATTTTACTGATTTTAATTTAAGATAAAGTTGCAATGGTATGATTATCATTGTCATGTCCTTAAAATTCATTAAAATGAGAAAAACATAAGATATTTATAAAATGGGAAATGTTCCCATCTTTTTAACCTTCTGTTTGAAAATTAGTTGCTTTTCAGCATTAAAATCCCATTTGTGAAATATAGTCCTAGAGACAAACTCTGCTATGGTGAGGATCCATTTATTGAGACTCAGAGCACAATCATCTGACTTCAAACGTTTCTGTGTTCTATTTTCAGTCTATTGTGTCATCTACAGCAACCTCTCTGTCCTGGGGGGAATATGGTAGTTTGATATAAAGCAATAATTTTAAATTGTTGTGTTTCCAATTTTTGCGTTATAATCTCAGAGGACTATCTTTACATCGTTTTACGGTGTTTTGTTTTTGACTAAATCTAGTATTGCTGAGCTATTTTTGAAGTTAGTTTCATGAGGCGTAAAATAGGTTGAAATTTAGTGACGAGATTATTTTTGGTGCAATATTTTGGTGCAATATATAACTTAAATTTCTGTTTCAGCCGTGTTTTCTTCCACGCGTTAGGTTACTTCCATGTTGTCTTATGAATCTTCTTAAAATATTTTCAGAATTTCATTTCACTATATATATATATATATATATATATATATATATATATATATATATATATATATATATATATATATATATATATATATATATATATATATATATATATATATATATATATATATATATTGTGGTTCTTTCTTTTTTCTTTGTTATATGACACCAAAATTGAGAAAATTTTATCAGAAATAAAAAAAGTATAGATAATAACATATGAGTCACCATCTGTTGTTACGCCATTTTGTTAGATTGAATAAAATTTCAAAATGGCCTCCTTATTGTAGCTTTGTCTAAAAAATTTGAAAATTTAATTTAGTCTTTTTTGATCAAATACTTTTTTACAAGAAAATCCATTCAAATCTATTTTTCATTAGTTTTCAAAAAGCACATGGTCCAATTTAAATTGAAAGAGCCATATGATTTTTGATTACTAATTGTTCTATAAAAATCGAAAAAAATAAATTTATCGTGTGTATTTAAAAAAAATAATTATAATTTTCTTAATTCCGCAGTGTTTGCAAGCAGTGATGGAACTGGAATAATAACTTACAGACTTCGAATTAGTAACTCAAGTTACATATATCTGCAAACCAAGGGCCAGATTAGATATAAAGACTCAACAAAGGAAGTTCGCCAATTTATCTGCTGCAACATTTTGTTAAGGTAATATTTTTTTTCGTAGCTGTGATACATAATGTTCCAATAAAGCAACAGCTCATATGTAATTTTTTTAAAGAATCGAATATTGTTTATATAAAATATCTATACAGTGTATAACGAAATTATAAGCCTACTGCGACTTTTGTGACTTGTATAATAAGTGATATAAATTTTCCGGAATTAATTTAAATTATTGAAATTGAATGAAAAACAAAATGTCTGCATTTAACATTCAATAGACATTTAAATATAAATATTTTGTCAACAATATAATCAGCATATAATCAACAACAACACTATAAAAATTCCCCCTTCAAATATCTGCTGCAAAATTATAAGATCACTTGTGAAAATGAAATTGTTTACTAAAGCCAAGAAGATGTTGAACCACCATTTTTTTGGATAACTTCAAATACTCGATTTTTACTCAATCAAGTTTTCAAGTAAAGTTTTAGGAATTTTTGCATACACTTGTCCAGTCAAGTAGCTCCACAAGTTTTCTGTAGGATTAAGATCAGGACTATTGCATGGTCAGCTTAGGAACTCGATTTTTTTTCTTTTTGAAACTGCAATTTTCAGTTGATTGGGACACATCTCATGGTGCATTGTCTTGCTGAAATTTCCAGTCTGACCCTCCTAGATGTAGACCAAAGGATATAGGGAGTTGGTAAAGTAGTTTTTGATAGCAACTGGAGTCTATTTTTCCAGAAATTCTCTGCAGGTCGCATTTACTACCATGCGAAAAATCTCCCCACGCCATCAAAGAGCCACCACCCAGCTGCCTACCGAAGAAATCAGGAGGTTCTGTTCGAAAATCATGCCAATAGTAATTATTACTATCCTGGCCATCCAAATTGAACTTATTTTTGTCGGAAAAAATAATATTTTTTCAAACAGCATCGCATTCCAGGTCGTCATGACCTCCTGTGCTCATTTAAGCCTCTGTTTGTTCTTTATGATGCTTTCATAATCTTGGCATTCTTTTTAATTTTCGAATTTGATTTATTGAACGAAAGATTGTTCTACTTGCTTGCTGTGAAATTTTGCGAACGAGTACACAAATTCTGTTTCGATGCAAGTTTGAAAATGTGTCTATTATCCCAAGCTGATAATTTTTGCTTCGTACCGAATCGTGTAAAATATTATGAACAACAATTTTAGAACGTTTAAATAACTTACATATTCAACTTTTTGACTTTTTAGAGCCTTTAAAAAACCAAATTTTTCGAACTTCTAACTCAGATAATTCTTTTCCGCCTGGCATTGTGAATTTTCTTATGAAAACAAATTAAATTCTCTTTTTCTTTATATAATTATCATTTGCGTTTTTTGTGATGCAAAGTTACAGTTTATGTACGATTTCCAAGGAAAAAATAAAAATAAAATTGAAAACTCAAACGATTTTGAAAAAAGAAATAAATAGTCTTATACTTATGTAACACTGAAATTTTGAAAAATCGTTTGCTGTGTGAAACTAACTCAAATTTTCTTTTCATTTTTTGATTTATTTCAAAAAATATAGCTGATTTCAGTTGCTTCTTTATTTTAAAATTATTCATTTTATGCAGTGTACTATAAAAATAAATGATATTTGGAGTGGTCTTATAATTTTATAACATACTGTAATAGCATTATATATATGATCTATACAGTCTTGTATATGCACTGTAACCACAAAATTAAAAAAAAAGTAAAAATTGTTCAAAATAATGATAAATACAAGTAAAAAATAAAATTAGACGCATCTGCTATTTTGAAAACCAATTTAGATCCCACTCTCTTTGTGTTTAAGGTACTGAGTTGTCGTTGTGGGGTTCAAGTCCCAGTGACACTGCTCGAGTCCACCCTGCTTCAAATCGATTCATAGTAGCCTGTCTGTGCTGTCAATGGGCAATGCTGACCCCATAGCCGTTGGTCACGAAATTGTATGAACCTTAACCTTCATTACACAAAAGTCGACCTCCTTTTCCCCGAGAGTCACTTTAGCCTGAGAGGAAGTGCGCGGGTCGAGTTTATATCTGTATATAATATGTATTAAATAATAACTATGTTCAGATAATAATAATTTGTTTTTGTTCTTTTAAAATTGGGCATATTATTTTTAACATTTCAATTAAGATTATAACCATTTTTCAATTAATGAGTCGTTGAATATCGCATACTTAGTTTGAAAATTCATTACTATGCACATTTATGAAAACTAGTGGGCTGCGCCCCCTGCTCGCTGACGCTCGCCAACCACCGAAAATTGCTACGCAATCTTATATGGTTTGCAAAAGTCTGTATGAGATTGCCGCAGCTGAATTGAACAACCTGATAGGGTGCATTTCGGAAGAGATCACATTTGGTGAGAATGCTCTCTCTGGTTATTTCAGTTTCCGTTTTTAAAAGCGCTATATGTTGAGCCACCTCTGCTAGATTTGGCATGTGACATTTTTAGTGGCAATCATTGGTCGATTTTCTAGCGTTGCCATTCGGGGAGTTGTAATGAGGCTTTTTTTTTTCGCCGTGTAAGAGAAATATATATATAGATGTCTTAACATTCACTCTCAGCACATAAGTTGAGAAACAGCACTGAAGCATAACAAATTGAGAACCTTACTTTAGCTTAAAGTGCAAGTAACTTTATAGTTGCAAAAACTGATGTATATTTTCCTCTTATGATTTCGGTATTATGTTTCTTTCCTTAAAGTTTGGTGCTAATTCGGATTTCTTAGGCTTGTTAGGACAATAGAACTTTTCAGGATATGCACAATGTCATGCGACTTGTTAGACTATTATATATTCTAGGAGATATATTTTATATTATTATAATATATTTTTTGTGTTAACTATGAAATTATTAGAATTTACAATTTTAGTCGGATCTTTTTGTTCTTCAAAATCTGACGAATTATTATCGAGATTATCATCAAAAGGTAAAGTTCAAATTAACAGTTTAATTGCCTTTAAACATTTTTAATTTCACTTTTTCTGTCATTGACCTCGATAATAGTTTATCATATTTTAAAAGCGTATTTCTCGTTTAAGAATAGTTTTCCAGCTATTATTAAACGAGAAGTGTGTTTAATAATATCTTGTATGTTTTTCTAATAACTATATTTTTTATGTTCTAAAAATATGTATTAAGTCCGGTATTTACAGAACAGTCTGACTTCAATAGAAGTTATTAGTTCTTGATTATTATTAAACTTTTTTTATTCCCAAATGCGTATGACAATTTTTTTTCTGTTTATAGTGATGAAGATGGTAGTCGAGAACTTAAAAAATTTCAAGATAGATATGCCCCCCAACTCAAAGAATCAAACATGACACTTCAAGAAATTAAATCACCGACTAAATCAATAATCAAAGCTAATGTTGACAGCTGCGCTACCAGAAATACTCTAGATGAGCATGAAAACATCGGGGGAAAAAGCTGCCCCCAAGTAACCAATGGCCCTGTCTCTGATGCACCTATGGACATGGAGGAACCAAACACAACTGATAATACAAAAAATAGTAGTGCTTATTTACACTTGAGCAAAAGTAACTACAATGAAGAACGAAATCACTCGTTATCTTCAAGCTCTGAAATTTGCTCCCTGAGCTCTGCTGATAATTCTCCCATAAGCTCTATGGCTAATACATTTAGATTTGATAGTCAGGCATTTCAAATAAGGAACTGCAATAACGCTGTATCACCAGAAGCATTGAGCTGTAATGTACAACGTAATAATACGCTTTCGAGTTTTGATCTCATCAGTCCCGTACAATCTGTGTCATCTTCAAATGATGCTCATGTTTCTTATGCTGAACCTGTAATCCAGGAGAGTGATGATTTTCCTGTCGTTGTAACTTCTACCTTCCTTACATCAGACTTACTTTTGACTCCCGATGATTATACTTCTTATGCTACTGAAAACCCTTTTTTCCAGTCTCAAAAGTGTACTAGTTCCGAAGTTAATTGCACGCAAAACCATCTCCAGGAGAACGTTGACTCGTTCAATATGCCCAACAATATTGAAATGGTTCCAGACGACTTTTTGATACCCCAAGATGTACTTCAGAATTATGCGACCATCAACTCAGAGTCTTTGAATATTCCTGATGAAACTTGTGCACGCTTTGAAAATGGTCACGGAAATGTAAATAGTTACGTTAGTCATAATCATTTCTCCACTTTCAATCCAAAAATTACTTTTGCTGGTGATAGCCAATCAGCTTTGAACATGAGAGTGGTAAGTTCTGCCATAAAATCGATTCCTGATAATAACTCCCAAGCAAACATCGATTTAAGTTTTCTTGACAATTCTGTTGAAAACATGGCGCTGCTTAGTGATTTGAGTGATTTGTATGAAAATGCCATGCCTTTTACGAAGGCCAACCATAATAATCAGTTTCAAACGGAAACTGCAAGCTCTATTTCTGGTACAGAAATGAATTGTGACATTGTTTTAAATGATACTAATTGTGCTGGCGAGCTTGGATTATTCACGCAAACTAGCTCAGATATACATATCAGTAATAACGCACATTCATCCGAGAAATTTGATAATTGTTCACGTGAATCATATTTTACATCTAATAATGTTAATTCTGTGGGAGCTAAAGGAGAGAAAATGAGGAACTTCAATCCTGACCATTTTCAAACTCATGCTTGGCAGATGAAGAAAGATAAAATCCCTAGCAGCTCCACCAAGCAAAAGATTAACGATCATTTTTATAGCCAATTTCAAACAAATGCAGCTGTCCGTAATGATGGTAGAGTTTACAAAGTGTCTAGAAAAGGATTGAATCATCTCCATCCCAGCATGAATTCACAATCAACATTTAATTACGCACAAAATGAATACGTAGTAGTAGCTGATTTGGATAATCAGTCAAGATCTTCTCAGTGTCCATCTTTTCAGGAAAGCATGTTTGAAAATATAAAGTGAACCGTAAGTATATTTTTACTGTATTAATTGCTACTGTTATGACCCTAAAATTTAATTTTATTCAATTTCAGTAAAATTAGATTTTTTTTTAGCACTACAGTTGTTCGAAAAAGTTGAAGTATCTTTTTAATAGTAGGGCGAAACAATTATCTACATACCAGTATTCAAAATCTTATAACTCGGAATCAATATCTTCTGCCCCCACAAGGTGCTAAGATTTGTAAAATGCCGAATAAATTTTTTCAGCTTCAGCTAATTTTAGGTATTCGTTTAGTTGTAATTTGATACAGTATCACAATCATAGATACATCATTCGGCGTTGATTCGAATATAATTTCGTTCCACTAAGGATGTATGTTTACATTATTAGTCTACTTCGTTTTTTTTTTTTTTTTTTTTTTTTTAATTAAACGACTTAAAACTCCTCATGCACCACAAAGTATAACACGAGGCTTACAGTTGTAAGTAAAAAACAAAAGAAGAAAAATTTACAAATTTAAATTAAAAATAAAATCCGCAAGGCAGCAAGACTTTCAATACTTTTGACCAGTTCTGATAAGACAGGAGGCCAACAAATAGAAAGACGCCTCAAATCAGTCTTTAATTTCATTCGGGCACTCGCATACAGATTGCAATGAAGAAGAATATGTTCAGCATCTTCATCAGCATCGCCACAAGCACAAATTCCACTGGTCTCCAGATGGAAACGAAATAAATATCTCTTAAAATTTCCATGGTTTGTTAAAATTTGGGTTAATTTAAAATCAGTTGCAAAGAATTTACATTGCAAACGGTGAAAAATGGATGAAAAGAACCTTTTCGTCCAAAGCGACCGAGGCGAAGCAAGAAATTCAGCATTCCAGTCCGCAATGATTTTATCTCTAGCGATGCGCTTCCAGTGAGAAGCTGAAACAGACACCCTTAAGTCTATTTCACCACACGTAGCTTCCCTAGCCAATTGGTCTGCTCTTTCATTGCCCAAAATACCGCTATGGCCACGAACATATGAAATATGAACAGTTACGTTTTCAAGAGCGTTCAAAATCGAGTGAATTTCCACCACAAGCTTCTCAGTAGAAGTCGTGTCACGCAAAAGAAAAAGTGAAGAAAGAGAATCTGTACAAATGAGATATTTAAAAATTTTGTTTTCACTAAAAGAATTTTGTATCCACTTAACAACCAGGTTTATACACAAAAGTTCAGCCTGGAAAACAGTACATTCATTAAGTAGTCGGTGCTTGGCAGTAACTTTCTCTGTTCCATTTTCATAAATTACGAAAGCAAGACCAACCCTTCCATCAAGCTTACTACCATCCGTAAAACAGATAGTTTTATATGCCTGAAAAACATTATTTACATAAGGAATAATTATAAAAGGTTTCCTATCCCGAATCTTGTTATTGTTGAAATGTTTATTTTGAATTATCTAGTTTTTTTTTTTTTTTTTAAGTGTCATTTACTTTTTACTACAGTTACTCTTGAGCATCATGAGGTGGCTTCCGATAATAGTGATCATCTCAACCCAGGCTTTCCGGAATAAATTTGAGAGTTATAAGAGAATATTTAATCCAGTAAAAATTTCTTTCTGAAAAATAAATCAAAACCCTCCATAAAAGAAATGATGGGCGATCGAACAATATTCCCCCTCTAGAGAGAGAAAAGCTTACAATTAATTCAATATATAGAACATCAGTGCGAACCCTTTTTAAAGGGTTCGCAATAACACAATTTGGAGATTAAAATGTTTTTTTTTCTTGCCAATGTCATAAAGGTTAGTTGAAGGACTCCAAGAAATCGAAATGCGGATTCGATTTTTCTTCAAAATATAAAATATTATTTTTTCCATGATGCTTAGAAATCTAATTAATAACCACTTATAACTTATTTGTAAGTCTCATCCCTTTAAAAGCACAGTTCTTTTAAAAAGAAAAAAGGTGGTATTCGGTGATTAAGTTATTCAGATTTATTTTGCAATAACAAGACAGTTCTGTTAAGAATAATATATTTATAATATCAATATCTATGTATGGATCATGGAATCGAAGGTCCTTGTTTTTCCTTGTGATAGGTAACCAAAAGTAATATTTAAGTGTTATGTATATATGTTCTTCAAGTAGACTTAAAAAGAGAAAATTCCATTTTTTCTCTCTCTTAAAACGAGAAACGTGGTCTTCATCATTTTCAAAAGACGAGAGGGGAATTTTTGTTGGCTATTTCTATTAAAGTGGTACACTCTACATTTTTCGTTATATGTGTGTTAAAAATATAATTACTTTCTCCGTTTAAAATCACTTAAGAAACGTTGTTTCAAAAGTTTTTATTTTACTTTTTATCTTTTTAATTTTGTATCGTAAAATGTGTTTACGTCGGACAATTACTCTTGTTTACGACATTTTAAAAATTGTATCATCTGACTCAAAGCTACAGCTGAAACTTTTGGTAAAAGAGTGGATAAAATTTCCATTCACGGCAAATTTTATTTGAGAAATAATTTTGCCTGTAGATGTCAGAAAGAGATTGAAACTTTTGGTAGCCGAAGTTTTCCTACATATTAAATTCGTTTTGGTGATAATATCGCAAAAAATCGATTTAAACATTTAATGTCAAACCACAGAAAGCTCCAGTTGAGATTTAATAATTCTGGATTGTCGAAAAGTTTTCCGAATTTTTATTGATCAAATACCGTTGAGCTCCCTTTTGCAATAAAGTGATAATGAATTCTACTTGTAGCCAGGGCCAACGAAAGAGGTGGTCAAAACGGGCTATCACCCGGAGCAGTACGTAAAATGGGCCGCCGAAGGAGACCCAGATTTAATGTTCAGTAAAGTTATTTCCTCCTTTTTAAAAGTATTGTTTGCTGTTAAATATACTTCTATGTTATTTTTTATTAATTATATATTCTTGGGTTAACTTTTTTATAGTTAAAGTTCTCTAAGTAAAAGTTTTATTAAATATGGAAAGAAGAATATGGTGCAGAAAACCCACTTGTTTGACATTGAATAGAATGAGTTTCGTATTTTCCAGGGAGATCTTTTCTGTAGAAATTTCTGATTCAAAAACCATCCAACAAACAAATCAATATTCCCAAAGGTGAATGCAATAGGAAAACAGGGGGAAGAGTTGGAGAATGAGCTCAAATTTTGTGTCAATTGAGTCTGTGTGTCAAACGTACTCTTAATATAATGTGAATTTGATGATACAAATCGTAATATTTTACGTAGAAAATGCTTCTATTTCTTCTCAAAATTTTAAGTTTTTCATCCAAATTTCTGCGGGTTTTTTTTTTTTTTTTTTTTTTGTTGAAAAATTTGGACATTTTAGAAAAATGACCAAAAGATTAATTTCCAAGATAATTACCAAGATCTTTGTAAATTTTAAGTTAACAACAAGAAACATATATATGTATTAGAAGTTTTTACATATATTGTTCTTTGGTATGTATTTAAAATAATTATTAAAAGATTTTTCTGGGAAGCTAAAGTAAGACTTTTTTTTCTCCAAAATATTTGCTAATAGCTGGCTCGATAACTTCTTTACTCATCTGATTTATCTAAACATTTATTATTATTGTATTTAACGTTGCACTTAGGTTTTTATTTATTTATTTATTTTTATAAATAGTTTCATAAACCTCTATTAGTCTCTGAGTAGAAAATATCTAATCTTTCCTAAAAGTTATTTGATGGAAATAATCATTTAATATTTCAATATAACTATAACGACTGTCCGTTATTTTATTAATGTGTTTTATATGAGATCTTTTTTCATTTAGTTTAAACGGTTATTTTTAAGATAATAAATTTCATACACATTTTATTAAGAGTACGCTTGTCGCTTCGTCATGAAACCTGTCAACATGAACGATTTTAGATACATCGAGTGAATAATGTAAAAATGCGAAACGAAAGGATAACAATCAATAGATCAGTAAATAGGTGAATTAATACAAGTCAGCAATAAATAGCAATGAATTTATTTATAGGCGAATTAATGAATGCGAATCAATGAAAGGAATTTTAATGAATTGTCTGATGAATGAATGAGTTTATAAATGCACAATAATACTTATAAAGCAAAATATTTTTTTAAAATTAAATTTAAATTATAAAAAAAATTAAAATTGAGTAAAGGGCGCCGTTTTCAGTATCGCCCAAGGCGCGACATATTCCGCTGCCTCTGCTTGTAGCGGACAGATATTTAAAGTTTGCAATGCATTTCATCCTAGAACTCCAATTAAAATTTGAGTTCTTTAGTTATTCGTAAAATATTCGAAATTTTAATTGAAAATAAATTCTATTTGGCTGTAAAAGTGCAATGAATTATGCTACCAGTGATGGATTAAAACTGATATTGTCATCGAGTTTAGAGCTCTTAAAATTTGAAAGTTCTAATTATTTGGAAACAGATTGGAATTTTGATTTAACATTGTAAAATAAGTTTATTAAAGGGAATTATTTAATTCAATTAAACAGAACAAATTACTTAATGTAATAAATTAATTTATTTAGTTTAAATCTGATAATAAAATGCGTACAGAAAAGGGGAATAACGCCAAAACGAAGACGAAAGGGGTTATCCAAGTTTTATTCCTGGCACAAAAAAGTACTTTGGTAAAATAAGTACATTGGCACAAACATTGGTAAAACGAACAAAGCTTAAAGCTAACTAATGCATCTAGTTTTTTTTTTCTTTCCATGCGGGAATGTGATATACAGGGTGTCCTAGAATTATTAGGACAAACTTTAAGGATAAGATAAGGGACACCACAAGCATTCAGAATTGCATAGCAAACCATGGTCGAAAACGTCATGGGACAATAGTGTGACATATACAAGAAACAAAGAGATGCGAGACTGAGATCATCTGAAATATTTGTTGGACAAATATATTACATTGCTGTGGTAGATGGTATGTGAAAATGTCACAAAAGATGTTTAAAGTTTCCACCATTGCCAGCAATGCAGACGATACGATCCATGGATTGGCGGACTCTCTCAAATACACCTGAATTTTATTGGATATCCTCAGCTGCACAAATGATTCATGGAACCTGACCCATTTTGGAATTCACAGGTTTTGCATACACAGTACTTTTCAGTGTACTCTTAAGAAATTCCTCGTAGCTTAAATCAGGAGAGGGTGGGGGTTAGTGAACCGGTCCAACACGCCCAATCTGTCTTATAAACAACACTATCTGGCGGGGAACGAAGACATTTCTGACCATTGCTCTTCAAATCTGAATCCTTGTAATCTCCCCTACATCGCCTTAAAAATTTGCCTGCCCCTATAATGCAGAGACACCTGCTGTATATTTTGTTGCGATTTTATCCCCATTATTATTCACCCTCAAACATGGTATCAGATGTACAGTCAGCAAAAAAAAAAGATATCACCCTGAATAATTTTCGTTCTAATGATCGGATTTTCACGAACTAAGTGTCAATCTTAATGGTTCCTGGGGGTGACCTCAAATATGCTAATTAGTTAGTGCTAACTATGAATTAAGTTACGAAATCAGACACAAAAGCGTACTTTCTCTGAATAAACATATATTTTTTTTTACATATTTGGATTCCTTATCTTCAAAATATAGTGGGTGGCCGCAATCTGGGAAATGTGGTCCCCATAGTTTGGTCAGGAGAGCGATTCAAAGTTTGGACCCCTTAATGTTAATTTCACTTTTTGCGTTTTCAGTCATATTTTAAAAACTAATGAAGCGATTCAAAAAAATATTGCCCCAACTCATAAAACGCATTTACCCAAAGATAATTTCATGAAAAAAATAATTTTTAATAATTATTAATTATTTTTTATTATTTAATTAAAGAGAGGATGAAAAAATTTTGAATTATAAGGTATGGAATTTTTTTACCATATTAATATACATGCTTTTCAATTGAAAAATCTAAAGTTTCAACTGTTTTTATTTATTAGAAGATGATAAAAATTAAAATTAATTATTTAAAAAATAATAATTTGGCGACAGTGAAAAAATTATTAAATGGGGCGATTAATATTAAAATGTGATAAACTTACGAAGAACTTGATTTAGCGCGCGTGGCGTAAAATTTCATTCATATTTTTTTCGCTAATAATCGTTTGCTAATCTTTTTATTTTTTATTTTTTTAAAACTATAAAATACAATGTTTCTTTTTTATTTCTCTAAAAATCTATTTGAAATTAAGTAAAGAAATTTGAATAAAACATTTTATTGAATAAAAAACATTTTATTCAACGAATGTCGAGTTTTATAAAAGCATGCTTTTGATAGAATATGATTATACGCCAGATTGTGCTTATTTAATGTGATTATTTTTTAGTTTTTTTTTCTCAATAACTGATACAATTACAATAATATACATACGTATGAATAGATTTGGAATAAAATATTTCTCAGTTTCTTGTATATATTTTTTATGAATACTAATAAAAATACGTAGTAAACATATTTAAGCATATCTCACATCATCGCAAATTTCTCAACATCTTATATATCGTGTTAATCTTAAAAGTAATTTTTTAATCACCTGTCCGGAACTGTTTCGTAGAACTATTTTACCAACTATTTAATTAAATTTTAGCATTTTTAAAAATTTTATTCTCTACCCTACTACATTTATTATTTCTTCATTAATATACTAATCAATTTTTTTAGTACTTTAATTTAGATTTTCTTTAAAGTAAAGTTCCTTTCTACATTAAAGTCAAGTTTTTTTAAAAGAATTATTGTCTGCTAGCTAAGAATAAAGCCTTGTTAAGAAATTAAAAACACTCCGCTGTTTAAAATTATTTAATGCAAAACAGCTGATTATTTACTAAGCATACTATTTTTTTCGAAAAAAGAATAAAAATAATTGATTGTCTTTTTTGTTTTGTTTCTTGTGACTTCAACATAGATTATCTATAATAGTGTCCATGTTTTATAAGTCACTACAAAGAGTATAAAGATACCGAACATAAAAAGCTGTCAAATACGTAGCCAAAACTTTTAAGCGTCTTAAAATATCTCAGTATCTTAAGTGATTCTTTCTTTATGATTCCATGTAGATTTTTTTCCGGATAATATACTAAACTATTTTGTTCAATTTTTTACTTTAGCACGATTCCCAAGATATTATTGTAATATAATTTGTCATCAGGAACAATGCCTTATTTTGTTTAGCAGGAAACACTAAAAATTGAAAATTGTAAAAAGTTTCCGAAGCCGTGCGAATTTTAGAATCATCTGATTTAAAAAAATGCAATAAAAAATACGTAAATTTCCGAACTTATTTTGATTAAAAATAAAAAAATAATAAAAAACGTGGCAAGAAGGCTAACATACTTTTTACAGAACTGTGAAAACCAGTTTTTCCTATATTTCGTCAAAAGAGGATAAGAATGATATTGCTCCAAGGGACCTACTCAATAATTTCGCTATTTCCAGAATGAAATCTGTTTGATCGAAACATATTTCCTTGAAAATAAAAACGGGGAAAAAATTAACTTTTATTATTTATCTAAGCTTATTCCATTCATTTAATGATAGCGGTATCAAGGTTAAGGATACGCGATAGAAGCCCCGTTTACTATTATACTATAAATGCGTTAAATCATGTTGCTTGAATAATTTATTTTAAGCTTATTATTTGATAATTTTAAGCAAATAAGGGTGTAAAAATAAACTCGATCAAAATACTCCGAAAGTATACCCTAAAATATTTGTAGAATAAACTTTGGAATCTATATATACAAAATACCTTTTCAAACAACTTCGAGTAGGACGGAAACGCTAACTTGTTTAAAATAGTTGTCCTTGTAACTATTTAATTTCGATTTCTGGTGCTAGGGGACATTCCATTTTCACATTCGACTTTTGAAATTTCAATTGTAAACAGAATTTTTTTTATGTCCTTAAATTAAAATGTTAAGGCTTGCAGCAAAAAAAATTGTACTGCATTGATTTTTTTACAAAATAGCGAATTATTATTTTTTTAATCTAAGAACCTGTGCCTATAACTTAAGTAAAACTTATTTTAATATCGAGTGAAATAATTTAATATATTGTGTAACTAAATAGATAATCCCAAGAAATTGAATTGAAAATATAAAAACTTCATTGATTTAAAAATTAATGGATGATGATAAAAATAGACATGCACTTTTACTTCCCTCTTCATATTTTTTGAAGCCAGTTGAGTTTTTATCATCAATTATACTGTTTTACATTTGGGTCTTGATCATTATTTTGATAAGGATTTTACACTCGTTAAAGTAAAAATATGCATTTTCATATTTCAACAGGAATTATGTGGTCTTTAAAAACATAAGAGCATCAATATTGTAAAAGTTATATTTAACTTGGTTTAAAATTAAAATTTTAAGACCAGATATTTTGAGTTAATGAAATTAAATATTTTATCTTTTAAGTTTTCGTGCCCCCCTTTCAGTATCTTAAGGACCTTACAAGCTCTGTTTAAAAAGAGAGTATCATATCAGATATATATAAGAAAACAAAAATAATCAAAGTATCAGTATTTGGTGGTAAATGTAGCTTATCGTAATTGAAGAATATGCTATGCGATATTTTATGGTGAATTTGAGAACGTAAGTTTCTAAATGTATCGAAGCATAAGGATGCTATTTGCTAATCATCTTTATCCAAAGAAAACCTTGTTATCTAAATATCTAGCAGAATGAAGCGATTTTTGAAACAATGAATCATACTATATGCAACATATTATTTCAATATCTTATTCTTAAACATAACCTATTTCAATGCTTTTAAAATACCACTAAACATTCTGCAATTCCTTGAGTTATAGGAAAAAGAAATATCGTAAATTATAGAAAAACTTGTGAATGCGCATTAGAATTACTATACAATCAATATACATTTTATTTTTCAAGCACTTTTTTTTTCTTCAAACTTTCTTGCCTAGAAGACTTGATTAAAGCTGTAAAAGTGATTATCCCTAAAATTTTGTATTTAGCCATAATAAGTTAAGTTAATTTGATTTTAGTATGAAATCCTCGAATAAATATAGCAGAAACAACATAATCTAAATAATATCAGATAAAATGTTCATGTACTTAAATTCTAAAACTTAGAAAATCATAAATAATTTATAATCGATTCAAATTTTCTTTTCAAGGGAGATTAAAATTAAAAAAACTTTGCTTTTTGGACAGAAATCAGCTTAAAAATTGTCAATTGCCTAGAAACTTCGAGATATTTTCTATTAACTATTAATTAAACCTCTCTGAGTAATCACAGAACATTATTTCAATTTCTTTTCCAGTCAGAGCTTGGTTGCTTAGCAACCTAGTAAAATTAAGCATTCTTCTTTTGAATTAGTCAATGGGTTATCTTAAAATATTCATTTGCGCTGGCGACTTTTTTTGGCGTTTTTCTGGACTATCGCCAAATATATAAACCTTTGTTGCGACCCTATTTACCACCCATTTTTTTCAAAATTTTGTCTACCCCCCCTAATTCAAGTATCTGGATTCCAAATATGTAAAAAAAAAAAAATACGTTTATTCAGAGAAAGTACGTTTTTGTGTCTGATTTCGTAACTTAATTAATAGTTAGCACTAACTAATTAGCATATTTGAGGTCACCCCCAGGAACCATTAAGATTGACACTTAGTTCGTGAAAATCCGATCATTAGAACGAAAACTATTCAGGGTGATATCTTTTTTTTTTTGCTGACTGTACATACATATAAATATATATGCAAGACAATATATAGTACTGTCTGTGGCATGTTAGTGTAGATAAATTCTCTAAATGGAGTATTTAACTTGAACCCCCAATTTTATGAAAACTTATTCTGATTTGAAATTGAACATTTTTAGTCTCTGTCATTTCAAAATTATTTATCCAAAAAAGAAATTTAGTGTGTTATCCCAAAAAAAAAAGTTTATTTTTCTAGCTGCTTTTTGCTAGAACTGCACTGTTAAACATCTTCATTGGTATTTATCTTAAATATAAAAATAATGAACTAACTAAGATTTGGCGATCATGTCTTGAAATAGCAGTATTCGGAATAATAATTTGAGGAACCTTTTGTTTTATGTGATATTCCTCTATTAGCCTTGACTCTATATACATACTATATTGTGTACGCAAAGTACATGGGGTGGAAAAAAACAATGAAATCACTTCTATACAATTACATTTTTTCATATTGCTCCAGAAGTATATTATTTTATAACTTCAGAAGATCATGCGATTTCTCATACTTAAGTTCAAAGCTTTCAGAGGTTTTAGGGGCTGACAATAAATTACAAACGTTACTGTAATGGTGTTCCTGAACACCCAATGCCAAAAAAATGTAGCAATAAATTGGTAACTTGTAAAAATGACTTTGGTTATAATATGAAAGTGTCATGACGAAACACATTAAAATTAAGACATATAGGGGTGAAAATAAATAGTCATAACTAGAATAAAATGTTAAATGCAAAATTAAAAGAAAATGAAATACCTGATTTAAAATCATAAACCTTTTACTTTCAGCTTGGATATTATGAACTCGAAGAAACCAGGGTAATAAAAATTTCACTTTGTCTGAACGCTGAGAAAATGGACAGGAAGGCTTCATACAAATATTGTGAGTGCAATAGTTGACTAAGTTGGAATGTTTCTAAGAATCACTAGTGGATTTTTTTTAAAGAAATGGAAAACATTTCTGTGGCTCTGAATTTTAGTCATTTCGCTCAAATGTGTTTTTGTGTAATTCAAGAGTGTTTAGTGTTCATATATATATATATATATAATTGTTATTGTGTTTAATGTTGAAAACATCTGACAGAATTTTTTTTTTTATCCGTGTATAAATCTCTAGTTTTTTTTATTATATGTAATAAAACTTGAAATATATTTTTTTAATTTTTTATTTGTTATATTTTGACATTGTTTAACTTGTTGGTACTATAATTAATAAAGTTATTTTTGTTAAATATACTAGTTCATGGTCTGACACGTAGAAGACCCATTTATTTTTGTTTGTATAGTTAAGTTATTAGTTTTTCTTATCGTAATTACTTATCCAAGTTTCGAGTAATTTTATAAATTTTGTGTTAATAATGGATTCTTTCTGAATAAATTGTCACAAAAATATTGTTTGAGCTTTCAAACTTGTTTCTATAACTTATTTATTATTAAAACTAATATGTTTGGCAATACTTGTTCAAAATTTTTGCGAAGCAAATAAAATATTTTGTCATTTTGACATTAGTTTGATTGTAATTTTTTTATGGATATACACTCATCAAAATAAAATATGAATCTCCCTGACTAACTTTTGATGATTTCTTCTGATTTTCATTCTTTCAAGAGCTGTCTTAACGTTTGTTAGGGGTTATGTTCAAATATGTTGATTGATTAGATAAAAGACCTGTGCAACAAAACAGGTAACTCCAATTTTTTAAATGCAGTTTTGGCAGTGCACAATATAGCTGTTTCAATCAAAGCATATTCAAGAAAACTACATATTCCTACTGTTTTTTTCCCATTTCCATTTAAGCCTTACAGTTCGAAAATTTAGACTTGCCTTGTTATTGCTCAGAGCGTGTCAATTTGAATGATTAAATTTAACTACTAAAGATGCTTTCTGACAAATAAACTAACTGTATTTTTTTTTTAATAGATTCGGGTTTCTGAGCCTCAAAATATGAGAGTAGCTCTAATCTGTGTAAACGCAAGATTACAAAAACTTTGAACGTTTGATCCGATCGACATGAAACTTATTTGATGTGATTGGAAAAAAAAAATGCACCCATTTATGAAACTTAATCCCTCGACGATGATCACATAAAAAAGAATTTTTAATAATAATTATTTTTGTACCCACATATACGAATTTGGGGCCGTAAGAAACTTAAAACCACACTACTAATCTGAGTTATGTATATTAGTTTTATTTTATAACTGTCGTTGAATAGACCACCCAATTTTTGGTTTACGACAACCAATGTTCAACTGCGTAGCATTGTAATTTTGAACTCATCGAGAAGACACGTGAACTCCTGGCTCAAGTATTGAGAGAAATTTTGCTTTCGTGGCGGACTTTTTGATGGAACTAACCCGCATTTGCGGTGAGGAAAACCTCCCACTGTTAGTCTGACGGTCAGAGGTTTCTAATTCGTGATCGGTGCGAACCGAGTGAGGAATTCTTATTCACCAGCCATCACTGCGATTCAAACCCGGTTCACCTCATTGGGAGGCAAACGCTCTATCCTCTGAACTAATCCTCTGAATCTATCCTCTGAAAAAATCATATAGCTCAATATTGAAAACTTTATCGTTTATTATTCAACCCAATAAAAAAATATAGTAACTGCTTAGTTATATTTTGTATGAAATGGTATTTGTTTTTCTTGTTTTGTAAATGTGTGCAATTTTTTTAATCCGTAGAATGAATGTCAGAGATAACGTCATAAAAAGTAAATATACCCTTAAGGGATCACACTTTCAACCCCCCTGTCCTTATTAAGCTAGTAGGATCTTGTCTGATTTCATGGAGGCTAGAATAACAAATGTTTCTAAAAAAAAGTTATGTATATTCTGAGAAAGTACGGCATTGTGTTTGATGTTTCATAACCTAAATTATCGTTCGCATTCTTTAATTTGCATATTTAAAATGGTTCTTTTAAGTATTAAGATTGCCACATAGTTCATGAAAATCAGATTGCTGGGTTAAATGGCTAGTCAGGTTCATTCTTTTTAACCTTTTCGATAAGAGTAACTACTTGATAATTTATTTGAGCATTTATACAGAAAAATTGGTGCTATTAGAAATTTTTCTTACATCGTTAAAATATTTTTTGAAAGTTATGGATTAAATTCTTGCAGAAATTTGAATTAAAATATTACGAAAATAAATTCGAGTATTACTTAAACCTGAAAATGAGAGTGCTGATTAGAAACAAAGCAGTACCCTGTGCTGACAGAAAGCTATTTAAATTATGCCTATTTTTCTTAGTTTATTCTTTATAGTAGTAATATTTAACTTAATAAAACTTAATATTAAAAAAACTAAAAAATGAGTGTAAAAAATAAACACTCTAAAATTTAGAAATTTTTTATTTATCTAAGCAAAATTTTATTCATTTTTTAATATTATTTAGTGTAAAATGATTTTTAATCCCATTCAGTTATTCTTAAATTTGGAGAAACAAAGAAATTTTATAATTTAAAAAAAAAAAAAAAACATTATAAATTGAAGTATAATTTTTGATCAGTTAAAACATTTAAAATACGTATTTCTATTCTTTTTTAACAGGGTTAGAAAAAAGTTTTTTTTTTTTCTTTCAAAGAAACATTTTTTTTTAAACCGAATTTTTTTTGCTTATTTAAGAGAAAAGCGTAACATAATATGTTGTGTTCTAAATTAAATGTAATCAAAGAATAAAAAAGTATTTCATAAAAACTTTTTCAGCTATTAATTTTTTCAATAAAGAATAACTAAATATCCACTTTCATTGAAAAAAATTGCTTATCTGTTAAAAAAATATCAGAAAAACTTTTGATTATGCTTATGTATTATTTTACAACTCAACTTAATATGCAAAAAAAATATTTAATTTTAATTGTTTTATTAGTAATGCGTGAAAAAATGTGAGTTAGTATTTAGGAATATGTCTTACTTCAGCATTATTTCTGTTATTGTTTTAGCTGTATGCAATATATAACATAAGTATCTATTTATTTTCAAAAATTAACATTTATTTTAATTGAATTAATTCAAATTTTGAGGAGATTTTTAGGTAAGATAATTTTCAATTAAAAAAAATATTCAAAAACTGTAGAATAATGAAAAGGATTTAAAACGTAAAATTATCGGCATACTTATGTACAGTGCGCAAATTTTTTAAAAAAAAACCGGATCATGCTGAATAACTTTTGATCTTATGATCAGATCTTCACATTCTAGAACTCAATCTCTAATGGTAATCTTAATGCAATCTTAATGATTCAAGGGGGAATTTCAAAATGCTAGTTATGTAATATTTTAAGTAACAAAATCAGACACAAAAACACACTTTCTCTGAATAAACATCCCGTTTTTTCGACGGATTCAGATTTATGACGCTCACAGTATAGGGGTAGCCGCAATCTGGGAATTATGGTCCAAAACTTGGACCCCTTAATGTTAGTTTTACTTTTTCCATTTTCCTTCATATCTTGAGAACTTATCAAAAGATTTTTAAAAAAATTGAACACAATTATAAAATTCTTGTAGGCTAAATATTCATTTATCCCTACAAAATATAAGTTTTATTAATTTATAGTCGAAACAATTTTGAATTGCAATTCATATAATTTCTGCTTAATTTTAAAGAATGCAATTTTAAATAGCAAAGTAAAAAATTTGAGAGAAATCGGTCGAATAGTTCTTGAGAAAACGAACTTTGAAAAAGATGTATTTCTAAAATTCGATTTCTTAGGAACTATTCTACCGATTCCACTCAAATTTTCTGATTCGCTAATTAAAATTGCATTCCATTCTTTAAAATGATGTAAAAAATCGTATACCTCACAATTCAAAATATTTTTGACTACTATTAAATAAAATAATGAATATTTACTAAAAGTTATTTTTTTGCATGAAATTATTTTTTTATAAATTATTTTTGATTTTATAATTCTGTGCAAAGCTTTTTTTATTAACACTTATTAATTAGCATATTTGAGATCACTGCCTTGAACCATTAAGTTTGTATCCTAGAAAGTGAAGATCCTGTCATTAGATCAAAAGTTATTCGGGGTGGTCCGTTTTTAAATTTTGGCCACAAATAGTGAAATAAAGGTTTGTTTTTAATGTTTTAAAAATGTATGAAGAATAAATTACTTTTCTTGTCTATTAGAATAACACAATGAAGCTTTAAGCATGTCAAAATGCTTGTAAATAATACAGCATTAAATAAAATAATATATATTGATACTATTATAAATAATTTTTGAATATTGTTTTTTATATAAACATTGTATGTTGAAAATATTGGAATCCTAAATAAAAACAACGTGTAAAAATTTCTTTACAATGATAATGGAAATAAATTCTATAAATAAAACGAAAAGTTAAAATTGAGAATGCCATCTCATTTCCATTTATGTTTTTAATTCCTGTAAACATAACGCGTCAATTAACAAGATTTTGTTTTAAAAAGAAAAATCTTTCGATCTTTATTTTGAATCTAACATTATTAAATTTTTAAAATTATCAGAAAAAAAATTGCGTTGATCTGTTAAATTTGCTCTCTTTAAATTGTTTGATATATTTTTGGAGAAACGCATTGATACATAAACTTTTAAAATCAGCATATTAATGTTTATTTAAAGTAACAAAGACTCTCATTTGTTATTAAACACAAAATTTGTGAGATTTTTCAAAATTACCAATTTTTTATTTGGTTGCATTTAAACTAAAAGTATTTACATAAATAATAGAAAATCAAATGATTAAGAAATAATTTTATTTTATTATTTGACTTAAACCAACCAATCAACCAAATATTATACATTTAACAGCTATGTTTTTCATTCTATTTCTTCAGTAGATTTAATTTATTTTTAAATAAAAAGTTGTTTAGTACTTTTTACATTCTTTTTATGTTATTCTAATATGTATGCACTCTTTTTAAAAAAATAATTTTTTGTGAAGAATGCATATCCTGGGTTTCTTTTCAATTTAAATCATTAGATAATTTTTTTTTTTTTTTTGAATTTCAGAAGTAACACTAAGATTGTTATTGTATTGTTGGTAAACTTGTTGTATATTATGTTTATTCATCTTATTATAAAATTTATTCAAGTATTCTACTGTATTTTTACATAATGTTTATAATATTGATAAAGGATGAAAAATTTGTTTTTTTTAATTGATTTTTACAATTTTATCAGTAAATTATAATAGAAAGCATAATTAAGATATAATTTATAGGATAATAATCGATTTCGGAAAATATCAGAAGTTATTAATATTTTTTAAACGAAAAAAATAAAAAATTTGATTATTAAAACTTAACAGGCTACAATAACTTAGTATCATATCTCTTTTTATAAGAATGAATATCTATAAAACTGGCTACAAAATAATATTCCACATTAAAGAATATTTTTTTTAATGGTTAAGATTCAACTAGGTATCCTTTAATAGATCAATATGTATTTTGCACGGTGAAATAGTATTTCAGGAAATAAAAAATAAAAATGAAGAATTGTACCTCTGCTAAACTTTATTTCTGCTTTGATGTTCGTGAATGATTTTTTTTTTTTAAAGCGCTTTGCCGCGCACTGAAGTCTCAAAATCCCTAGATTTATTGAAAAAATATTTATAAGCTAGATAGATAGTTAAAAGTATTCTTTATTTGTTAATAAGTTGTTCCGGAATATTAAATTTCAGCTTTCCAGAAACTTTCTGATTTTTCATTGTTTTTTCTAGAAGTTGATTTAAAATATTTAAAATTGATTTTACGAACTAGCTTGCTTTCAAAACTAATCTCATTGGTGATATTATTAAACACGGGAAAATAGCACTGGAGTATATTGTTTCTTAATGGTGTTAAATGACATTTTGATTCTGGGAAGTCCAAAACAAACAGGTAATTTCTTAAAAACTTGCTTCTGAAACGAAAACTTTTATTAGAAACTTATGAATCATGGAAGATGGAATTAATATTAGCCACCTAAAGAGACATGAAAAACGATAATTAAAAATCTATTTCAATTTCTTCAGTCAGTCAAATTTAATTTGAGGTATTTAATCCAGCTTCCTTGTCTGTTTTTGATAAAATTTTTGCTTTCTTCCTCCCCTAAATAATGATATTTTTTAATAAGCGTTTTTTAAAAAAAAAATCGAATTATTTGAATATTTTTATGCATATTTTATTATATTTTTAACTAAATAGAGTTTCAACCTTAAAACGGAAACTGATTAATTTCCTACCAAAACCACCTCTATTATATAAAATGAACCTTTTTTTTTTTTTTTTAGCTTTCGTTAAAAGCTAAAGTATTTATGAGAGTTGAAACTATCTATGAATGATCTTGGGGCCTCGGTTATACTTGTTTGTTCTCAACTGTATTAGTCCTGTAGAATTTCTGAAAATGAATCTAGGTGATTTTGAAAGCAAAGGCTTCATTAAACAGCATCGTTGAAAATAAAAATCTTAAAAGTTAAGTCTTAAAAGTTAATTTAAAAACCGTTACTGTTGTAGTCGTTGAAATAATTTATTGCTTGAATGAGATGTTAGTGGTTTTCAGAGATAGCGATAAAAAATTTATTTACAAATTTTGTAATTAGACATATTTTTAAATAAACTAACTTTAATAGGTTTTTTTTGTCCTCATTTTTCCGTGCGATAGATACATGCTTAGTTGAATACGTTTTCTACTATTTCTAACTTTCAGAGGTATAGTTCTGGTTTTATTTTTATACATATTATATCTGAAAATTTAAATATTATTGAATTTTACGAAATTGGCGAAACAATTTTATTTCATATTACGAAGGGATACAACCGAATAGATCTCCCCTCTATTCGGACTACTAAACGTTCGAAGTAAATTCTCCTGGAATGTTTTTAAAGACTCTGAAACAAAAGGTGCTTAAATAGTATTGAAATATAGATGTACAATTTATTTTGCATTGTATAAATATATTATACGTAACATATTTTGCATCATTAACGAGCTTTGTCGGATACATTTTAATAAAATATTTTTATGTACTTAGATAAATATGAGTTATCAATGAGCTTTAAAAACAAAAAAATGTGTTATCTGTTTCTGAACTCTTAGAAATATCAAAATAATAGACTTTAGAAATTAAAAAGTGTTACTTATTTCTGAAAATTTAACTTCTAATGAAATTTATAAAATTAGAGAAATATTTAATATCAAACCGATGAGCTTCAGAAATTAAAAATTGTTACCTGATTTCTGAAGTCTCTTAAATATCTGTGAAAACGATGAGCTTCAGAAATGGAAGGAAATATTATCTATCTCTGAACTTTATAAATATCATATTAATGAGCTTCAGAGTCTTAAGATGTATCACATGATTCAGATGATGTATTGCTTTTATACTGAAAATTAGTGTTAGAGATGAAAATATTGTAACTTAAATTTACATGAAAATAATCTTTAAGAATGGTGCTGAATATGTAAATTATTTTTGGAGTAAGGTATTATGATTAAAAAAATTTACATAGTTTAAAGACGACGCTTTATATTTGTATACTGTTTTTATCGATCAAAAATGATTATAAAGAAAAATTTATATAACCTATGTCATAACTAGCCCATATCAAATTAGCAGTTATCAGCTGATAGCACAGGTCAGTGTAAATACGATATTTGAACCTTTATAATGGATATGCTAGTGTTAGTATTATATTGAACTGAGAATTCAAAAAGACTTATAAATATGCTTTTAAAAGTAGTTTTTATACTTAGTTTTTAAAATTTAATTTTTTCTTCCAAGAGTAAAGGTCCGCGGTATGTTTTAAATTAATTAAAAATTTAATTTAATTAGAAATAAACATTTGACTTGTTTAGCATTTATAGGTAAAAAATAATTAATGGAAGTTAACAGTTCGAGTAATTGTCTTAAAAAATGTGTAATTTTTTTTTAAATATAAAAAAAGTTCGAAATTTAATTTTGCCAGAACAGAGAAAAGGATTAAAAATACCCAAGGAAAAAAAGTAAAAATATTAATAAAATTTGTGATATAAGTTAATTGCTTAAAGAAATCATTCGGCAATTAAATGAGAAAAATGTATTTAAAAACTTTTTCTGCTCTCTACTTGTGCGATTACTTGAACTTTAATTAGTTTCTATAGCAACTCTGCATAAAAAATGAAATGTTATCGTCTTTTTTAAAAATCGCGAGATGGAATTTATATTTCTTAAATTTGTGAGAAGAACTAAGTATATTATAAAAAGGACACCCGAGTAGGGGAAAAAAAACCTTTCGAAATATCGGATGAATTTTTTCTTTGACCTGAAAATTTTCAATCAATTATGCTTTTAATTTTTACTGTAATATATTTAAGTGTTAATTGAATATTTAAAAAATTTGTTGTATTGCTGTTTTTCATTTCACGATAAAGAAGCCCCCATTTACGTAATCCCTAAAATTTCATAAGATATTCAACATTATTAATTCTTGAGCTGTGAGTTTTTTGAACTTTTAACAGCAAAAGCTTTCAATATTTAGTTGCTAAATGAAAATTGATCTTTCTTAAACTTTAATATTTTAACTCGTGACTAAACAGATGAACTCAGTCGAATGTATATAGTTTCAAAAAGCAGTATCCATTTCTGATATTTTTGTTTTACAGTTCCGGCTCAAGAATTTTTATTTTTTTGTGTTTCTCCTATTCTCAACTTAATTGATTATAGAAATGAATTGTCTTGACCTGCTAGATCGTAATAAAATGTGTTCTATTAAAATTTCTTTTTGTTGCCAATTAAAAAAAGAATTTATTGAAAATAAATATTTTAACTCACGATTAAACAGATAAACCCAATTGAAAAGAAAAACAGCGTTTGTATCTGATTTTTTACAGTTCAAAATGATTATTATTTTGCAGTTGTGCTGATTATTGATGGAACGTATGTATTATCTTTGATCTGCCACAATATTAAAAATCTAAATTTTAAATATATGTTTATTGAATTTTACAAACTACTATCTTTTAGTCTATTTTTGCATAACTTGGTAGTAAGGTTCTTTTTGAGGACTATGCGTTCAAAATACTATCTTTTAGTCTACTTTTGCAAAATTAGGTAGTAAGTTTCTTTTTGAGAACTATGCGTTCAAACTACTATCTTTTAGTCTACTTTTGCATAACTAGGTAGTAAGTTTATTTTTTAGGACTATACGTTCAAAATACTATCTTTAAGTCTACTTTTACATTTTTTGGCCTATGAGTTCATTCCAGACATGATGGAGTCTTGTTAGTTGTAATCTGTGAGTGACTGTGATACTGAATTGCGCCAGTGGGAGAATCCCATCAGGGAAATCAGTGTCCTTCTTTTATCGAAAATTAGTACATTTTCATTTAAAAATTATCTATATGTATATAATCTGTGTGTGTGTAATGTTGACTTCAATTGTACCTATCGGGGCAGTTTTGCCTCATCTGTTGGAAAAATATGTAATTGTCTGTCAGCGTGTAGTATAAATTACAAAGTGTATATTCCCTTCCATTTGCAAAGATACCTTTTTCCTTTTATCACCACGAACTTGGTGTTAAATTTTTTTATTTCACTCTTCCTGTTTAGCTTTTAAAAGAGTTTTGTTTAAATAAAATAAAATCGATTTTATTAGATTAAAATGATAAAAACCGATTTGGATTCTGCTGAAATTTCTCTTAACATAAAATGACCAAAAATAATGTCATAATATTTAAATAAAATGGTAATTTACTTAAATTACCATTTTGTACCATTCTTAAATTACCATTACCAGAAGTGTATCCTTAATAAAAAGAACACCCAAGAATTTTATGGAACTAAAATTAAATAACCAAATAATTACATAATGAAATTCAAGTAAAAAAATGAAAGAAAACGATTAACTCGCCATACAACTTGTAGTAAAATTTATTATAACACAGGGCGCTGTTTAATTTAGAACAAAATGTGTTGCCATTTTTTCGTGCTTTAAACAATGCGTCATATTTTTTTCATACTGTAGTAATTGAGGAAACTATTTAATTTCTCTCAGAAATGCTAAATTACTCCTAACTACAGAGTTGCATTAATATACTCCGGTTAGAAAAAAAAACCCGTATAAATTGTAAAATAATACCTTCTATATTCACTCAATCTGATTGGACAACAACTTTGTACTATTTTATATGGTTTTTTTAAAGATACTTTACCGTAGAATAAATACCTGTTGAACCAGCTTGTTTGAGGAAATTAAATGATGGCCAAAATCATATGCAACTATTTACACCACTCTGAGAATTGAGTTCATCTTATAGAAAAGAGAAATTTTTATGTCTGATTCTTTCTCAACAGCAGTTTACTTAATTTCGAAGATTTCAACTCTTTAACCAATTTAATTGGAATTCCCCCTAATTTCATAAATATGCGAATTACTTGTTTTTCTGCACAAAAATCAATTCTTAATTCAATAACAAAAACTGTCCATCTTGAGTAAAATAATATATTTTTAGTTTAAAAAAAAAGTTTAAATTTTTTAAGCAAAAGCAGCTTAAAAAAAGTGAGAATGAGAACCTAGAATTGAGAATGAGAACAGAAAACTTATACAATGTATGCAAACAACATGTTCTACAATGTATGAGTACAATAGTAAATACAAACTTGCAAAACCTTTTTAAGTTATCAAAATTTCACACCAATTGTTCTTGCATTATTCTATTTATTTATGGAAAAACGTATCTTGAACATATGGAATTTGTTTTAAAAAATTTTTAGATTTTAAAATTTAACAACTGTTTTTATGAATAGAACTAATACTGGTTGTAATTTCATATATTTAAAAAATTTAATTTTCCAAAATTTATATTTTTTAATACTTTAAATGTGTAATCAAATCTGAATAAGTTTAATATATTTTATTATTTTTTCTAATATCAAATTAATTGTAGTTATCTTTTGTGTACTTTTCTTGCTTTTTTAGAAATATTATAAAGAAATATGAATATTTTAATTTAATCTGTGATACCTATGTATTATTAATGATTTTTTTCGTCATCTAAAAATTGTAAATTTAGTATGAATCTACGTTATGTTCAAATATTTTTTTCCGAAATGAGTACAAAATATAGGTTTATATAACTATTACATTTATGATGTCGATTTTGATTTTTTATTTTCATTTTTTTTCATAAAATAATTGCATATTAACTTTAATATATTTTACTAAGGAAAAATAAATTTGGGAGCACTGTTGGAATGATTAGAAAAATGTTCATCATATTTTCGCATTAATAATGTATATAAATTAATGTAACGTGAATATGAAATTTCTCTTCAGAAGTAAATGAATTCAAACAATAATTAACGTTTTGGTAATTTTAAATAACTCAAAAGCGTTTTCTTCTTTTAAATGAGGATGTTGCCTTCTTCGGGAATTAATTTCTTGATTAGGGATAGGTTTGTTCGTCATGCGGCTCATCAAACCTCAGACAAAAAGGCTCGGACGGGCACATGACTTGATGTTACCAACACTAAAAAGCACAGCAACTGCACTTATTGGATTTTTTGGGTGAGGTGCCATTGATTTTCTCTAATTTCCGTTTGCTTTCTCGGTTTTGCCACAATAAAGTTTAAAGCATGATTTAATTTCGTTGCCACGAGTATGATTGATTTCTACAATAAGTCTAACGCGGTGTAGTTGCATCTGACTCTCATGTCATTATGAATTAAATTCTATCAACCAATAAAAATTTTGAAACAGATAAAAACTTGAAAAAGTAACATATCTAGTTATACATATTAAAATTGCTATGCCAACCAAATTTAGATGCATAGAAGAATGCATTACGAGCAGAATGTCCGATGACGGACAGTCTGATTTCAGAATTTAAACCTTGCAAACAAAAGATAATAGCAGAATGAAAAAAGCTAAGTATGTTAATTGTAAAAACTTGGAACATAAATTTGGAATTTAGTAACAACAAATGTCGTTTTACTCTGTACAGTGTTCTTAAAGAGAATGCAAGAAGTGCTTCTTGAATAGAATACATGAACGATTCTTGAAATCACAATTAAATATGTTAAGAATGTTTCACGTTTAATTGATAGCACTGATCATCGGAGCAATATTTACAGAGACTTAGTAATGCCATTACAGCTTGCAGCGCCATCTGCTGACAACTTATTTTGCAAACTATCATGTTTCAGTATAAAAATTGTATAACCTTAGCCATAAACATTCCATTTGTTTCATTTCTCAATCTTCTTTTGTTTTCGAGATTTTTGATTGTGACATTAAGCTATCCTTTCGCTGGGAACCTCGATATAACTGCTTTCTTTCATGCGATGGTGTTAGCTTTAGAATAAGCCATTTAAACAAAGTGAATTCCTGATTTTTTTTTTCAATAACAAAAAAGCAGGAAGAATTTTTAAATTTATTTATATTAACCTGCGGTTTAGGGATCGTGGTTGATGTACTGTGGTAATTTCTCGTTTTAAATGCAATCGTCGTAGCTATAAAAGAAAAAAAATGGTTAAAATTTAAATTTATGTTTGAAGGACCTGTATTATTCAAATCATCATGTTAGAATCGATTTATTAGTTTGATGATTAAGGAATGTGCTTTTAATTTTAAGAAAGTTTCATAAAACTGACCAATTTTCTAAATAGTTGTATAAACTTATGTTGTCTAACAGTTTGTGGTTGCTGTGTACTTGAATTAAAACCTTATTTTTACAATTGTCTCATTTTGTTTCATATCAAAATACCAGTGAAATAATTTATGTTTATATAGATATATATGTACTTACATGTTATCTTTATTTGTCTTGTAAAACTGTTACGTTATAAAATATTTTCAATGCTGTAGTTTTAGCGTTTTTATTGACAACATAATCAAAACACTCTCAGGAAATATAAACATAAATAACAGGAAGGTATTTTAGAATTTTTTAATCCATATTTATAAAAACATTAATTCAGATAATCCTATAAAGAGGAATAAATTACTGTTTTATTTTAGAAAGCTTCTGTTTTACATATTGTTTACCGGTATACAAAATTTGATTAAAATGTTAACGAAATTCTTTTGTTTTGAAAAACTAAATTTTTTGCAATTAATGTACTAAGAGGCTTTACCATGTCCTTGTTCCACTCACCAACCTTAATGATCGCTTCTTATTCATCATTATTTCCTAAATGCCCATATTTTCATGAAAAAATATAATTTTTAACGATGAAGTATATTTATTAAGCAAAGAATTTCAGAGGACGAAGAAGAAATTGCAGTAACTATCAAGCCAAATTGAAATAAAAACTCTTGTTCAGTTCTCAAATAAAAATTAATCTTTCAATATTTTTAGTTTCAACTTTTCAGCTAGAACATATGATTGATATGTTGTTTCTAGAATGGACCTGCTGAGATTTTCATTTGAACACTCCGTCGATTTTCTGGACCTATAGTAAAGAATTTGTTCAACAATGAACATATTTCAGTTGTTAGTTTTCACCCAATTGAATACAATTTGCCAAGCATGGGAAAATATAATATTTTTTTATTTCGGTATGTTAAATATGAACCTGTTTGTTGAATACAAACCAGGTAGTTTTTTCTGATAAATACCTACCAAATCTGGCATCATTAAGTTATAGGAAACTTTCGAATGCAAGGTGGTTCACCATGGCTAACAAACTTCGAATGCGAGATAGTTCATTTCCATCTGACAATTTTTTAATTCTAGTAATATTTGAAATTATGTTTTGTGTTCGTAAACTTTTAAAATTTTACTTCTATTGTAGAAAAGGAAAAGTGTTAAAAAATTCAAAAGTAATATTTCATTCAATGCGCAACTTTCGAGAGGTTATTCATTTTTATTGAAAACTTTTGCAAAGTTGCTAAAGTTATAAAATTTCATTGTTTTTTTAAAAACTTCAGAGCTTTTGCGGAAAAAGAAAATGCAACGTAAAAGTTCAGAAGAAATTCAAGAATGATACACTAGTCCCTTTACAACTATTGGGAGGTAATGCTTATCAATTATCGAATACCTATTTTGTTTTTAGCTCCGTTAATAAGTTGTATTGATATTTGTTCCTTGTAAGCAAGTCCAAAACTTGTAAATTGAATCTTTAAAAGTTTGGCAACAAATACTCGCTTATTTGGTTTGAATCTTATATTTTAACTATATATTTATAATGTATCATAAAATTGGCCAATAATTTAGGTTAGTTAGAACATGTGAGTATAAAAAAATAAAATTTAGGCTGATAATGTAAGAATTTATTTCAACTAATTTTGATAAGTTCCAACGATGGAAATCTACAAACTGAAACAACTTCATTCTCTCTATAGTATAGGTAGGGTAATTTTGCCTAAGACATATGTTGACGTAAATAGTAGAGGAAGGAACTTTTTAAACTCTCACTATATTAATTTACATATAAATTAAGCTAAAGTTAAAGTAATCTCACCTAAAAATTAAGATATAAATTTTTAACGACCACTGTTCGAGTTTATATAATAATATATCACTATAAGGAAAAAAAGAACTAGAGCTAGAAAACTTAACAACTCCAAAATTAGATCGATATTTTTTAAAAAGATGACTCAGTTTAGTACTTAGTTCCTTCTCAGTTTAGTACTTATGGAAAAAAGGGTGTTTCTTCGGAAAAATTAGCACCCGAGATATTTTTTTTGACGAAAAGCTTTGTTATGTTATCACAAATGTTATATGAAAAGGCACTTCTCTTCTCTGTAAGCTTCCCCTTTTCTAAAAAATGATTTGAGAGAGAAAATTGATTATTTTTTCTAGACAGGTAAGTGAGGCATTGTTTCCGATGTTTTTCTTCCACGCTGAATTGAGAGTGACCACTCCTGAAATGATCGGACTAATAGATTAGAAGTTATAAGGGTTTTATGTTCAAAAATTAAAACTTTTTTCTTGTACCTATTTACGTATTAAACAAGTGAGACATGTTTTCTTAAAATTTTTTTACGTTGAGTCTAATGAAGTTATACACCAGTAGTAGAAGGCAGTTTTTGCGTATAAATGTTTAACTTATAACACGACTTGATTCTCTTCTTATTTTGTTATCTTAACATGTGAGGTTCATTTTCCAATGAATTTTTTTACTGAATTGATTGTTATTAAATTCGAGTTTATTGGATTAATAGTTTTGAAGTTATAATGGTTTTCTTTATAATAAGTGTGATGATTCAAAATCAGTGCTTTTTATATATATATATTTTTTTTTATTTACTTTTTTAATATTACTACTTTTGATTCGTGTTTGCTTTTATTCCATATAACGATAAAGTATGCGTCAAAAGTAATATTTTATATGCATTAAAACTCTTGCAACTTTTGAACAATTTATTCAATTTTCTTGTGTATAGTCTTTCATTTAGCTTTAAAAAAACACATAGAAACAATTGTTAACTTGTTTAGATTACAGTATCAGATGCGTAAATATGTACAAGCATAATTTGTGCTTTTTTTTTCCCCTTCATAAAACAAATATCTTATAACTTCTGAACTATTGGTCAGATCTTTTCGGTCCCTCAATTTCAGCGTAGAAAAATACCTCGGAAACGTTGTCTCACCTTTCTTAAATAAAATCAATTCTCTCCTTCAAATCACTTCCATTTCTCTCAAAAATGTGGGAAGTTTTCTGGCATCATTTACAATAAAGCATTTTGCAATAATTTTTCCGAAGAAAATGTCTAATTTTACTGGAAAGTTTGAAAAATCAGGTTTTATCACAATAATATAAGAGAACAGAAAATCGCTGATTAAGGTGTTTACGGAGAAAATATAAACCGATTAAATATTATCATGCGTTAGCCGTCAGATTTGCCTAACTGGAGTTGGTGGAACCGAAAGGTATGGTTGATAAAATCTCAGATTACCTTTAATATAAGTATTCAGCTTTTTAATACAAGTATCTTTAATTTTTACGTAAGTCTTGGTGACAAAAATTTAAGCCAAATCGAGATTAAATCACCAAAAAGGTAACTCCGAGATGGTGTTTTGCCATAGCCGGTATCTCGCGAGTCTCGTTTCCCATTGGTTAGTTAATATTTTATTTTATAACAGTTATTGAACAGCCGACCCAATATTTTGGGTTTACTAGTATTCAACTCCGCAGTCTTGTAATTTCGAACCCAGTCCAGAAGACAAGGAAACTCGTGGATCAAATATTGGAAGAAATTTGCCTTCGTGGAGGACTTTATGCTGGAACTAACCCGCATTTGCGCTACATGGAGAGGAAAACCATGAAGACCTCCCACAGCTAGCTTGACGGCAAGGGAACTCTAATTCATGATCCTTCTACCACTGAGGATATTTCCCGTGCAAGCTGGATGCAGAATTTGTATCGACCAGCTATCGCTGGGATTCGAACTCGTTTCACCTAATTGGATGGCCATCACGGATCCTGTCAGTTAAAATTTATGTCTATAATTTATAATCGTCGTTGAACAGCAGACCCAATGTTTGGTTTTTGACTACTAATATTCAACTCCGTAGCCTTGTAATTTTGAACCCGATCCAGAGGACAAGGGAACTCTTTAATCAAGCATTGAAAGAAATATGCCTTCGCGGAGGACTATAAAGAGGAACTAAACGGCATTAGCGTTTAATAGAGAGGAAAACCGCCCACGGTTTGCCTGATGGCAAGGGGACTCTAACCCATAATTCATATACCACAGAGGATATTTTACGTCAGTACTGTGGTCAGTGCGAGCCGGGTGCTGAATTCGTTTCGACCAGCCATCACTGGGATTCGATCCCAGTTCACCTCATTGGAGGGCGTACGCTCTATCCCTTGAGCCTCCACGGCCCTGGCAGTTAATATTTTGTGGGCAGAATTAAGCACAAAATAAATAAACAAGCTGGGGACCTCCCTGACCGAGCGGTATCTCCCGCCAAACGCGGTGCAAAGCGTGGAGGTAGAGGGTTCGAATCCCGCTGTTTCCCTGGATATCTTCGTGCTGTCCTTTATTGTATTGTTCCCTCTGTCCTCTATTTCACAAAGGTTTATAAGCCTAAATTGAGCACACAAGCCTGCAAATGTATGTTAATCCTCTATAGCCGAGTGGTATCTTCCAAGTAGGTAGGTAGGTACTCTTTTACGTCGCACTAGAGTACCACAATGGGCGATCCGAAACCATGGCATCAAAATTTTAACTCATGATCAGTAGGAATCTCATTTGTGAAGCCACTTTCTCAATTTAGACATAGATCTGAAGAGGAAGGAAATTTTCTCCCGATCCCTGCACCCATGGTACTACTGATCAGCGAAAGATCACAAGACCTTTGATTCCACACATTTTATGAGCTCGTATATCGCATGTGCAAGATAGGTCTTAGCGGAGTGGAGAATCGCATTCCGGTCCCTCCGGACCGGAGTCCGACCTATCGGGACCCCGCCAAACGCTATATAGCGTGGAGGTAGGGGGTTCGAATTCCGCCATAATCCTGGAAGTATCTTCGTGCTGTTCTCTGAATTTGTACTACCTAACTTTCTACTTGACAAAAGCTTATAAGTATATCTCGTAAGTGAGTAAACAAGCCTGCATGTATGTGTACCAATAAATGAATAAACAAAACAAGATGAACACGGCGGTACTATTTGGTGCTGTCTCTCCTATTGTGCTATCTGTCCTCTTCTACTTGACGAAAGATCATAAGCCTATTTTGAGCACACGAGCCGGAAAATTTATGTAGTTGCAATAACCAAATAACCAAACAAAACAATCCAAAGAGCGTGGTTTATCTGTTTAGTTTTGATTAGCTGAAAACGCTTGCAAGCGAATTGATGGATAATTGCCATGATAATTGTTTAGAGATTAAAAACTTATTTCTTGTTAGTAAGAATGATTCGAATTTGGATTCCTCTATTGATGAGCCTAGTGAAGTTGGTGAACTGTACCGTAATAAGCAAAGAAGGGAATGCGGTGAGGACGACGGTAGACTGGTTGTAATAAATTCATTAGGAAACACATAGTACCAAGGTGCTGTCTAAAAGGTTTGTGTGTCTTGCAATTATCATGACTTAATATTTTAAAAAACCTTTCTTTAATGTGGAATAATGGCTTAAATAAAGGTTCAAAAATAGCTGTGCTAATTATGGAAAAATCAGCTACACTAATCGACATCTACTCAGTGAGTGATGATATATTTGTGGCTCTTAAAGGTAAACATTTATGTTCTTTCTCTCCAGGCGAAGAACTAAAAAAAAAAAAAAAATTTGTATTCCTACATAGTTTATATAATGAATTTTGCTTCGGTTGTAAGTGCGAAATTAAAAATATTTTTCAAATTGTAGTTAAGGGGATTCAGGTGGTTTTGATTTTATAGTTAAAACATTACTAAAAATTTTTTTGACATACCATAACTCCTCTAAATTTTCACTTTAGATTTTTAATTTTTTGCAAAAATTTGAAGTAAGCCCAGAAGTTATTTGAAATGTAAACATTTTTGTGAAACAACACTAAAAGTTTTTATAATTTAATTTTCTTCAAAGAAAAGAAATATTTTGAAGTACAGAAAAGGTAAATTAATTACTGGAAACAACTTTTTATAGGTAATCAAATATGCGTTTTTTAAAACTATAAAAGTTTAATGAAATTGAAGCATAAAAAGTAGATTTTAAACCGGCATAATTTCATTTAAACCAAGCTTGATTTAAATCATGAATTAAATCAACTGGTTTTTGTTTTTGGAAAAAAACTCATTAATTTTAATCATATGATATTTTTAAAATTTTTGCCTTAATTTTCTAAGCATTTAATGTGAAGTTGTGATATTCAATAAAATCTTGACAATTTAAAGAGCTTTTTTGTCTAATTTTTCTTCAGAATGCAAATTAAAAAAAGGGAAAGTTTAATGTAGTTTTTTATATATGTTAATAGTAGATTGATAAAATTAAAAGTTAATTATTTTCCCAAAAATTTGATGATCCTAAAAAAAACCTAAAAATCCTACTAATTTTTAGTTTTAAAATGCAATCTATAAAACCACACATTATTTTAATATTAAAATATATTTCTGAATCTTTGAGTATACTTAATATATAAAGGAAATAATCCTAAATATGGCTGTAAAATTTCCTGTTTAAAGATTTCTATTTTATATTGTGGTTTATGCAAAAATCATTTTATATTGAAAGTTTAGACTTGCTGTGGTTAATATAATTAAGTGCTTGTATAAGGCAACATAATTTTTTGTCATTTTGTTAGTCAGTAATAATAAAAAACGTTTCTATTCCACTTCCAATAATTTTAAATCATGTTTTTGCATGAACAAAAAATGAAAGCATCATTTTTTGTTTTCAGTGCATGTTAGTTAACTAAATTGAATATGTCACTAAACCCAATGTTTTTTCTACGCAAAATTTAAAGTTCAACCATATAAATTTTTAAAAATAAATTATCATAAAACTTATGTTTTGAAAAATAATGTGTGTCAAAAAAATAATGTGTGTTTTTTTTTTAAATAATGTGTGTCAAAAAAATAATGTGTGTTTTGAAAAATAATGTGTGTTTTTTTTTTGTATGAAAATAAATATTTTTTTAGTTATATAAACATATTAGTTCATCGTCATTTTTAAAAATAGAACTAAGCAACATCTTTTTTGAAATTTACAATTATTTTGCAAAATAAATGAGAGTCAAATAAAAAATTATTCTTATGAATTTTAATCAGCATAAATTTTATATTTCTCTCTTACATTTTATTTTAAATTTGAGGTTACATTTATGATTTCCTCAAAGCGATCTTAAAAATTGTTACTTTGTGGTTTTGTACTTGTACTGTTTCTTTTTAATTTTAGAAAACCAAAACTTTTTACTGGCTACTCTTGTTTATCTGTCCTTCTTAATTTGCTTCCGAATCTTAGGATTCTGAAATAGTATTGTTAAATAAAACGTAAGAAATTAAATTTTTCTACTATGAATTAGAGATCACATTCTTGTTAACAATTTTTAAAAGATAAAAACAAATCTATACGATAGAGATTAGTTGTTTTAAAAATTTCAAATCATTTCTTTATACTACAGTATAACTAAAATGGTTTTTAATCTAATTAAACAATTCAATAATCGAAAAACAAAATTGTAATGGCAAACGGAGGAATCATTCAAAAAATTGTTACTATAAGTTTCATTTGTATTAAAAAAACACTTTAATAAACAATAATAGATTCTGATGTAAAAATATTACGTAACTACCAATTACTTAAAAATATTACGCAACTTATACCAAGTAGTGTAAAAGATCATACTAGGTGTTTTAGAGTTGGGGAACAGCAACTTTAGAGTAAAGCAGTTTCCACCGTTTTTGGTGTTCATGAAATATTAATATGATTTTTAGCTAGGCTTAACAAAACCGAAGGTGATAGAAATAAAAAATTATAAAATTACTCAATATAATTGATAGATTTATGTAAATCACATGATCAACTTTATTATGCAACTAAAAACAATACATGCCCTTTTATAAGAGTTTATTTACATGTTTCTGTAGAATGTTCTGCATCATTCGGAGCGAAATCAAACTTACATCAACTTTGCTCAATTGTAAACAAACAATACCGATTGTCTGACTGTTTCCAAATGTACTCCAACATTGGCGAGAATTATTCATTAACATATAAGCTTGGTGTAAGCTTTATCAATTGCTAAAATAAAAGGGGTACGTGTAAAGATAAGGTGTTATAAATATATGTAGTGTAATTGTTTCAGAACTGTCTAGTCTGAGTTAGGGGTTTAAAAACGTCTCGTTAGTCCGTCTAGATGTTCTTTTGATCCCAATGTTACCAAGGATTACGATTAAAATTCGCAAAATTGAACTGTGCGGTAATGAAAAACTAAGATATGGTAGATTGAAATTAAAGAAAAAAATTACAATTATAAATATTACAAGCTTTTAACAATTCATAATCCAAATCCTTTTTTGTAGCGTCTCATTCTTTACGCCTCTCTTTTTTTTAGTAAAAAATATCTTATACACTTTTTATTATATAGCAAAAGTAAGAATATCTTTCCCAAATGTCACGAATACAATTTTCGAAATAAAAGTTATGACTGGCGTAGCAAAATAACTGCATTCTAGTTGCTTGGGCAATAGAAATGTAATAAATTTGCGAATATATCATCGCTATGTGTCGTCACGTTTTTTTCCTCCTCACTCTTCTCCTTCAGTGTATCGCTTTCAAAAGTTGAATAAAAAATAAGTAAGTGCAAAATATATTGCAAAAAGCAAAATTTCAAAGCTCATAATGGAAATAACGGGACATATCCATCCGTTCATTATTTATTTATTATTTGTTTTTATGTTTATAAAAAGAATGTTTTGAGTTGAAACAAAGAAAAAAGATTTTTGTATTGGAAAAGACAAACTTTTTATATACATGTTTAAAAAGTCAAATGAAATATGTACATAAGGATTGAAAGCTTTGAAAGATCTCACAGTATTTTCTACAACACTGCATTTAAAAGGGTTCAGTTTGTTTGATGGCTTTTACATCTACTAACTGGGGAAAAATTAAAGTCTGTATTACAGATCTATTTAATTTCAGAAAAATTCAGACTCTTGCTTTAAAAATAGTATTCTTGAAAACAAATGCATTATTTTTATTTAAAAATAAATCCGTTAAACGCGAAATGCTCTTTAATCTAAAATTATCACTGTTTCATTTATGTAATTTTAAATTAATATACATGCTGTAAAAAATTTTAGTGTATCTCAGCGCCAAATTCGTGCAGTAAAATGCCATAACATAACTCTTAAAGCTAGGTGTTTCACTATGCCAAGAACCAAGGTTGTACACCTGATGTAGTGAAACGAAAAGATTGTTTTTTTTTTTTTTTTTACTCACTATTAAGCCATGTGTTCCATGTTGTAGCCATCGCCATTTTGTTATTCAGTAACCCTAAAGGTCGGGACAGCCTGGTTGACAGGGATCTGGACTCATGTTTCTGAGAACGGGAGTTGGAATCTAGCCGGTCGAAGATTCCCCGTGTAGTAAATGGTGACTGGTGCACGTTAAATCTGTCGGGTCACAAAGCACTTTATGTTCCAATAAGAAGTTGAAACCTCTGGAGGTACTGAATTGGAGATTGATCGCTCTCTGTTTCAGGTCAAAATTACGATCTGTGGACGAATGAATGGGTCCGTCCTATAAACTGGTGTGGTAGAAGTAGAATTCTTGGTCATAGATTGCGCCACTAGAAAACAAGAACAATCGCATCCCTTCTACCTTAATGGACGACAGCAACAACACTTACCCTAAAATTTCTAATCACAGTAAGATATGATACACGTAAGAGTCGGCAAAGTTATTTTTACGATACAGTATAAAGCAAGAATCATTAGTTAAGTATGCATATATAAAATGTTTTTCAAAATAAAATTAGGTCGTTGATCAAATCTATACACAGCAGGGAGGAGGCTATTAATATAAATTCGAACTAGGTTTTACTAAACTGAAGCAGATAGAAATTTCATATTATAAAATCAATAAATACAATTGACAGATTTATGTATGTCTTCCTATGAGAATATAATTATATGTATGATACATGACTTCTGTTTCGGCGAAATATTCAGCATCGAACACAAACTCTAGTTGTAAACAATCTACTGCTGTTAATAGTTTCCTAACGTACGCCAGATTTGGAGAAAATAATTCATATGTCTATATAATCTTGGTGTAAGCTTTCTCATTTATTGGAGTTTAAGATTTATACACCCTTTAAAGCGTTCATCAAAGCTCGATTTGGAGATAATTTGAAATAGCACGACATTTTTAAAATTTTTAAACACCAAATTAGGATAGGGTGCTTTATTTTTTGAGGGTGGCGCTTAACTTTTTGGAAAAAAATAATCTGATTTGATTCAGATCAGGAATGCTCTATCATTTTTAGGTAGCGTGTCAGAAAAACTATAAAAAATATATCGAGGACCAATATAAAATAATAATCTTGGAAAAGAAAAATATATTTCAATTTTATTTAAGTATTTTCTTTTTTATCGGAGCATTCTTTTGAAATTAAAGTATTTAATGTAAGTAAATCAAGACAGGTTTAGTTATGAGATTACAATGCTAATTATTAGAATAAATATGTAGGTATATAGAAGCAGCGACGTGCTTAGGGTTTCCTAGGCACTTGGCGAAACATTAAGGCATTTTATGATGGTTTATAAAAATCATGCTATGTTTAACAAAGAATGTATTAAACATTGGATATTTTTTATTTCAATCAGATCTTTTTTTGAAATTGTTTACGTGTTTAACGATAAAAACTCTGACAAAATGTATAAATAATATTTAATATTATTTAACAATAATACTGCAACTAAAATTCTTCTACTATTAATAATAAAAAAGGAAAGTTTCAAACTAATAAATGAATGAATGGAGTCAGTTATTATTATTTTTTTTATCAAACTAAAAACAAAGACCGAGAACCAACTTGTCGAATGAAAAGTAAGTTTAGATCAAAGAATATTTTCAAAAATAAATTATTTTTTGCAGAACAAGTCTTTATTCTTTATTTACAAGTAGATATCCTAATTACATTTTTAATAAGTTTTAAAATTACTGGTATTGATATAAATGTGTATAAAACTAAATGGGTATGATTAAAATATATATTTATTGATTATAAAACAGCAAACTATTTTACATACTATCATGAACACATTAAAATACGAAAAAAAATATGAAATGACTATTGAAAAACTATAAATTAAATGTTATACTCTTTTCTACATTTAAGCTTTTAAAAAAAGAATATATTTCGTTTCTTGATTTTTTAACTTATGCTTTATTTTATGAATAAAACTTTTATTATCAATGAGTTTATGTCAATGGTTTATTAATATAGCCTTAAGTAAAATATACAGTCAGACTTCATTTTGCGAATTTTTCTATTTTGCGATTTTTTCCGAGGAACAAAGAACATTTTGGAAATTTCTTCATAAAATAACTTCCAAATAGAGAAGTGAATTTTCTATTTAACGACATTTTCTTTGAGATACACTTTCCCTATTTCCCAAAATATTTCAGAACATTTCAAACTTGTTAACGCATTTTATGGGGGACATGACCTTAAATTGATTTTCGAAGTCACTTAACTTTTAGAGAAAGCAGTAAAATCCCTTTTTGTTTACATTTCAAACGAAAAACTCAGACAAAATTTTACGGATTTTATCAATATCAATTAAATTTCAGAACGTATGTGGTAATGTATGCATAAAATTACTTTTAATAAATTCAGCTATAATTTTGTACATAAATTTAGATTTTCTTAGTTGAAAATGTATGTAGCATGATAGTGTAGCACTGCATAATGTTTTGCTCCATTATTGCTTTCCATGGTGATTTCTTTTATGGTTAAGATTTATAAAATAAATAATACATCAAGATAAAGGTGTATCAATTGCTATTTTAATTAAAGTCCAGTGTTTACGAATTTAAAACCTGTTTTTTGTTTCTGTATTATTTAACGAATTTTTAATTAACGAACTTCGTTAAATGGAGGTCCGACTATATTAGATAATGGAGTACTGTATAAATAATATTTTTAGATAAATCTATGGTTTAAAATATCATGTGATTCAAATCAATGATTTTTTAATTAAATATTTTTAAACCATGTCAACCCCGCTTTTTATTTTTCTTGTAATACAATTAATTTCTCTGACATAAAAGTTAAAAGTGGGCTAATTATTCCGTGTTGTTATTTTAAAAATTACACTTCTGATATAAAGGAACATTAACTGAATTTTAAATCAGACACATTTGGAATATAAATTATAATAATTCGTATGAAATATATGTCCAAGGAATAGTGCAAATATATCCAAGATTTAACAAATTTAAAGAAAAACTTGTAATGAAACTATTAATCGGTCCTGAATATTTGACTGTCCTAAATTTTAGCGACGCTGGGCTGTCGTCCAGTTCTCCCACCCCTGAGCAAAACCCTGTGCAGAAGGAAGAAAAATATTTACCCCAAAATGTAACTTTTGCTTCAGAAAACAAATAGCTTTTACTGTTGTTGTCGTTAGCCATTAAGGCAAAAAGGGGTGTTATTGTTCTAGTTTTCCAGTTGCGCTATCTATGGTCAATAATTAGACTTCTGCCACGCCCGTTTATAGAGAGGACCTATTCATACATTCATTCATTTATCCACAGATTGTAATTTTGACCTGAACTAGAGAACGATCAGTCTCCTATTCAGTACCCCCAGATGTATTGATTTGTTATAGAGGACTTTGCGACCCGACAGGTTTAACGTCCATTTTTTAACACCACAGGTTTAACACCTTTTACTACCCGGGAAATCTTCAGCCGACTGGATTCGAACTTCCCCTGTTCTCACAAAAGTGAGTTCAGCACCCTGCCAACCAGGCTATTTCGACCAATGGCTTTTGCTATATTACAGAATACTGTGATTAGAATTTTTAAATCATTTTTAGTTATTAATTTATTTTATAAATTTTAAATTTTCATTTTTTACCAAGTCACGGGTAGTTACATTTAGCCCTGAACCCATTTCAATAAATCAAATATTTCTGAATGAAATGGTTACATTTCGATACACTGGAAGAAGCTGAGCTAGATCAGTAACTTACTATTACAGAGCACGTCTGACAAAATACTTCCCAATTTTTCTTGCTCATTATTTTTATTAATACATACAGTTCAGGGCAAGTTAAAAGCTTTTGTAGACCACTTTTGAGCCGTATGCGCTAGGTTGTGTATTGGGTGAACAACTATAAATTTTATTTATCAAAGATCTCCAACAAAGAAATTAGTATAATTTTCAATGAAACTATTAATTTGTAACACATTTGCTTAATTAATTTTAATTTTGCCCGGAATTAAGGAGGCAACCTGAAAACTATTTTGACATTGTTTATTACTATTTAATATTTCTTTAAAATTGAATTTCCTATTAAATTTTAATGAAACTTAAATCTTTGTTTTTATGAATCGCACAGCTGAACTGTTGAATGTTGTTTTGCTTTTGCTCTTACTTGAAATGTGTAGGCAGTAATCCGACTTTGAAATATGTTAGCAGGAGTGATATATGTGTTGATTGTATAACTTAGAGAGTTGTTAGATGTAAGAGACACCAGAAAAGATGCTTCACCAGCTTTACATAAAACAAAAGTCAGACAAACTAGGTTAAAAAACAGTTTTGTAATAAGAATTTGAATTAAAAAAAAAGTATAAAGACATTTCATTATAATTAAAATTACACCCATACCTCGAAATGCTTGATATTCGCTAATAAATATTATTTTATTCCGCATAAAATCCTGAGCCAAATATTTTTCTGTTAAGCATTTAACTTTATCGCTATAAGAAAATTGCTAAAGTCGCAGCTGTATTTGTGTTCCACTTAACTTTGCACTTTTACTTGCTGTGCTAAAACTATAAGACTTAGAAACTCGAAATAACGATGGTTAGTCGAAAAATGTACAGTAAGTATTTTGGCGAGATAGGTCGTGTGTATTAAATTCTGCATTTTAAATAGGTAAATCGTCAAAGATAAAAAATGAGAAATGCGAAATGTAAATATAACTTTAATAACATTTTTACAACTAAATTAAAAGCATTCAGGATTATAATCAAAGACGTAGAACAAAGGAATAGACGTAAAGCAAAGCGCAAAAGAAAGAAAGAACAAAATTTTAATGGTATATATACCCCCTCCTCATCAATTGAAATTCAGTTTCGTTTTTTATACTTTAGGAAGACGATTACAGAAAGTACATTGAATATACATAGAAGTTTCCAGGTTCGTCAGGTCACTAACTTTGGTACTTGAACCTAGTATGTTGATTACACCACAGAAACTCACCCTCCCAATATCGGAGGTATGGAACTAGGGAATTCTAAATTTTACACGTCTACCATTTCTGGTAAACCCATGAGGTTGAGATTCGGATTTTGAAGGATTCAAATGAATGGAAGTTTCCAAAAAGGCAGACTTGAGTCGATCTATTCTAATTGTAGCTGTGCGGGATCAAATTTTTTAAAGTGAAATGCTTACCTTGTTGAGAGAGTACCTAGAAAGGTTCATCGTATGGTGGGGTCAACGGAGGTATGACCCCAATACTTTCGAATAAAAACGTGAGTAGAATCCTTTAAGGCTGGATGCACAAGACAGGTTTGACGAGAATGATCAGAAACAGGAACGGGTGTAAGCTTTTCCATTGTCTCCCACAAATGTTCAATGAAAGTAGACTCTTCAATGGGTTTTGTGGACGGATCCTTCAGGAAGACGATTATATAGAATACATTGAATATACATAGAAGTTTACAGGTTCGCTAGGTCACTAACTTTGGTATCTGAACCTAGTATGACGGTATGAAGGATTAAAAATATTCAGCATTCGAGAATTGTTAAACTAAAAAATACCATGCGGACTGTACCATACCAAATAGAAAATGAAATTTAACATGCTGGAAAGATCATTTTTATAAATAAACCTAATACTATTTTTTTATTGCAAGTTATTGCAGTTTTAAGCAGTTTTCACGAATTTTTTCTCAGTTATTTTGTTTTGTATAACTTTACGTTACACTTCTTTTTGCGGCGGTGTGCAAAAACCATAAGATTTAGAAACTTGAAATTATGAAGGATGTAGTAAAATGTACTGAGTGACGGAATAAAATTTTTTAAAATTTGATAATTAATTTGAGATATTTAAAGTTAAACGCAAAATATTCGATGTAGAATCCTCCATGTATGGAATAGTAAAAAATTCCATGCAGAATCCCTGCAGAAATGCAATTGTAGAGTTGCGAATTGACGTGCGGAAGGGACTACTTTTATATAGGAAAACTCTATTTTTTTTTCAAAATTTCAATTTGTTCGACAATTATTTAAATTTAATTTTTTTTCTAGATTTATTATTTTCTTTTTTAATATAATGACTCTTTATTCATTGTTGTAGAAAATGTATTCTTGAAATCTTTATTTTATAAAAGCGAGTAGAGAATATTCGAAGTTTCCAAATTTAATCTTAGCACTGATAACGAAAATTAAAAATTTGTGAGTTTTAATTTACAGTTGCTTGTTTATAGTACAGTCGATTGTTTTTAGAGTCCAGTTAGTTGTTAACTTTATTGAGATTAACAAAATGTTCTTACATTAAATTATAATAGCTATTTAATTTATTGACTAAATGGGCATTTGGTTTTGTAAAAGAAAAGTAAAAATATAGACTATTATATGAGAAAAATGTTGAAAGCCAAGCAATCATGAGGGTCTGTGAGCGGGGCGAGCAGATTGTGTTTCCCTTTTTTTAATACTAGGGTCCTGGTATAAAAAAATTGTAGGTTTAAAGTCTTAGCGTCTTTCATCATTCATTCGATGCGCTCCTTGGTTAGATTTGGTCACCTCTCTGTAAGTCACTTGTTATTAAGTAGTAAGAAAATATAAGAAAGATTATCTCCTGAACTCAAGACCGAAGCTTCTTTCAATTTACTAAACTTAGCTTTTATCTCACTTTTAACCTCTCCAGAAACTGCGAAGGAATAAGAAAGTGCAACCCTATGCCCACACGTTTCAAGATTAGAAACTATAACGAGCTTCAACTTCAACTGCCATCTAATGTTGTTTAAAAATTAAAGCGTTCAAAATTGAAATCACGTCCGTCTGATCATGGCGGTGTCGGAAACGTATGATCCCGTGGGCCCTAAAGGGAGATTCACTCCATCACGTATGTGTAATCACGGTCCTGAAAGAGTTAAGACAACCACAATTCAACGGTCAGAACATCGAAAAGTCTCTCATGACCAAAGCCCATCAATCACTGGACTTCTTTGAAAAATTATGCTCTAAATTTTTGGTGTTGTTAATTGCTTTTTTAACGGATTAAAATGCCGACAGTTTTTAAAGGCTCCAAATATTTCAAAAGGTTTTTAAGTGCTTCTGAATACTCTTATTAACACTAGATTGCCCAAGGAAGTCATTTTGACTGCTTTTTAACTTCAATTAGAAAAACAATGATGGCACAATTTCTTAGAATTTTGTGACTTTTTGTACAACATATAATTTTTTTATTGTTAATGTTTACTAATGATTTGTCATATAACTGAAAATAATATCAAAAATATTAAAAATTAATTTTAAACAAATTTCTTTATACTGTGGCCCCTAGCTAGATCTCGGGGGGTTTAAAATAAGGAAAAGCGTAGTGCTAAATAATTTTATTAATATACATATAGCACACGGACAAACAAACATTAGTTTAATTAATTATGAGAAGGGGGGAAAAGAAGTAGGTCCATTCAGTTCGTAGTCTGAGCATCCACTGCCCTGGACGTGGTGGCGCTGTTGTAGCTTAGCGATGTGGTTGCTACAGTCTCCCCCTCTGGCTCCGACGACGTCCCGGCGAAGAGACAGAAAGAGCAACACTTGGATGTGGATTTTGGGAAAGGGTTTTAATTTGGGGTCTTTTTGGTCGAAATCGCTTGCGAAGTGGATATATCGGTTGAGTGTCAGTACCAGGGGTTTGAACTCAAGGACTCAAGGAAGATGTATGATAAGTTCCAACACAAACACTTGATTCATTAGGAGTTGAAACTTCATAACTTGTTGGTGAACGTTGGGAAAGTATTATATAAGGACCGTCACGGCGAGGTGCAAATTTAGGTGATTTTTGCTTAGCTTTGTTACTTACAGGATGTGAAGCAACCCACACTCGATCACCAGGTGCATATTGAGCAACCTGTCTTTTTCTTTCATCGGCATATATTTTTCTTCGATCTTGCTTCTTTTCTATAAAATCCTTAATTTGCGTCGAATATTTCGAAAATCTTTTTAAGTATGGTGTAATTTCTGCAACAAAATTGTCATTATGAATAATTGGTCTAAGGTCATGTTTTATGTCATCGAGAGTTCGTAGTTCTCTGCCGAACTGCAGAAATGCTACAGTTTGTCCTGTAGTTTCGTACTTGGTAATATTAAGCGCAAAACGTATCATTGGAAGTTTCTCCGACCACAAGGTATGAATTCTGCATCTTTCAATTGTGCCTCACGAATTTCGCTCGCTTTTCTGTCTGGAAAATCCATTTGGACAGTGCATTTTTCTTGGTGCTCACAGACTGGGCGACTCAAGAGATCTGCAACAACATTGGCTTTTCCTGGGGTGTACTGGATTTTAATATTATAAGACTGTATTTCTAGAGCCCATCGAGCAAGTCTACCGGTAGGAGACTTAACATTGAATAGCCATTTCAAAGGTTGGTGGTCGGATGCCACGATAATTTCTGATCCTTCTAAGTATCCACGAAATTTTTGGAGAGCCCATACAACCGCTAGAGCTTCTCTTTCAGTTGTCGAATAATTGCGTTCAGCCTGAGAAAGTAGTCGGCTCGCATATTCAATAGGGTGCTCGTTGGATCCATTGCCTTGAAATAAAACAGCTCCTACAGCGTAGTTACTGGCATCAGTTCGGACAATGTACGGCTTTGTACCATCAGCTTGTTTTAACACAGGAGGTGTTATAAGACACTTTTTAAGTGTTTCGAATGCTGACTGCTGTTGAAATCCCCAATTCCATTGAGGCTTCTTTTTTGTGAGGCCACTGAGTGGTCGTGAAACCTCAGCAAAATTTTGAATGTATCTTCTAAACCAGGAACATGTCTGAAGAAAGGATTGGATCTCTTTAACATTTTTCGGAGGTGGAATGCTCTGGATAGAGGCCACTTTTTCAGGATCAACTTCTATTCCTTTTAGGGTTATCCAAAACCCTAAATATTTCACTCTAGTAGATGCAAAGCAACATTTTTCTCGATTGGCACGAAGTTTGAAAAGTATGAGTCTTTCAAACACACTCTTTAAATCGGAAATGTGTTTCTCAAAAGTCTCGGACAAAATAATTATATCGTCCAGATACGCGAGAGTTAGAATGTCTTCCAGACCATTACGGAAACGGTCGATCAATCTCTGAAATGTTGCAGGGGCATTTCGAAGTCCAAAGGGCATACGTTTGAAACGATAAGTTCCAAAGGGACACACAAATGCAGTTTTATCTTGATCATTTGGATCAACTTTAACTTGGTAGTACCCAGATTTCAGGTCAATCGTCGACATAAAGGGAGTTGGTTTAGCTTCGTGCAATAAATCGTCTATTCTTGGTAATGGGTTGGAGTCTGGAACTGTAATAGAGTTAAGCTGTCTATAATCAATACATAGACGCATTGTTCCATTTTGTTTTGGGATCAAAACTACGGGAGAGGCAAAAGGAGATTCGGCCTCTTCAATTATGCCTTCGGTTAAAAGTCTATCTATTTCTTGTCTTAAAAGTTTTTTGTTAGTAGGTGACATCCTATAAGGCGGTACAGCAACAGGGAGGTGGTTGCCTGTATTTATTTTGTGATCTATAAAAGGGTTGGGATCTCCCCCTGGTTGAAAGATATGTTCGTAGTCATTCAATAAAGCATTGAGTCGACTTCTCTGGTTAGAATTAAGATTTTCCCCTTCATGTGGTTGAAGAAAAGTAGAATTCTTTGCCTTACTGATCTCAACGGAGTCCGAAAATTGTTCTGTAACCCCTGCTTGGAGAGGAAAAATTTTTGCTGGTGCATTGTTATTCGTAACTTCAGAGAAAGGGTCTTCAGCTTCTGGTAGACTTTTGCAGAGATTCGCTGGGGTAGCGTCGTCCACAATTCCAGATAAATGATTTTTGACTTCAGGTTGAAGTGCATCAGGATTTTCTGAAATATCGAGTTTCACAAATCGGAAAGTTTTATTTGGCCTGTTACTGAAGTACCACAAGTGTTCTTTAAGATTTAGAACGATTTCTGTTTTTTCTATAAAGTCAATTCCAAGCAGAGTATTATTTCTTTGGGCCTCCGGAATGGCGAAAATTGGCATTGAAAATCTTCTTCTTTCCAGATAGATATTTACATGGGTTTTGAAAACTTAATTTTTTGACTGGCTACCGTCGGCCAGAGTCATGGTAATGTTTGACTTTTCGAAACGAGTCCCTTGTTCTCTAAGAAGCTGATAGAGGCTTTCACCAGCTATGGTACGGGTTGCGGCAGTATCTGCATATGCTGTACCCCACATTCCATTGATGTTTACTTCGAGGATTGCCATCTGGCTGGATGTTGACAGACTGTTCAGCTGAATGCTATGGAAACGAGTTGAAATTTTCTTTTCAGTTTTAGGACAATTTGGACAGTTCGATTTGATAAATCCTGGCGTGCCACAATTATAGCAGTAAACAGAGGAGTGTTCTTTTTGCTTGGGCTTCTCGAATTTTTTGACCAAGATCTCTTTCTTCGCCGAGTTGAATCTGGGATAGTCTTCTCTTGCTTTTGTGAATGGTCTCTTAGTGGTAACCACTGGTCCTTCTCTTTTTGTTTTATGACGAAGATTGTCGTATGCGTCTAATTTTTCAGTAAGTTCAGTTGGTGATATGATTTCACTCCAATCATCCAAAAAATGTTCCTTGAAGTATGGTGGACATTTCTTTTTTATCTGATCATTTATTATGAGTTCTTTTAGCTTTTCAAACGTATTAACATTAACCTCCTTAATCCAATTTTCGAAATAGCTTCGAAGTTCAAAATAAAAATCATTCCATGTGCCATCAGGGTTTTTCTTATGAGTTGCAAATAACTGTCGAAAACGCTCGGCACTTAACTTGAATCTTTTCAGAAGCATTTCTTTGATATGGTCAAAATCTTGTGCTTTCTCTTCTGCTTCTCTACCAATAAGTTGAGCTATATCATTAAGCAAAACGCCGAGAAGATATGCTACCCCATTATCCTTTTCCACTTTTAAAAATGTAAGCTGACGTTGAAACAAGTTTAGAAACAGCGACATGTCATCTTTGTTGGGATCGAAATCCGGAACTAACTTTTTTAATTGTAAGCTTGGCTGAACTGAAGTTATACTGACAGGAGAAGTTTCTGAAACTTTTTGTGCCGCTACTTGAAGTTTCAATTTTTCTAACTCAAATTGTTGTAGCTGTTCTCTTTCCCTAGTAATCCTGTCTTGTTCTTCTGCTTTGTCGCGATTTGTTGTTTCATTATTTTCTTTTTCAACTCTTTCTTCAATTATTGTTTGTAATAGATTTTTACAAAAATCCTCTTCATATTCAGCACTTTTCGTGATCAGTTCTTTTAGTTAATATACTTTAGCATCTGTAGGAACAGTGAGACCCATTTCTTCCGCTAATACACATAAATCGATTTTTTTTCCCTTTCCCAAATACGTCATTTTCACAGTAATGTATAGTACTACGTAGATGAGTTCAATAAGTTACTTAGGTAGATCAGTTACTTGTGAATAAATGTTTAAAAAAACATCAATGAAATTAATTGTTCAATGTTGTAAAAAATGTGATTTTAAAAAATTTGTATTTACCACATAAAATACCAAGTTCAATGATAGAATATTGTAACAAAACAATCTTCACTTTTATGCATGAATACTGATTCAAAATAATTTATTATAAAATTATTCATTATAAACACAGGAAAACACTACTTTACGAAAATAAAACCAAAATAAAAGTTCTAATAATCTTCTTCAAAAGCTAAACAAGATTGCAAAATAATAAATCTCTACTCCGAACATTCAATAAAAAAATAATAATAAATCATTAAAAGAAGCAATAGAGAACATGGCTTGAAAACCAAATTATAATACTTCTACAGTTTTATAAAATTTTTAACATTTAAAACATATACTTTTTATTTTGTAAAATTTAAACACTGTTAATATGTAAAATATCTTTGTTCAAAAGAAATATAAAGTTCAATTTAATAGATGACACCAAATGTTTACATCATAACACGTAATTTTATTAACAATATGCAAAATTATTGTGATGAATAATATTCTAACATGTATCTTTTTCTTATAATTATTAAATATAATCAACAAAAAAATAAAGAACTGATTGCCTCTTTGAATACTTTTGAGGAATCAAAACATCCAATTTATTTCAATAAATGTTACGAGAGCTTATTATTAATGACATCTTAAACCATCAATTAAAATAAAAATAAAACATTCATTTCATTAACTTTTTATTGGGATAACATATTTTCAAAACCACAGTAATAAATAAGCTATTCTCATTTATTCATGAATTAAATATTTTTAATCCAAACTTCCTGATTGGAATAGATTATACATTTCCTAAGTATTGCGTGAGCGATAGAAAGTGAAACTTTCTAACTTTACGTCGCCACCTTAAATAAACATTCAATAAATATGAAAATGTTTTTTTTTAAACTAAATATTTGCTTTTATCACTTTTATGAAACAAAAATCAGTTGTTACCTTACTTAACTAAAATTATAGAATTCGGGGTGAATTCTTAAAAACTTTTTATAATTAAAATAATGAACTTATATTCAGAAATACATACACAAATTTTAATCGTGTAAAAAGTAACTGTGCAATAACAACAAAATAAAGCTCGGATGAGCGTTTGCAATTCTTATTTTTCTTCAAAGTAACACACTTATATTATTGAGCTTGGATAAGCTCTTTGCTAAGTACAAAATATGACAATTTATTTGTTTACGAATTCAGTCATTGCATTTGTTGTGCAATATAAATATATTAAAGTAATTTATATCTATTCATTTTGAAAGGTAATCTGGGTGATTAACTTGTTCATTTTAAATACGAAACTAAATAAAAATATACTTATCGTAATCTTAGGGAACATCGGCCACTATGTTGGTTAGTCTTAAAACTTCCGTACAGGTTGTACGTAGGTAGCATCGGAGGGTGCGACGCTGTTATTTAACGTTTTCACTCATGAAAATATGAAAAGTTGAGCAGACGCTCAGACTATGCTCGAACAGAAGACGTTGGGCGCCAATGTGGCCCCTAGCTAGATCTCGGGGGGTTTAAAATAAGGAAAAGCGTAGTGCTAAATAATTTTATTAATATACATATAGCACACGGACAAACAAACATTAGTTTAATTAATTATGAGAAGGGGGGGAAAGAAGTAGGTCCATTCAGTTCGTAGTCTGAGCATCCACTGCCCTGGACGTGGTGGCGCTGTTGTAGCTTAGCGATGTGGTTGCTACAATACTCTAAATAATGCAGTCATTAATACAGTCATTTTGGCTGCTTTTAGGCAATATAGGTATTTCAGTCTTTCTAGTGTTAAATACCTTGATGTTTTTAAAAATATCTCCCGATGGCCATCGAAGCTACAGAAGTTGTCCTCACTGCATCGACACCGAACTCTCTCCCAACCATATCTTTGATTGCCCGGCCATATTGGCGAAGCTCTTCAGGATTCATCTGGATCCTTCGCAGCAACTCCTCTATTCCATAGAGATTATTGATGCGGCCAAAGCTGTTTTAGATACTTTTGAACAAATTTAATTTTGCTTGCACTACTGGACAAGACAACAACATACCTTGATATTTTATTTTTTAAATTTGTAAACTACTTTGACTTATTATTCTATAAAAGACGTTTTAATTATGTGTCATTCCACACAAACGTTAACTTTTTCCGGTATTTTGATTTTTGTAAAAATATCAATATGATAGAGGGTAGCTCGTCAGTTTTCCTCATGAAACTACATCTGAAGTTACATGTTTTATTGTTCAAGTAACTAATATAAGTTAATGATCCTACCTCAAATATGATAGTATTTCCTAAAAAATCTGGTAAAACTTTGTTCTGTTACAAGAAGGAATCTTCTTTTCTTTTAAAGTACAGTAACAGTTATATTTTATGAAAATTATAATTATGACTTTCTATTAATTAAAAATAAATTTTTTTTTAATAAAATAGGTGTCATTATATAAGTATTATGCTTAAATGCTAAGGTTATCTAAATTTCTTTATTAGTTGTAAATACATCTGTATAGTTTAAAGATCTCATGCTAAATGTATTTATGCTTGAATTAATTTACGCTTATTGTTTTTTAAAGTAATGCCATTTTTTATCAATTACTGTTTGTATAGTAAGATTGAATTGATCTTATATGTCTTGAATGAAGGATTGAAACGCGAGAATCTAATTTTGCAGCTTTCTCTTTAAAAAAGAAACAAAATAGTTATTTTCCTCAAAAGAAATTCTTTTGTATTTAAATTTTTAAGCTGAAATCCATATCTTTATGTTCATTTTGAAAAAATTGTTTTGAAAAAGAGATTTTTAAAAAAAACTTAAACTGCAGTTATCGATAATTTTATATTTTTAACATCAAAATTATGTTGGGCTATGTTCTTAAAAGAATATATCAAAATATCGTATCACCAAAAACCGTATTATATAAAAAAAAAAACGTAAGTGCTGCCGTTGTTATGGATACTCAACTTTGCGTTACTTTTTGTTTTACTGCGCAAATATTTACAAAGATTTTTGTAGAAAATGTACAGGGAGTAGGATAGAATAATTTTTTTTCAAAAGTCATTGAAATTTTTAAAAAGTTCCTCACACGTTTTTTGATTTACGGAACAGGAAAAACGATGTTGAAGTTTCTTTTTTAATTTGTTCGAAAGTTAACACTTATTGTAAGAATTTTACATTTACACAGTTGAAAGGACCATTTTCATTTATGAATTTAATGCGAGTTTTTTTTATTTTATTTAATTCCAATTAGTTCGAAATTATTGTAATTTTTAATGATATTTTTTTTACCTTTTTTGCCTTAAATAATTACTATTTATTCATTGTTGTACAAAAATCTAGTTCTTTCTAGATCTTTATTTAAACCATTAATTAAATATCGATATAAAATGCAAAACACTTTCTGAATGAATAAGCTTTTTTCCAACAAATTTAGACCAACAAATTTAGAACAAATTTAGACTAACTATCAAATTATAAAGAGTAGCTAATATACATCATCATCATCACAGTTGGCTAGACAGCCCAATGTGAGCCAATGTATTCCTCTGAAGATTTTTCCGTAACGACTTATCTTTTATCTCCAATTCTTTTCATTAATTGCAAGAAAATCAGACTCCACTGAGTCAGCCCATCTCAACCGCGAGCTTCCCCGCTTTCTTGCTCTAGTGGGTCTAAAAAGCAGTATCTTTTTTATAGTATTATCATCACTCATTCGAATCACGTCGGCCATACAACTCATTCTATTTATTTTAATGTATTTAATAATATCAGGTTGTTTATAAGTCTTGTACAGTTCAAAGTTAAATCTTTTCCAATTATTGTTTTCATTTACATCACCAAGTATACTCCGCAAAATCTTTCTCTTTATGTATATATATATATTAATATGGACAGATAAAATTTCTAATGTGCTGTGGAAATCTGTAATTGGAAACTTTTAAATGTCTTCTGTATGATCATTATCGGAAGGAGTGTCATTTTTCGTGAATAAAAAAAATGTTTTGGAATTCATATAAACCCAAGTTCTTGCAATGAAAAAAAATAGTAACTATGTAACAAAATACAGATTTTCTATCTAAATGGAACTTTGTAAATGAGAGATGCTTCTTCTCGCAAAATTATTGAAGATATCATTTCGAGTGTAATTAGTAGCAATTAGTATATTATTTTATCATATTTTAAAATCAGCTAAATATTGATAGCTTAGTTATTAGTTAATGAATGATTATATTAAACATCAATAAGTAAGAAAACTTGTTGAATTAATGGGAAGAAATCAGTGTGTAATTTTTTTACGTTATCTTTTATAAAACCTGTATTTTTATTTTTACCATATTCCGATTAGATAATGTTTTTTGCAGATAATTAACTTGAGATGAGAGGAATTGTAAAACCCATTAAATAACATCTCTTTCCATATTCAAAACCAAAAATAGAAGAATACTAATGATATTCAAGTGTAATAATGTATTCAAATGCATTAATATATTGAAAAAGGAGAATTGGCTTTGAATGCTAAATAAGGAAAACGCTTCTTTTACAAGGATGCCTATATTCCGCGGAAAGATAATTAAGGTCAGGGCAAGATTTAACATTGATAAGGAAGTTTATTACATTTATAACAAGTCAGTTCATTCCACAACAGCACCTCAAGATTGAATTTTATACAAGTTTTATGGAGAGACATATTGAGAATAAAATTATTTTGGGATTTAAAAACTAAATAAATACTTTTTTTAAGTAAGTAAATCTACCATATCCTTCATGCATGCGATTCAGGCAAATAATGCTGAGTTAGAAACCTAATAACTATGTTAAAATGCAGAAGGGTCTCACACTCTTAACTCAAAAAAAATAAAATAAAAATATGTATCTATATATTAATTTACTTAAACAGAGCAGTCGAACGAACATTTTATTTTGTAAAGATTCATAATACAAAAACTTTTATAGTTGCTTCTCTGTAAAATAAAAAATACAATAATTAGAAATTGATAATTTAGAAAAAGCATCAATATTCGAGTGACTCTTTCTTTAGCTTAACCATTCGTTGTAAAATTTTGATAATTATTTCTTCAAGGTGATTATTATAAATAGAGAAGATAAGATTAAATTGAGTTCAAGTAATAAAAATCAGTGAATGCCTGAAATCTATTTAGGACGCCCTTGCATAAATTGAGGATTTACACTGGAGCGTCGCTAAATTTCAGAAGTCATTTGATGCTTTTTTTTCATTGATTAACAATTCAAGGTTAATTCAAATTTTTCAATCCAAGGTGATAATAAAAATAGAAAAGAAAACGTTAAATTGAATTTAATGATAATAAAAAAACAGTGAACACTCGAAATTCGGGACAGTGTGGCGCCCTACTAGCATAAATTGAGGATTTAAGCAAAGGAGTCATTAGGTCCGCGCAGTTTTTTGAAAATTATTATTATTGATAAATCATTTGAGGTCAAATTTAGATAATTATTTAAGGCAATGTGATAGTAAAATTAGAAAAAGGAAAGGTTGAATATGAATGCTAATAAATGTCAGATAGTAATGAATAATTTTAGTTTACGTATGAAAGATTTCGTACTTTTACGTAAGCCTTCGTGAGAAGTGGAATTCTCTCAGTTGCATACAACTCTTCTCTCCAGATGATGTTGTGAAGACCATTTGATTCATATATTAGGTCTCGTTGAATCTTAGATGCTTTCTAACCCTCTCTTCTTTGATTAATTTGTGTTAACCAAGCATTCCATGCGTTAATGAGACTTATAAATTGTAAGGATTTACATAAGCATTTATTAAAGGAAAAAAAAGCTTAATTTAATAAGTATTTAAAGAGAGACAAGCTTGCAGAAAACAATCTAAAGTCTTTAAAATTTTCATGTTATTCTTAAATTTGAATCTTATCATTAATTTTGGATAATACTGAAATGAGCTCTGTTTTTCTGAAATTTTGCAGGCAGTTGTTTAAAGTTTGCGCAGTTTAGAAAAGAGGTCATCAAGCTGGGTTTTGAGAAACACTGGGGTTCCTTGGAACTTTCACATGGGTTTAAGTGATCACTTTTAGTGAAATTTAAATTTTTATAAGAGAGATTGATTTCGAAATTTTATATTTTATAAAATAAATATAAAACATTTCATGAAATTTTAAAATTCCATAAAATATGTACTTCAAATTCATTAAATTAGACGCAATTTTCTTTCGGACTATGCATGCGAAAAATATTTCTCCTTGATTGCTACAACAGAAACAAAATATAGAAACATATTGAACTAATGATGACATTAGGTTTCAGATTTCAGCAATTATTTCCGAATTAAAAATACTTAGCAGTAAAAAATAATCACAGCCAAAAGTCGTTAAAAAGTTTTATTTTTAATTTGTTATTATTCAAAATATTGTTGCTTTTGTTTATTATTCATAGAATATGTTTCAAAAAATCAAAAAAGACATTACCTTATCATTTATTATTTTATTAATATATTTGTACTGTAAAAAAAAATCTAGCGTAATGAGCATAGCGATCGAGTGTTGAGAGTTTTTCCCAATTCTTGTTGTTTGCTACAGGGCTACCGAAAGAACAATTTTTACCAAACTTGCACAGAATAAATCTATTATAAGTAAGGCAAAAAGCAGATAGTTCAAGTTTCTGAAGAAAATAGGAAGTAATAATAACGAAACAATATACTTAAAATGGGACTTATTTATCGAAATGAATGATATGTTGTCCAAATTTATTTTAATTTCACGAAGAAATTTTGGCATATTGGCAATAAGCATGTTTTTAAATGTATTTTTGATGTGAAGGGTTGCCAAATTTTTAAAAATTTACAAGAAGGAAAAGGTATATATGGGCTATAACATCATGTAAATGTTGTCATTGAATGTTTAATATTTTGTCGTAAACAAGTTAGTTGTCTTTATTGCGTGTACTTGAATTACCTATTTTTGAATTATTATAATTTTTGCACATAAATTTATTTATCGTTGTAAAGAGTTTGTGTGTTTCCCTTATAACTCCCGATGTTTTTCTGCTAGGATGCTGCAATTTCGTCTGCAGACGCAAAAGTAAATTGGGGAAATGTCACTTTGAAAATAGTAGTAAAAGGATTAGAATTTATAGTAAGAATTTAATAAAAATTTAATTAGTTAATTAGTTAGAAAATGTTGAAATGGAGTTAGTATAGATATTTTCGTAAATTGTCACCCATAGCGCTCAAACGACGTATTCCTTTTTTTTTCCCTCTTAAATTTCTTACATTTTCTTTCATAATTAGAACTATTTTCCTTTGATAATTGGCTAAAATAATTTCTGAAAATATTTTTTACCACGATTTCTCTTCTCGAATATTTTTAAGTTACGACATTCAAGAATTCGACCACACTAATTCAAAACAGAAATGGTGGAAAATATTACACATTTTGTAATGGTTTTTGTTGTTGTGTAAAATGAAGAAAGTTTTCCAACTGCGTGAAAGAATTGAAGGAAAAATAACTTTACAAATATTCTTATCCCCACCCTTTCTCAAAACTCCATTCTTAGCTCCGCCCCTTGATCAATCTTGGATATTATCCTTTATTGGTATTAAGTGCTTGATTTTTACAGTTTTTATACTTGATAACTCAACCAAATACTTTTTTTTTAGTATTATCTGTTTCGTTTTAAATAAATAAGAAAAACAAACTTTATAATGAGCCCGAAAATATGTCGTGCAGAAGCAAAACCCGGCTCATCTCCTAACTAAGAGATTTGGACGTTTCAACGAACCAATGCAATTGAAAGAACCTTAATTGTCGAAAAGAACTTTCCGACTTAATTCATTTCACTGCGCCATTTGTTACCTGCATATGATAATGGAAACCAATAACGATACGAATATTACGTTACAAATTCGGTTTGAACTTGTGCAATAAATTTCTTTATTCATTTAATTCCAGCAAGCTTTGATTTTGTCTTGTAAATAATTGAAAATGCAGAATCATCTCAGTGCTAAACATATGACAATTTTTCTTCTTTCAAATGTCCTTTCTAAATGATTAGATTGAAATTTTTCAACGATACGATTTTTTAGAATCTGAGGATAAAGTTCCCCATTACACTTACTAAAAAAATTTAATGACTCTAGGAGAAACTACTTTGGAGTTGGACAGTTTTAAAGAAAGTACAATAAACTTCTTTTATTATTAAATTTCTGCAAACTTTGATTTTGTCAAGTAAATAATTGAAAAAACAGACTCATCTTAATACTAAATATAGGAGAAATATTTTTTTCAAACGTCCCTTTTGAATGATTATGTTGAAACTTTTGAATGATTTTCAGAATCGGGGGAATAAATTTTGCCCTTGTACTTATTGAACAAATTTCATGACTCTAGCCTAGCTGAAGCTTCTTTGGATTTGTATAGGTAGATTATTAGACTTTTATTATTTATATTTATAGACAACTTATAACTATTATCTTTAAATACTGCAATTATGAATTTTATTTTTCGTGAATAATGGGAACATGGAATAATAGGGAAAAAAAATCTAATTTCGCTGTACTTATATTTACTTTATGGAGGAAAAAGAATTAGTTCTTTAGCTAAAGAAAATGCTTTCATATTGATAATTTGTAAACCAATATATATAACTTCATGCATACTTGATGAGGCAGTATCGATAGCAATTTAGATTAATACTTATACTGTAATAATCTTATCGATTTTTTATTTTTACCATAGAATAATGTTGCAATATAATCTTTAAGACCATTTAAGAAAAATAAAGGGAACGTAGAATATTTTCATATTAAAAAATCGAGATAGAATTCGATTTTCAACATTCTATTCCTTTTTCAAATCTAATCAGAAACTTAAAGGTAAATTTTTTGAAAATGGTTATATTTTAGATAACAGTATCAAAGAAAGATCAAATTTCCTAAATATAGTTTTAGGAAGGGAAAAAAATTATAGATAAATTTTTTATTGAACTTCCTGTAAAGCTTTTAAATTTCATTTGTGAATTTTGATAAAAACAGAAATATCTAGAAATATCTAGACTAATAAAATTCTTTTTCATTTTTAGTAATACTGTTTACACAAAACTATGTATATATTTTTTAAACTTTTACGCTCATGAACTCTTATTGTAATTAATATCGATAAATTCTGTTGTGTTTAATTTATTGAAAAAATAAAAATAAAACGATCACAGAAGCGTTGGATGAATTTATAGAACTGGTTATCAAACAGAACTCAGAGAAAGATGCTTAAAAGTCATTTGGAGAGAACTGACACCTTTAATAAGTGCTATGCAGAACCGATACAATGACCCCTTAAAAAAGTCGCCATAGATTTACCATAAAAAATTTCGGAGGATATTCCCATTGGGTTTTGCCTTAAGCGGATGGTAAGTTTTTATCATATGTATATATAGACAATATACATAGACAATTTATACGTAGACAATAATAAACAATAGTCATTAAATTACAGGGAGCATTTGGAGCTTTTCATAACGATTATGTTACAAAAATAATTATAATACGAGAAATTAAGGTTAGAGATTAAATTATTAAATATATGATAAAATACAATAAATATGCAATAAAGCAAAGAACTCTTACCGGACAATACCCAGATAATTTAAAACCTTACTAAAAAATGAGTTAAAAAACAATAAAGGCAGTATGAAAAAGAAAATAAATAAAACGGAATGGACTTACAAATTTTTTCAGCTCTCTACTGTTCATCAGTTCGAAATCTATCACAACATCAGAATGAACACAATATCGTAGAAAGGCACAAAATCTAACATTTGATGTTAGTGAAATTCATACAACATTATTGTAATCGCGATAAATAATTTGGTTCTAGATTATCAAGTTGTTTATAAAATAAACTAAGTTCAAAAATTGAGAAAAATGTAGTCAAAACTAATAGGACATTGATTAGTTTTCTGAAGTTTAAAAATCGATTCAGTCAGATATTCGAAAAAAAAAAAAATAATAAAATCACTGAGCACAGAAATTAAATAAAATAAAATAATAGTAAATAAATAATAGTAGAATAATAGAAATAATAGTAAATAAAAAAATGGCCGAATAATGTTTAGCCGAATAATGCTCCATCGAGGTATCGACATCGCGCGCATGCCTTGCTGGCGCTAACTTGTCGGCAGTGGAAATTTGGGAAATTAAAATGTTTTTTCGTTGGAAATAATCAAAAATACTTTTAGATAATTATAAATTTCTATACTTTATTGAAAAGTAGTATTTTTCTTGATAAATTGGTTTAATTAGCGCAACATTTTTCTAGATCGTTGGAATTGTAGTAAAACATGCCTACTTCCTTCACCAACCATATCCACTATCCCATATGAATGACGCATGCATATAATGTGTTTCTATTAGTTTGCCATATGCCTGTGGTACTTCTCTTAAATTGTACCATAAGTTATGGCATCTTACCATATGAATGCCATACAAATTTCTATGTTTACCATAGGCTTTAGGTATCTTGCCATATAAGTTTCTATGGTTACCATAGGTTAACATAGATTACCATAGGTGCGCGTATGCAAATTTTTTAAGGGGCAATACAAGAATGCAATGTGAATAAAATATGAATAAAATAGGATGAAAACACGAGATCTTACGCAGAAATAGCGAAAGGGAGAAATCGTATTCCAACTTTACTTGTGATGCCAAAATAAAGGAACCATATTGTAATTATTAAATCTAAGAATCAGGATACAAATGCTGATAAAACCAAATTTGACCTGATATAAACTCTGAATCCAACTGGCCTAAGAATCGGAATCAACAGGATCAGAAACGATGGACTCCTGATAGAAACATCCTCCAAAGTAAAAATGGAGGCACTTAAGTTTGAATTTACAGAGAAAAAACTTGACATTGGTAGCCTCTGAAGTCATGAAACTCTTCCGTCATTATATATGAGGCTTTAGAAAGGAGAAGTACGGGAAGAAAAGTGAGGTTTGAGGAAGGAGAAGTGCGATAAGAAAAGCTAACCAGGCAAAAGAACACAGTTTCAATTAACTTTTTTTTTTATTTTTTTAGCTTTCACGGACGATCTGTTTATATTACTAATAGATTCCATATTTTACAAGTTAGACAAACTAACCAATGACAAAAATATGACCTACCGTCATACTCCATCTATGGCCAAGAATCCGACATCAGACACATCGTACGTCCAACCCGTTTATAAGGCGGACCCATTCATACATTCATTCATCCACAGATCATAATTTTGACCTGAATCAGAGAACAATCCATCTCCAATCCAGAACCCCCCGAGGTATTGATTTGTTATGGGAGCATGGAGGACTTTGCGACTCGAAAGAATTTAACGTGCATCAGTCACCAACTACACGGGGAGTCTTCAGGCGATAAATAAATATAAAAGTAAGTAAATATATAAAATAAAGGGAGAGTGAGAGAAACAAAATGCAACTTACATCTACACATTACATTTCACATTATTCAGTGCCAATTATTATGCAGATTTGATTTTTAGGTTATATGTTTTTTGATTTGTTGTTCTCTCGTCTGTTAATTTCACCACCGTGGTTTTTTAGTAGTAGTTTTATTTTGTTCATCTGGTGAGCAATCTTAGAGTGCGGTGACATTTTATGTACAATTTTTTTTTCGTTATTTGTCTGTTGTCATATTGTTTGTAATGATTTTAGAGTTCAATAAAATTTACTGAATACCGAAAATTGTGGGGGGGAGGGGGGCAGGAATATTGATTGTTTCAATTAAAGAATAAATTAGAAAGTAGGGGAAGTCTATTGCAATAAATTATACATTACAAATTATAGAAACATTAATGGTAAAACTATTTTCCTTTAGTTATGTGTTCATTTATTAAACACGAATGCTTAGTTAAATATTAAGGCTCAGCAGGCCTTAAATTAGATTCAACAAAAAATGTCTACAAATTTTGCAGTTAAATATTGAAAAAAAGATACATGGATTAGTTTGTAAAATTTCATATGTAAAAATTAATAAATTATTATCATTAGAATTTTTTTTTTTTAATAATATCTTTGCTTGCATAAACATAAATTCATTTTCACAAGAAATTGTTGACGTTTATAAAATTTATCTAACAATACACACTTAAAAATATTCCAAACTCATTTTTTTTTTAAACAGGTGAAAATATTTTGTTTATTTTATGTTCTCCACGCACAATACTTTTGGGATGTAATTTATTTATTCAACCTTTACATACTAGCAAAAAAATCGTGAAAATGTTCTTTTTAAAATAATATAAAGTATTTTCAAAAAATAACTAATCTGTTTGAGTACAAATATTTGCTTCAGGTATTAGTCTTTCGAATTCTGGAATTTTTAACTTAATTGTAAATTAATTTTTAATGTTATTTTGAAGAAAAATTATAATAGCATTCAAGTGTATTTATGCGTTTTATTTAAATACTCGCGAAACTTTATTTAAGAGAAGTGAGATTTGATCCAGTATCCACGTGACTGTAAAAATAACACCTTACGCCACTGTGGACGCACCAATTTTAATACAAGAAGAATTAGAGCCTCAACTTCTAGTTCATAAAGTGTTCTTACAGTGGCTAAAGGTTACAACTTATAAAACCTTAGCTTCTAGCTCACAAATTACATCATTTATCTAGTTCATTCCGAAGAAATTACTTCCATGTACAAATAAATCACGAGCATATTATATTTATTACAAAGTGAAATTAGCTCTAAAATAGGTTAACGTAAGACTTAAATTTATTCGATAAAAAAAAAAATAAATAAATAAATATTTAATAATTTTTATCAACGAAAGTTTTATTCTTTTAATGATTATAGTAGTTATATTTTCCAGAAGCTTTTAAGTTATGCAACGTATAAAACTCACAAAAAAAAACGAACATTTTATTTAATTATATTTATAGCATTTGAAGAGAAAAGGTCTCTCAAAAGAAAACATCTGGATTTCTTAAAAAATTTATAATAATCAAAGAAACTGAAACTAGTCAAATTTAAGTAACACAAATAAACTATAAAAAAATTCACTACCGCTCATTGATTTCAATAAACTTTTTATCTTTTTAGTTTTTCCAAGAAATACATAGAACAATCAACTCTCGCAAGATATTACAACTTTTTATTTAAGAAAAAGAAGCAAATTTAATTAGCGAAAGCAATAGAATTTTTTTTTCAAATCTTCCTTTAATCAAATTAACTCCTTTAGAAACTCGGCATTTCATTCCTTAATTTAATAGTTTATCCAAAATTTCGAATACAATATACTTCAATAGCATTGAATTTGACATATCAGTTCTCAGTTCTTTCAACGCTAAAAAGAAATCTTTATTGGCTCAGTGGTGTACGGTGTTCTACATAATACAGATATTGTAAAACATTCAGGACAAGAATTATACGTAATAAATGTTTCAAAAATTACCAAAAATAAGTTATGCTAACATAATTTTAGGGCCTTGAGGCTGCAACCCTAGTTACTTCCCTAACTGCATCAGAAATTGTACATCAGACTTCGATTTTTTTTTTTCTAAATGAAATTATGGATAATCCTATGCTTTACAATTTCCAACCGTTTGGCAAACGTGCGCCGTTCCGTCGAAAAATCAACATTTTTTGTAAAAAAAAAATATTAAAAAAATGTAAAATTTTACTAAAAATTAAACAACGTCTATGTGTAGAGTCAGACTAAGCCACTTCATTAAAGATATTTATCCCTTATGTCTATAAAATCAACATCCGTTTGGTATTGTTCGCATCTTCATTGACCAAAAGCCGTCATACCAATGATTTACTGAAATAGACAAATGGCGATTTTGCTTCATTAGGATAGTGATGATTAACTGTGAAATACTGTATTTTCGTTAAGAGAACCGATATGCATTAAGAGATAATATAACATCGATTAGAAATGTGTCACAAGAAACGAGTGATTGATAACGGAAAAGAGACGAGTAACGGACACAGCCTGAAAATTTCATGCCCAATAAAAAAATAAAGCATCTATTGGGTTTCGGATTGCGTCATATGTTGTTGATTACATAATGAGTTTTTCGCTAAAAGACGACAAGCTACCTCATGCTCTCATCAAAGCTGTTGTCATGGCCACCACGCCAAGAGAGAAACGGTCTTGAAGATATGCGTGTTGTTCAGGTAAAAGAATAGTCAAGATTTGTGAAGAGGTACGATGTTACGATTTTCTTCGTTGTATGGGGGGAAAAAATTTCCCAATAAAGAAAATGTTTATTGGGTAAATCAGTTAACTAGAATCCTTGAAAATTTATGAAATAATCTTCGGGCATTTCTATGTTGTTTGTCGATAATATCAAAATTTAAGATTTCTATACATAATTTTATGATGAATATAAGTCCTCAATGAATAACTAACGTGAGTACCAGAGTTTCTCCTTCTTACTCCCCTCAAGTACAAACTTTTTTCATTTTTATATATATTATGCTCGCACACTGAATTTTAACCAGGAATTTTCCATCCAACAGCAAATTTAGTTTATTTGAATATAATTACCATTTGAATTGGGAATATTCTTAATAGGTAACGTCATTTTTTTCAGGTAGATATTGTTCATTTACATTTTGATCGGGCATTTTTCTCAATGTGAGAATTTTCTAATTTACTTTTTTTTCTTGAAACAGCAAATTTAAAACAAACAATATACAGTTAAATAAAATGTAAACAATAAAAAGGATGCATTTTATTTAGTTTGATTTTTATTTTTACTTATTTTTTAAATATAATTTGAATGAACGTATTGTAATGTATAAAGATGTGTTTTAAACAAAATAAGCAAAATGCGCATTTTCTACGCAGCAAAAGTGCATATATAAAGCTTATTTTGAGTATAGTTACTCAATTTTTATTGCTGAATATTAGCGAATCAATAGTATTTATTCCCTTTCATGCTTTATCAATGCTTTTTTTTTTTATTAATATTCAATGGACCCTGGGCTTGCCTATATTTTGGAACCCTTTCTAAATACTTAACAAGAAAAAAAGATCTGATTTACAAAAGTTACTTTATAACAAGAATAAAAGGGTTTTAATTTATCTTTTTATACTAATAAGTCTAGGATAATACATTTTATAAATTTTTGATTGGTGGGATCTATACCAGTAGAATCGATTTTTCAACGATACTTTTCCATCCTGGACGATAAAAAGTAACAAAATGATTATAGCCACGAATAATAGCCGCAATAGCCAAATTAATTTTTTGTCATTCATCGAAGAACTCTGAAAGAAGAGTTGACGTCCCATTTTTAACTTTTATAATTTTTGCAAAATACCATCGAAAGTGAAAAATTCTAAATTGATGGTTCTACTGAGAAATCAAGTTATGTTTTTCTATGGGAAAGAGATACAAAAATTTTAAAATTGTTTGCAAGAGTAGAAAAAGTTTGATAAATTACCATAAATAAGTTACGTTTCTCCGAAATAAAATTAAGACAAAAAATTTCTCGAAATTAAAATGTTCATTTAAAATAATTTACCCCTTTGCCGTATATACTTATTTTAAGTCCCTAAAACATGTTGAAAATAGATTAAAAAAATCAACAAATAATTTCTTTTTGTCATTAGACTTAATAAATTTTAAATTAATTAACATTAAATTAAAACATTAAATTAAAAACAAAATTTATGAAGAAGCATTTCTTCTTTTGTACACAGTTTATAATAAATTAAGGAAAAATCACGAAAATGATCAAAACTCAAGAAGTTAAGTATAGAATTTAATGAAATTGGCATATATATGCATAAAATAACATAAAAGTATTAACTAGACAATTATGGTGTTACAGAAATTAACATATGAATAAAATGAATAAATCAGATGAATCAATAGAAAAAATATCTTCAATATGGAGTATGATCACCGCTAGCAACAATACACACGCAGAGCGATATGTGATGCTTTCATTTATTCGCTCTCTATCAGTTCCGTTGAAAAAGCGAGCTATACACTTTAAAATTATAGTTTATAATGGGAAACAAAATACTAAAAATAGTTTATAATGGGAATAATCTTTTGAAATCCTTTTTAAAGGAAATTTCCTTTGAATTCTTATTCCAAGTACAGACTATAAAATATTTTAAATCACTTGCTACTGCGATTTATTCAGGAATTTTATCGAACGTAGAAAGCATATTTATTAAATGAGCGAAAATATTAATGATTAGAAAAAAAAAACAGCCCCTCTTACTTAAATTGTGATGGAAATTCCAGTGGTTCGAGTTACTTTTTAATCCTCCAATTAATTTTATCTTCCGTATTCAAATAGTTTCTTAAAAATTGAGAAATAATGCATCATTAATGAATGCATATAATAGGATTAATGGTTTAGAAGTTACTATGTTTATAGTAAAACTTGGACTATTTGTTTAGTTATTCCTATTAATTTGTTTGGCATCCCTAATAGAAAACTAAAGGGTTGCATGTATATTAAATAAAAATTACGCTAAATCAAAAATAAGAGCTAACTTATGTTAATAAGATTTAGTATGTTAGAAGTTCTAACAGAAAACTCTCCAACGGAATCTAAATTTCTAACAGAAAACTAAAGGTTTGTATGTATGTTTTAAAAAAAAAATATTACGCTAAATTAAAAATAAGAGCCAATTTATGTCAATAAATGTGCTAGAAGTTATAAAAGTTTTTATGTCGTAAGTATGTATTATTTTATTTTTATCCAGTCATTTGTCTGATATTGCTGTTTAGATAAATAAGGTTTTGGTTTCCATTGTGTTTCTTTTACAAATTTTTAAAATCTTAAGTACTTAGATTTAATCGTTTTGAAGCTTGATATTTTATGCGAAAAATGGTAAAAGCAAAATTTAGTAATTTTTGTAAGCAAATCCTTTATACTTTCTAAACTGTTAATTTCTTCGATTTCATTTTGGTGACATTCGATTCGGCTTTAAAAAATGCATTTGAAACAATACCCTACTTCTCCATATAGTGAATTTTAAATTCTCCCTATTTTTGAACCACCCTTCAGTAAATTCAAGAGGGCAGCTCAAGCTCATCTCGTAGAGCGGGGCAGGGCAAACTTACGGTATCCATGTGAAGCCTAAACCACAACTTTTCTGTATTTAACTAACTACATAGGACCTATTATGATACTTTCAATTATTTGGTGTCCGATGTATTTGGGGACCGGTTTACAAGTGATGCGATGCCAATAGGTGGGGAGTTCAAAACAAAATGTGTGTACTACGATATGTAATGTGCGTGACATCATACATTTTAGTAATATAAAAACATTTAAAATCAGCAGATTAAATGGTTTTAAATATTTTTAAACTTGCGATTTTTTTTCTTCCGTTGAAAGATAAAATAAGGGATTTATTCTAAATAATTTTATTCAATTCCTACTATTAGTTCACACTCTCCCTATATCTTGTTCACATTTTCAATCGTTAAATAAATACTTTTTATTCATCCACTCAAGTTCAAATACATTTTTCTTGAACTTATAGTGGATGACACTTGATGTTAATACTATTTTTTTTTTCAAATAGTAATTCATTAACTAAATAGGGATGAACGAAAAGCGAAATGGAATTTTCTGATTGGTTAAGAGTAAGTTGTTTTAAATTTTACTATAAGCGATTCAGTTCATCACATATCTTAAAAATAACACCAGTGATGATTTCTAACTTATAGCTCTATTTGAACAAAAAAAGCATAGTTTATTGCGCACATTTAAATATTTGATTTTTTTATATTCGCTGTGTTAGATAAATTCAATAAAGAACATTATGTGGTAGCACGTGTGGTTCACGTCACCAAATTTATACTTTTATGGTTGTCTGATACCACGCACCTTTTTATCCAATTCCTACGATTAGTTTACACTCTTCTTATATATATTTTGTTCAAATTTTCAATCGTTAATACAATACTTTTTATTCATCCATTCAAGTTCAAATACATTTTTTTGAACTTGTAGTGGTTGACACTTGATGTTAATACAGTTTTTACAAATATGAATTCATTAATTAAATTAAATTAATTAATTTGAGTTTTATATAGAGGAAAAAATTTTCATTATTTAATAAAAAGTAACTAATATAAAATTTTTCATTGTTGACCTAAATAGGAATTGACTTTTTTTTAAATATTAATTGTTCTATACCCCCAAAAAAATCGACTCTTATTAAGATTTTAATTTGTATATAGTAAGAGTTTCAAACTTAGAAGGAAATCCGATTATATTTATACACTTATAAGAATTAAAATAGTACTTCATTCATTATAACGCATAGTTAAAATTTATAGTAGCCTAAAAAACATATCTATAGCGTAGTGCTTTATCTCTGAGCTGTAAGAATATGTTTTTGTAACCTAACATAGCATGGGGAAGTGTGACACTTTATGACAAAGAATGGGGAGTTTTAAAGGTATTGAAAAAAAATTGCGACACTATTTATGAGCAGCGCCTTTAAGAAAAAATGTTTTGCCATATTTATTAATTTTTTTATTTACATTACATTAACATTTTATTTATTCTGTTTTAACAACATTTTGTTTTAAAATACCTGACTGTTTTTATGCAAATTAATTATTTGTTTCTTTCTCAAAAGAAAATGTAATTGTATAGTCTTTTTCTTAAATCTCTAATTACATTTTCAAGATTTAGGCATAACTTTCAGATTGTACTTACTAAATATTTGCATGATTTGTAGTTTCAGAGATTAGTACGGTGTAAGTAATAAATTATCTTCAATCAATTATTTATTTATTTATTATTTTTATTAAGAACAGCTTAAGTGTTGCTGATTTTGCCAGTTTTTCAAACTTATTCGATCAGTCCATGAGTTTTGTTTTTAAAAATTATCTGTTGATAGATGATTACAGTCAAGTAATCAATATACATGTATGTTTGTTTGCTCTGCTTTCTTATATTATTTGCACTAACAGTGATACAATTTCTCTTTTTTTGTAGTTGTGTCTTTTTTTTCGGTGAATATAGTTGATGGTTTTGAGAAAAATAAAAAACTCTGGTTTTTTTTATCAAGGTTTTAGTCTAATAAATTCCTGACGTGGAATTGATTTTTTACTTTTGTATCTTCTTCAAATCTAAACTTTAATTTTTCTCTGATAAATCATTTTGTAACATGATTTATCTATTTTTTTTCTAAAAAATAATTAAGTTGAAAGCTAACATTTGAATATATATTTCATAGTATCTCGCTGGTTTCGAATCTTCGCTATAAATAGGGACTTCGCAGTATTGTGCCAAGGATAATTGGAATAAACTTTGGGGATATTACAAGGATTCAGATTTTAATTGCAACCCATGGTCGAAAACGTCTTTGGCCGTCGCTAGGTGTTATTCACAAGAGTTTAGGAAGAAACAGACTTTCATTGTTGCAGTCATTTGAGCTGTGATCGTCGTATGCTTAGGTTTTACGAACACCGAACAGGTAGATGTGAACATGATTTACATATTGACAAAGAAGAATGCACAAGCAGCAGAAAGATTGTTTCGCCAAAGGTACCCACCGAGAGATACACCGCACCGCCAGATACTTATTAGTTTTCATCAAAATTTTTGTGAGTGTGGATCACCCCACCGCCTCACTATGCTTATTACGAGGTAATGGGCATAGTGCGGCGGTCCATAAGTGACTCGAACTTCCAGCATGGAACAAAATGTGTTTAATACCGTTTGAAGAAATCCGTGTACCAGCGTACGAGCCATCACCGCTGTCGTAGGAGGATCTCAGAGTAGTGTTCATCGTATTTGGCAATGTGAAGGTTTTCACCCATATAATCGTCAAAGAGTACCTCACAGATACGCGTTTTGCACAGCGGTATCTTTACCAATGCCCCCAAAACGCGCATTTCCTGTCCTATGTTTTATTTACGGATGAGACACACTTCATCCGAGATGTGTTCAACCACCACAATGCGCATTTATGGGCAGGCGTGAGACCACATGATTCCCAATGTTGCTTTTCAGTGAATGTTTGGACTAGTGTGGTAGGCGATCTCTTAGTCGGACATTACTCATCACCTCTATCATCTGCAAGTTATCTCATCATCTTATTGTAAGAGCTGCTACCAAGGTTTCTTGACCCTATGCCGTCAGACGCCATATGTGGGACCCCTCCCCATTATGGCAGATGTGTTCGTGAACATTTGAATCAGGTGTTTGATCACCGAAGGATTGGACGTGGTAAACCGGTTTCCTGGCCACCGCGCTTTCCTGACTTAAGCAGCATAGATTTCTTTCTTTGGGGTGCACAGTAAGTGCTTTGTACGCAACACCTGTGGATTCCGAAATGGTTTTTTTTGTAAGAATTGTCTGTGCTGTTGCGGATATCTAACGAAATCAAGGTGTATTGAGCGACTCTGCCAATCCCTGGACCGATTGTGTAAAGCATACATTACTAGCAATGGTGCAAACTTTGAACATCTCTTATGACATTTTCACATAGCATCTACCACATTACATTGAATATCTTTGAGCAGTAATTTTTTCAGATGATCTCAGTCTTGTGTTTCTTTGTTTTTTGTACATGTCATACTACTTTCCTATGACCTTTCCGGCCATGGATTACTATGCAATTCTAAACCGTTGTGATGGCCCCGACTTCCTCTTTAAGTTTATCCTGATAATCCTGGGACACTCTGTATATGAGTTAAAATAATTTAGAACCTAATTTTCAAATAATTTAAGATAGCGTTTTTTTATCACGATTTTCATGAATCCAATAAGTATTTCAATGTATTGTGCCATTGTCTAGAATTTGATATTAAAATATCATTATTGGAAAATTCTGGCTTTTTATTATATTGTATATTGACCAAAGTTAATCATATATGTTTGGTTCAACCGCTCCAAATTTTTTTTTCGGCTACCGAACCCTAAACGATCTTAGCAGCTGTGAATTAATCAACCAAAAAAAAAAAAACTAGTGATAAATTTGAATAAATCTTTCTTATTGGTTTATCAATAACAGTCTTAAAATTTGTTTCTATGCTATGCTGTTACTTTTGCAGGTTTGCAGCGGCTTCTAGTCTAATAATCCTGACTCATGAAACCCCTGTGACCTTTTCGCAGAATCTTAGAGAAACCACAGGCTTAGATCTAATCATGGATCTCATTAAAACATAATACACTTGAATTGTAGAAGGAAAAAATCCTGGTTCCCCAAATAATAATTTGAAAAAGATTGCGAACTTTTTTTCTTTTTAAAAATTTTTAAAATTTTATTTTATTTTACTATTGCGACAGAATTTTTCGTAATTATTTTTCGTTAACAGAGGTTAATTTAAGAGAAATTCATTAAGGAGCTTTTCACATTTTTTTAATGTTAAAACTGACCTTAAACTAACAACGGACCCTTTACAAAATATTTAATCGTTAAAATGGATCTTACACGAAATAATTTACCACTTACGAAACTTTTCTTGGAAGAAAACTGAGTCAATGACGTCTTGAATTAATTTTTTTTAAAGCTAAAAATACTTTAAGCAAAAACAAGACCCTATTTCACAAAATTTAGAACAAACTTTTCACAATATTACAACAAGTCTGGTATAGCACCTGCTATAATCTTATATACTAGTGAATTGAAATTGAATAATTATAGTGGTAACTACGCTACAGATCATCTAAATGTTTTGTATTTGTCGTAGGTTTGTTTTAAAATCCCGCATTTTTCAAATTTTTGAGGTCACTTTCAAATGATCCAAACTATGATAGGCCAAAGAAATGACGTCTGCAGTTAGTAAAGAACCGAATTTCAAGTAACCTAACTAACCATTTAACCGAATTCAAAATAACTACGAAGTAACCAAAGTAAGTCTTTTATTTTTTGTTGTTGATGGTAATACATTTTTTCATAAAAATTATTTTCAGCATTAATTCTATTTCAAAAAAATGTATGATACATCCAATTGAATAACAATAGGGTAAAGTTTTTAATTTTTCTTGCTGGCAGCACATTTATCCAAAAAATATTTTTACCACATTACACCAGAAATTTGAGGGAAATAAAAAATAAATTACTTAATAATTTGCATGTAAATGACAAAGTAAAATACAAATAAGTATATTTTAAAATTTGGAAGTAATTTTTATGGTAGTTCTAAACAGATTGACAGAAAACAAGCGTCATCCAAATAATTATTATTAAATACTGATAGTAATTATTTTGTATAGTCTTTTATAACAACGAAATCATTATAAAATTTTGCGATATATGTATATAGATATTTTTTACAAAAAAAAAAAAAAAAACTTGAATAAAATTAGTTTCAAAATTCAAATTCTTTCAATCGTTAAAACTACTGTTCTTCGTGAAAGAGGAACAGTGTTCTGTTTTCTTTTCTTTCGACTGTTTGTTAATCCATTAGAGGTCTTGTCACCAATAATAATGAATGGTGTAGAGGTGAATTAAAATTCTTGGACGGAATTTGAAAGAGTGTTTATCTTAAACAAATAAATATATGAGTAAGAATTTTTAAACGTTTCGCAGCTTTTCGATTTTAATTGAGGTGAAAAATGTTTTTTTTAAAGCTGATTATTTTTAATTTTAGGGTTAATTCCCTCGCTTATAATTCTCTTTTGAAGGCACTTAAAATATCCATTTTAAGTGCCTTACTTTAAGTTCCTAATTAGCATATAGGCATTTGCCCTAAGCCTTAACAGAATAAATATATCATACTTTGTAAGATACAAATAAATGAAACGTAATAAATAATTGATGAGTAAGATACAAAACTTATTCGTTGTTAATATTTGGGATCATTAAGATTTTATAATGAAATATTTAATATTCCTATCTTAGGAAATAGCTGTTAAGTTATCTTAGGTTGAATGCTAAATTATTGACAGTAATATTTTTAAGAGCACAAAATGTTTTTTTTTACTCCTCTTTGATTCTCAAGTTAATATTCAACATTATAAACTTTCAGATTAACAAATAAATATTTTTGAAAGCTTTTTGAAATGCTCATGTTTAAATATAGATATGTTTCTAAAGTTGAACTCTCTTCAACTAAATACAGTCTCACAATCCCGTGCCAATCCTTTTCCTTTTATTTGTTTTTCCCGTCACGCCTAGTTTATAAAAATTTTTGGTTTTGTTACATCGGATATGTAATATCTTTAAAATTTAACTTTTTAACGTTGATTTTAATTCTTGTACCATTATTCCGTTCGGCTTAGTAAACCTCGCGTAGTTTTACCATCTTTGGGAAATACGAATTCCATAATCCCGACGGGGTCTATTGATTTCTCCTCCCATTTCCCGGTTTTGATTTTGTGTCGGTTTTAGTTTATAACACATTTTAATTTCCTTACCATGAGTACGTACTGTCATTTAATTTAACGTAAATATAGTCGATTTTAGTTTTTGTGCCATTAAACCCTGTATTTTAATGACTTTAGTTTCATCCAGTAAACATTGCTACTTAATTTTTTTTATAGATAAACACGGATTTCATGATCACAACACAACCTAATGATTTCTCCTCCTATCTCCCCATTTTGTTTTTGGGTCAGTTTTAGCTTATAACACATTTTAATTTCCAATTTCCTTACATTAAGTGTGTATTGTCATTTAAATTTAACGCATATATTGTCGATTCTGGTACTTATGCCATGTAATCCTGCATTTTATTGAATTTAGTGGAGCCTAGCAAGCCACGAGGAGTTTACTTTTTTTTAAGGTTAACACAGATTTCACGTTCTCGACGCATTCTTGTGACAAAGAATATACATAGTTGAAGAAGGCTAGTTTCTATCGACATAATGTTTGCCAGTCTCCAAGGTTTATGCGGTCCCTGAATAGATCAGAACCTGTGTATAGAAATGAAAAAACAACTTTTATGGTTACAGCAGCAGAAGTTCTTGAAACTGGTTTACACGCTCTTCCCAACCTCAACTGGAGTTGGGAAGAAGAAAATAGTTTTCTCTTTTTATTGATCTGCAGTTTTACACTATTGATAAACAATACTATACTATTGATTCTGATATTTCTTTGAGAATACATTTATATCATTCATGTTGGTTAAATCAGCTAACACATTTTTACGTAGGAAGAAAGAATAAAATGGCGGTGCGGGAGGCAGTGTACCAAAGCATGCATGTAAAATTGTCCAAAAACCGGTTCACAGGTGATGTACCCCTGACAATCACTTTGTTTCTTATGCGCATGCTCTTTGATCTTGGTACATATGGTGCTCTGCTAAATCTGAGTATGTTTCTCACCCTGTAAGTTTTGTTCTGGAAAGTATGCTACCTCGAGCAGTTTCTCGCGTTAGTTACGTATTCGGAGGGCTGAGCTTTTCCTTCTTGTATTCTTTGCTTGTAATTTCTCCTTTTTCACGTTTTATTTTTGTGTTAGATTTAGTTTATAATACACTAGTTGAATACCCGCTTTTCGTACGGGGTGAATAAAAAAAAAATCAATTAATTAGTACTGAACAACACTACAAAATCATGCACAAAATTGAAAAGCATATACTGACACAAGTGAGTAGCTTAGTGGAAGAACCAGGTAAGTGACATTGTAGGGGTATTTATGAATCAGTGAAAATTACATGAAGTGGTTGCATATGAGTATAGTAAATGTAACAAAATTGTTTTTACATAAACTTTAAATTTTAACGTAACTAATCCACATAAGTTTTTAGTATGCATGCATGATTTTTATTTTTAAATTAGGCAGCGGTAAATAAAATAAGACGAATAATTATAAGTTACGCCTTTTAATAAATCGGTAATAAAATACTTCGGAGATCACTTTTTTTTCCTTTTACCCTGATTATACCCACTCTTAAAAAGTCACCATGTTTCTCCACTTAAATCTTCAATTGATAAAGCTTAAATAAATTCAATTTTATTTATTATTATTTGTTACTCTTCCCGGTGGCTTTACATTATTATATTAAGCAAAACACGGTTTCATGCTATCAGCATAGAGATTAACTGTATTTCGCATCACTTGGCTCGCGACAAACACATAAAATTGCCGCTACCAACTAATTTTCTCCTGTACATATCCCCTTCAAGGGAGCATAAGATACTGATTTCAAGAGTATCAGTATTAAGAATACTTAGTACTGGTGCAGTTTTAATAATCTCCAAATATATCAATACAATACTTTATATAAGTATAAATGCTGCTCATTGCAAAACCCTTCAACATTTGAGTTTTGTGCGAAATACAGTAATCAGTGACAGGAAACTAAAGCCGATATTTTAAAAACAAATAGAATTCTTAGAAGATCATGATACGGACCTTGAAACATTTCTGTATCTTATCTTTAATTTACTGTTAAAATGATATGTAAGTAGTGGTGGAAAAAAAGTTTTTTTAATTCTAATTCATTGAAATATTCATGCACTATCTTTGCTATCACTGGAAAATTATTTTCTAAGACGACGGAAACCCGTTGTAGAATTCTTATGAAAACTGCACAAATTATCATAATACCAGTAATACATTAACATGTTCATTACATTAATATGTCACTTAATATCCAAAATTAGGCGTCTTCTGCGTAAGGCGATGTTTTATGGTTTCTCTAAACGAATTTCCCATTATTCATTTCTTCATTAATTTTGCATTGCATTATTATTTATAAAAATATATGCTTATTTTTGGCATGAAGAGAATCATAAATGCAAATTTATTTTATTTACAAACTTCGCAGTATGCAAATTTTGAGTTTCACATCGAAGACGATGCTTTAGCAGCAGCGAATTTGATTTGGCTTTCAGCATAATGTAAAACGAAGCGGAAAAGAATGATCGACATTCAGTAAGAGCTTTGTTTCGATGAGTGCAATGTCTCAACGAAGTCATTTAACGAAATTAAAAGCTTGGAGAGTTGTTGGCCGCTTAGAGGGGAGCCAAACACAAGCCGAAAAAGCAGCAGCCATTGGAGTTTCATAAAGTAAGATTTCAAAGATCTGGAACCGTTTTTTGGAGACTGGAAATGCAGGCCGAAGATCAGGGCAAAGGCGCAGACATTCAACAACGGCCAATGAAAACCGATATTTAACGCTAACGACTCGGAGACACCGAAATATGAAAGCTCTTCTTCAACAACACCTTGGCTCGGCTACTGCCGCCACAGCTCCGACACAAACTGTCCAAAACCGCCTACACACTGTAGGTCTGTATGCTCGTCGACCAATGGGGTGTGTCACGTTGCGCCCCCTAGGGAATGGTCAACAGAGCATGTGAACTGGAGGAGAAAAGAATGGCCCGATATTCTTTTTTCTGACTAGTCCCGTTTTTCTGTTCATCCTAATAATAGGCGTATTTTCATCTGGAGGGAACGTGGCACTAGAAACATCCAGTGTTTGTGCACGAAAGTGTAAGATTTGGCAGGGGGGGGGGGGTGACGATCTATGTTGTTGGCATCTCTATTGATGGGTGCACCGATTTCTGAATCATTCGAAATGGAGCTCTGACCGGTTGCCGATATAGGGATGAGATCCTGAGACCTATCGTAGTCCCTTACACTGCAGTTATTGGAGATAACTTCATGTTAATGGGCGACAATTGCAGGCTACGTCGAGCTAACTTGTTCAATGATTTCCTTTTGGAGAAAGGAATCATGCGAATGAATTGGCCAGCGTGTTCTTCGGACATGAACCCAATCGAGCATGTTTTGGACATTCTAGGCTGACGAATTGATGGACGCCTACCACCCTCACAAACTCCTCAAGAACTGGAAAGAGTTCTTCTGAAGGAATGGGAAAGAATACTTCGCCCCCTCATTAATAACACCATTGACTGGATGCCACAAAGGTGTTTAACGTTACAGGCCGTCTGGGGAAACCAAATACTCTATTAAAAATGATTTTATTTTAAGAAAACTCCTTTTTTTAATTTATTTTTATCATATGCAAAAATTGTTTTTTTTTCCTTTTGTACCAAAATGCTCAATAAAACGTTTTTTTTCTGCCAAACAAATGTCATTTCATCTCATATAGCATACTTCGTCTATCGGTAATGGTAATCATTCGGTATCGGTAATCATTCAAACAATTCTCAAGGTTCAAGATCAACCCACAACCTCAATATCCTTTAATTGTTTTGAGCAGTGTATATTGATTGTTGAATTTTTTTTACCCTGTTCTAAGAACGCTTATTCAGCTAGTTATTTTATACACTTGATTTTATTGAGATCGTAAGTCACACTATGTTGATCATTTATTAGGAAATTCCTTCCGACTGGTTGCCTTCTAAACATAAGATTAAACATTTTAGAGTGTGTTCCTTCTAATACGTATCAAGTTCTTAACCATTCTTGGCATGACAGTCTTAGTGTGTCATATCTATTATCAGATGAAACTAGAAGAATCCTTAGTCTTAAAGCTCTTTAGTATCAAGATCTTGATTATCATAGACAAATAAGCTTAAATCAGAAATCATTGGTGTAATTCATCAACTAATTATTCGACTCTTAGACTAAGAATTAAAAGCACAATTAGTTTTATTTCTTTATTTTTTATTCAAATTTAGAACTAAGCTCACAATTTAAAGGAAATACCCATAATTTTTTATTAAAACGTGGATTAGTGATAAAACTTAACGTTTTAACTTTTTGAATGTGTTGAGTTATTTGGGTATGCAGTTTTTTAAGTCCATGTAATATGAGGCTATTTGTTTATTTTGTCATGCTTATTTTGTGACACATTTGTATAGTGGCTTATTTTGTATTTATTTTTTATCATTTTTAACCATGACACCTGCCATTTTCACAATTTTAATGATACTCATTATTGCTTGTCATTGCTAGTAATGAAGCTAGTTTTGGGTTTTATGATTATTTAAATTTAAGTTTTTTTTTTTTTTTTTTTTTTTTTTAATTATTATTATTCAGCCTACATATGAATTTTTTTTTTTTGAGATACAAAATCCATTCACATTTGAAATCGATGTTAAAAAACATCGATGAGAATTATAAACATCTTAACCCACTGGCGGTTAAGGAAATGGGCAAAATTGGGAGAATGTTTCTCCGCTATACTCAGTTCCCCTATCCATTAACATGGAAAAACCGGTTTTTTTATGCAGAGAAGACTGCAAGTTAAAATGCGACTTTTTACGTGCAGAACCGTAAGTGGGTGCCATAATTTTTATGTAGAAATTTATATAAATAGAATAAAAATTTGATTTTACTTTCTATACTATTCTATTCTACTTTTTTCCTACTTAAATTAATTCCAGTTTCAGAGAAAAGATTCTCTTATGGCTTCTATAAACGAACATAATAATAAACTTGCTCAATTTCTTTTAAAACTTCTACTATGTTAATTATTAGAGTATATCTAAACTACATTTTTTAAAAAAAAATTGTTTATAAGAAGTTAAGTATGAATGCCTCAATAGAAATTGTAGAAATGCAGAATATCTCTCATATAAAATATATTAATTAATGAGATGTATCTTATTGAGTAACAGGAAAAAGGATTTTAATATAAATGCTTTTATATTTTTTTTATCTTTATTTTTTTAAAAGAATTACGATTTAACAAAAACTTGTAGACAATTTCAAATATAGCTCATAAAAAATATTCAATATTTTTTTTTCTTTTACAGTGAGCAAATTTTTTAAATTATTGAACAATTTCTGCTCCAGAATTTTCCTAATAATTTTCTAGAGGAATCTTTGGGATATTTTTTTTTACAAATCTTATAAGAAAGATTGTCATCCATAAATTTATACGATAGAAAAACTTAAGATTTGAAAATACTTTACTTCTTTATAATAATCAACAAAAAATAAAAAAAAGTTACATTTATTTTTGAAAATAATAAATACTATTTTTTAAAGTTTTACAATCTTAAGGATCGAAATATTTTGTTAATTTCTTAAAATTTATTTATGATTATTACTTTATAATTATTACTGAGCTAAATTATTTTGTCCCATTTTAATATTATATGCTCCGCTTATTTGTAAAAATTTTCAGTGTTTATGTGTAGATTATTTCCACTTGGAATTTTAATGTATATCATACGATTCTGAAAAAATTCTTTAGAACCTATTTCAAAATAAAAATTTTATGCACGTGCCAATAAAATTATAATTTCTTTGTCTCTATTCTGCCATGATATAACATATTTATATTTGTCTCGTATTCTTTTACTTTTTAAAATGTATAATTTCTAATTTTCATCAAACAGCCCTACATGTTCATTTTATTGAGTTATAACCTGATGAATAACGTTGATTTATTCGAATAAAAAGCTAAAAATTCATCCCTTAAAAGTATTTAAGTTCTATTATATTAGCTAAATCAAAAATATTTTACGTCACTCAAAAGTTTGAACTATTTTTATTATAGTTTTTTCTTAATACAAATTCAGAACACCGCGTTATCTTATGGTTCCCTAACACTTCCTAGGATGACGTTACACACCTACTGAGAAGCCTTGACTCTCGGTAGCTATGCCTGTGTAGGGGTCAGTGAACTGGTCTTACATCAGAAAGGTTATGGATTCGAATCCTGGGCAAGGCGTGGATGTTCTTTCTTTCTCTGTACTATCTGTCCTTACTGTGGGAGCAACGTTGGCTCACTTAATATGGTGTCCCTGAAAGAGTGGCCAACAAATTTGCCCTTCAGATTCCTGTGTGACGAAAGGTCATTGTCCAGGGCTTTAGGCGAAAAAAAATTTTTTAGTCCCTTAACATTAATATGCGTTGTTGGTGTTATATCTGTAATTTTGGAGAAATTAAAAATTATAACTCCGGAGAGAAATCTCCTTTCTTATTCGAAATTGCAGAATAAATTTTATGATTTAATGTGATTAATGTTCTATACTAGAAACTGGAGTTAATGCTTTTCTTATTTTTGAGATCTGATGGTCCTGCAAAGTCAGATGTTATAAAATTTGCCATAGAGCCCCAGTCTATCAAAGCACGTGCTTCAAAAAATTATTATCTACATTTCGAATCCATAAATTAGCCATAGGTAAAACAACAGTTTTATTTGCAGAAGAAAAGTAATTAAGCGAGATCATTTCCTTCTCATGCGCCGATGACTCGTTATTTCTAGAGAAGTTAAATTCAGTTTCACTTAGGGAAGAAATTAATGTTATTGAGATTAGTGGGATCTGATTTATGTAACAAGGAATAATGTTTTTATGACACGTGGAACATAAATATATCGATTTGCATTCGTTTAACAAACCATAAGACATTAACCATCAAGTCATTTTAAACAGTTTTTCTTTGGCGATATTATATCTTTCGTTAATGTTCATTTTAAGAAAAGGATAACATTTATAAATTGGTTCTTGCAATTTACAAATAACACAAGGCTTATAATAATTCGAATTTGTATATAAGTTTTTTGATTGCGTGCAAATTTGATGAAATATCATTTGAATTTAGCATAAAGTTTTAGGGTTTATGAATGTTTCTTGTTTTATTTTGCAAAGACTGCCCTTGTAAATTTTCCAAAAATTGACATCACTTTTTTGAGAAATCAATGAAATTATCCCATTCGGGTTATTCAGAAGTCGTTAAGGACATTTTGACAAGTTTTTGAGATTCCTTCTTAATTTTTTGAAGAGCAATGTTTATAAAATTTTTAGAACTCAACTGTTACAATGGTAATTCTAGCGATTTTAAAGCTCTTACATTTTTTAATATACGATCTTATAAATTGCGTAATTGAAAAGCAGATTCATGATCTATTTTTTAGAGATTTAAAATTGAATTAATATGACTGTTGAAAAGCAATAGTTTATGATCATAACGTTCTTCAAGTGCTTTAAACGTGTCTTCTGTTGTTTGAATCTGTTTCGCACTGCCAATCAAGGCAGATTGCAAGTAAAATAATTTATGTGATTCATCTAGTTGAGAGTTGGATGAAATTAACAAATTGAAATTTAAAATTTTCCCAATCTTCCATATTACCAGAAAATTTGCGTACATCTGGCAGTTTGATTTTTATATAATAATCAACAATTTGAGTATTGCTTTCATAATTTTCAACAATAGTGTTCTTTATAGGATTTAGAGATAATTTTAATTTCTTAAAGCTTACCTCCAATTCTTCAATTGTTGATAATATACAATTTCTTGAAGTTCGTTGTCCTGCACAATGCGATACTAGTCCACACGTAATTCTTCTAATTGAACTTTTATGATTTCAAGAGCGTCTATTTTCGATTCTAGCAAAATCTTATCTTCGATAATCTCACTTTTTAAAAATTCAGGGAATTTTGTGATTTTAGTTCGGAAACTTCCAAGTTTCCTATTAAGTATTTTATTATCCGCCATATTCAAGAAAACGAATATAAAAATTTCATATGCTTGCCAATTCAGTCATTTCAATTTGAGACGCCACTGCTGTGTATATATAACTTATGTAGACCAAAATATGTTTCGTTTATCCATAGGTCCCTGGTTATCAAAGGTAAATTAATGGCACATGTAATAATGGCTATGAAATTTTTAATGAATAATATATCTACATAATTACAAATACCTCACAACATAGCAAGCTTCATTAACAAATTTGCAGCTGCGAATCGCTAGAAGGAGGATTAAATTGGAGCCAACTAATTAAACTATATATCAAGAGAGGGCGCTGTTGTACTAACAGAAAAATGAAATTAAATTTCCAAGTAAGACCAAGCAACAAAAAGAATCTCATTCCAGAGTTCTAAATTCAAAAAACTGTTTTAAAAATTCACAAGAACCAGAGGTTTAAAAAAAGGCAAGACAGAAAACTAGTTTTTGTTATTTTTTTCACAAAATCGGGATCCTAATTTCTCGGGTCCACAAAATGAACCTTTTATAAAAAAAATTGACACTTACCCATTTATAAAAATTTTACGCTAATAATTGTAGTTGTTATGCATAACTTTTATTTCTCATCAATTGAAAATTGTTTTATTTTTTATTCTCATTATTATCTATTTGATTTTATTCTTTTTTTTTTAAATTTTATTTTGGGCTATGAGTTAATTTTTAAAATAATAGACGTTAATATTCAGTGAGAAGAGCATTATTCAAAATAAATTAGATTTTATGTGCATATTGTTTATGTATAACTAGATTGTTCTAACTATCCGTGTCGTTCACCAACCCCACTTTTTATTTCTTGGCGAAAAAATAGTGTTACAGCTAAATTAAAACTATTCAATTGAAATATAGCAAAATTTTATTGCATTACTTATTGATTAATAAAGTAATAACACTTACTTTAATAAAACTGAAATTTTCTGACATATTAATTGAATATTTTTATTTTTATCAAAATTTTATTGCCAGTCGTCATTATAGGAAACATTTCGCTCCTTTAAATTGTTTCATCATAAATCGTTTTATTGCTCAAACGCATTCTTCTCAAATAACCCCTTACCGTAAAAACAAACCATTTTCAAGTTATTGTAAAAATGGACCCATATATTTTATCTTAAAAATTTATTCTTAATAGAATATCGTAAAAATGGAGTCGACAATGTCTTTTCATCATTATTTTAAAGCTACATCTGCTTATAAAGTTATAATATTTTTTCCAACGAAAATAAAACTCCACAAAGAGGACTCGCATCTACTACGATAATTTTAAATTCAGAAAACTACGAGTTGATTTTTCACAATTTTTTAGATGCCGGAGTTTTTACAAAAAGTCTGAAAAGAACTCTGTTTTTTGTAGGTTATAAATCGAAAAAACTGTTAAATTCATTAAAACAGATATAGGTCATAGAAAATAACGGTAAATATCTGTAAACATAATGAGATTAAAGTAAATCATAGATGTAGGAAGGAAAATCGTATTTAAGTAGGATAAGCTTACATAAAAATAGGATCTGTTTATTTAGTTTAAGTAGAATTACAGTAATTACAAAAGTTTATGAAGTGGAAAATCTTTGAAAAGGTAGTTTAAAGCTCTTAACTGTTATGACTGCAGACAGAGATTTTGGTAATATTTGTTTCTTTTTACTATTTTCTTTTTGCAAGAAAAACCATCCGTGGTAAGAGAACCACAAGTTTTAAATTGGGAAAACACCCGACACAATACCAGTGAGTTTAATATTCAATTAATAAAATTTCCATTAATAACACTAATATTAACTGCCTTTAAATATTGCATTGCAGTTACAAATGCTTACAACATAAAATGCTTCACCAACGTTAATAAAAAATTACTTTGGAATCGAAATTATACTATGAGAAATACGCCAGAATATGTAAAACATTGGAAAAGAATCTAATCCAGTTTTAAGAAAAACATATCGTTCTGCTTTGATTTCGATAGTTAAATACAAATTTTATTTGATAAAAAGCCAGAACACAAAAACATTTCCATCACCTTGTAATATCTCAACTGAATAGCCCAGATAATAATACATAACGCTCTTACTCGTGCTAAAATATTAAAAATTTATTATTCTTAATAAACCATTTGGGTTTTTATAATGTTCTTCAACAGAAAATGAAACTCTCTTTCACCGCGATTTTGGCATGAAAAACAAAAAATAATGACTTGTTTGAGAAAAACTTTTGAACGCATAAATAACTTCAACAGCTTTCGATGAACAAACATTATTGGGAATATATTGACATTCCAGTCTTGAAAGCTGTTCGTGACATTACGGTCCCGATTCAGTTCCGTTACTAATTCGTCTATTTTGATAAAGACATTCCAACTCATTTCTTACTTTTTTTTATTACAGTTTTCATATTTGAATGGCCCTAAATATAATTTTTTTATTTTATTAAAATATTTATTTATGATTTCTAGTGAGAGAAAATCAGGAATTTTAAATGGACGTGAAGTATTTAAAACCATTAAGTGTGGCAAGGAAAAAATTGAATTTTGTTTTTAACTCTTTTTTCCCTATTCCATCAATGGCGTAACTATGAATTGTATTGGAGACAACCTCCCTCCCCCAAACATATGAAGTTCAAAAATAAGCATTTAATGAGTGGGTGAAAAACTTCGCTAATCCTTACAGAATTTTTAGAATAATCATAACAGTCGAACCCTGAAAGAATATTTACGAAAGATTGCAAGCGAATTTCTAATGAATTATAGTGAAAAACTTTTTGAAGTTTTAAGAAAACCTATCCTTTCTTTGTATTGAATTATTTATGTAATTATGTTAATTATTATGTGATAATGTATTATGATTGTAAAGTCTAGTAAACAAATGAATAAATAAGAATTACTATGCTAACTACATCCACGTGGTACAATCTGGAAGCATTTTTCAAGAAATTCCTTCCTTAAAAATGTATGAAAAAAGGCTAAATATTACCAGCCAAAAATTTATAAAATAGAAATGAGGATAATTACAATTTCTTTGGAATGTTTTGCCTATTTGGTAAGTTTTTTTAAAAATTTCAATATCTAAAAGATAAAAACAGAAATAGCAAGGGAATGGACGAAACCGAAATGGCAATGGGGACCTAAATGGCAGGACCAAAACGCCCTGCTTCTATGGGAAGAGTATTTGTAGTTAAACCAAACTATTTAATTCTAAAAATTAATTCCTTGATTTCATTAGGAATCAATTAAGTGCAATAGGAAGCATGGCTGAAAGCCCTATATAGCAAGACGAAACAAGCAATGAAACCGTGGTACGAAAGACATTTCATTCTAGTATTCTTTTAGAGGAAAATAAAATATCTATAATTAACAGGATTTCTATTATAATTGTAGTATATAAAACTGCTTGTTTTCCAAGTTAAACTAGGAATGGTTTGAAAGAAAGAATAAGTAAAACTCCTCCCGAAAACCAGCTATAACTGAAATGGTTTTACTACCAGCCTTTCCTCATTTCCGTCTTGCTTTCACCCCTGACCGGAAGCTCTGACGCAAACGTAAAACGCATAAAAAATGTCATTTTTCCCCCCATTACTCATATTCTTTCTTTTAATTTTTACTTGAAAATTTTAGCTTTTGGGTATGAGCCTAATTACTTCAATTTTTTGTACAAAAATTTGTTACGAAAATAAATAAATAAATTCGACGACTGAAATTTTCAAAATTATCCGTGTTAAAATGCGTTTTATAGAATAAGTAAATCAGAATTATTCTTTTCAACAAGATCTAGGAAAAAAAATCTAACTTCTTTAAAAATTTGTCATCCATTCAAAAAAAAAAAAAAATCAAATAATTTTTTCCAATATTTTAAGTTGCCTTGTTGTTTAGAACATTTGTCATATAGATTGCCCTATAATAGTGGAAGAGACACTTTCAGTATTTGAAATTTTTTACATTTCTCAAGAAATACTCAGGGAATTATTTTGTAACTTTAGGAGTGTTTAGTTCATGCGATTTTTCAAGCTTAGTAATAAGATTTAAATCTTTCAGAGGTTTGAGAGACCACCGATAAATAATGAAATAAAGCAAAATTTTTTTGAACATCCTATGCCAGAAAATCAAGAAGAAAGCTTATAAGTTGTATCGATTACTTAAGTAGTTATTTTTAATAACTGCATGAAATTTAATCAGACGAGCGTAAATATTAAGATATGGATATTTTTTAAAAAAAACTAATTTTTTCCTTTTTTTTTGTTGCTATAACTTTAAAAATATTCAGTAAAATTATACAAAATTTTTGGAGCAATATAAAATTAAATACAAAAATTTTGTGTTGAAATATGAAATAAGTTCGTTTAAGACTATGCAATATATGAGTATTTAAAATAGTTCTTTTGTACTACGCATGCGCTAAAAAAAGTTTTTTTTTTCCATAATTTTGTTGGGAATCGTATTTGGCAACTAATGAAGAAAGTTATATTTGAATATCTTAAAAACGTAAAAAGTTTCGAGCAATTTTCTATACACTTTTGTACTTTATGGAAAACATCCGATTATTTTTTGCTTTAAATTTTCTTTTGTAGTACTGCAAATGACACTACCTTATAACCAGACAGCAAGAAGAAAAGAAAATTTGTGAAAAGCGACTGATCAATTTCAGTTTATTTTAAAAAATGCAAAAACTACATATAAAATTGATCGCAGCATTTCCCGTTTTTAAAAAAATTCAATTAAGACTTCTTTCATTAGTTGCCAAATACGATTCACCTCAAAATTATGAAGGAAAAAAAATTACTTTTTTTGCGCATGCGTAATACTCATATCCGTAATTTTAAACAAACTATTTTCAAATTTTAAAACAAATGTCTGTATTTAATTTTACATTGTATAATTTTACTGAATATTTTTAAAGTTGTAGCAAAAGAAACGTAAGTAAAAAAAAATTATTTTTTATAAAAATGCCCATATCTCTATAAATAGTTTTTAAAGTTATTGCGAATAACAATTAAAGCAATTGATACAAGTTACAACCTTATTGGGTGATTTTTTGGCATAGGGTATTTAAAAATACTAGTTTTCTTTCGCACTTTATTGTCGGCCCCGCGAACTTTTCCTCACACTTTTTCCTCAGATTGTTTTAAACCTTATTGCAAAGTATTAAAAATCGCACGATTTAAACAACTCTAAAGTTACAAAATAATCTGAGTATTTCTTGAGAAATTTAAAAAAAAATTGTCAAACAGGGAAAGTTTCTCTTCATTATTGTAGGTTAGTGTAAGTTTAATTTTTTTATATTTTAAAACGTCATTATTCTTGACAGGTAAAGAACATTTGTTGACTTATAATTATTTGGAAAATACTTCAGTACAGACTAGCTTCGACAGTATTGCATTCTCACACTAAATAAAAATTCATTGCTAATTTCTTGAGCCTAAGTTGAAGAGAAGTGAGTATATGCCAAGGAGTGAGGTGAAATGTGCCTCACGGTTTTCGAGACTTCAATTCTAATAATCCTTAGACTATAATAAAATGTATTGTTTCTTAAAAGAAATCAAGATATGTAGGAATTGCTACAGTCTGGAATATTTTTTTTAAGTGGTTTTTATTTTATCATATATTATTCATACTTATAATATTTTGTATAAATTATTAATTATTTCATATTAATTAAAGTGATTTAAGTGAATTTTAAGATTGAAATGTATCATTCACCACCACAGTAATTAAAAACCCGCGGGCGATGTAGTTTATTACGGAATCACTGTTTTTTTTTTATCTAAGTTTTATTTTTATTTTTAAAAATTAAACAATCAATAGGGAAGGGGGAACCGCTTAAACTTTAAAAAAAAATAACATCTCGAAAAGTCTGATAATAAAAAATGCCACAAAGAATAAAGATTTTTTTTCTTCTGTTACTTGATTACAATCTTAACTGTATAGAGATTTATCTCATTTTTTTTTAAAATAGCAATGTTTAAACGTCAACTTAAATTGAAACAACACTAATTTTAAATGGATAATTTTTAAGAAGCTTACATTTAAAAAAAAATTCTGTATTTATAATAAGCTGAATTTTTGCAATAATAATCTCCACCGTTGAGTTCGAAGACAAATTTAGTATGAAGATAGTACTGCAGATTCATTTCGTTAATTTGCTACAGGTGTCACCACTTACTTCACTAGTTCCTGTTTCATAGTCTTACGCTTATAAAACATACATTATTTGTATCGAACAACATTTATACAACAGACAAATATTGCAAGATTAAGGCGCCGTTGTTGCTGATTTAATTATTAGCAAGTATTATGGAGAAACAGGGAATTCTTAACCCTCTATCACAGATGCAATAATCGCGAACTCAACCCACGAAGTGTCAATATGACATTCTGGGGAGCAACCTATCAACATCCAATGAATTACGCGTTTACTGATAATCAAAAAAACTAAACTCAATTCATACTAACTATATTGTCTTTGGTAACCAGTTGATGCTATTTTACAATCCATTAGCATTTAGCGACTCACTCGCTTTTTTTTTTCTTTTTTTTTGGAAAATTTTCCTTTTGACAGTAGTAGGTCCCGAACATAATGCAAGCTTTTGTTTCTTTTAAAATTTGTCACTTGGACTAAAAAAAAGACAAAAATCAAGTTTTTTTTTTATACATAAGAAAATGCCAAACAGAAGAGTGGTTCGTTAAAAGTCACTGACCCACCCACTGACTCAACCCATAGAGTATGAAATATTAATATGACACACAGGGGGGAGCAATCTAACAGCAGTCGATGAATCGCACGTTTATTTATAATCAAGAAAACTAAACTCAATTTATACTAACTATAGTCTCTTTAGTGACTGGTTGACAGTAAGGCTCCTATACTATCAGAGCTGACCTATCAAGCAATATTTGCTCCAAGTTCGCAAGTTTACGTTATGTTAGTATTGTGCTTATGCTAGCTCGTTGGAGCAAAAATAGATGATAAGTCGGCCTGTCTAATTCAGGGGCTCTAGTTGACAGTGGTTCCCAATATCTTTCAGTCATGGAACCTTTAACGATCAACTTTCTTTTAGTGAAACCCAGACTTAATCAATTAAATTCATTAGTAATTTCGTTTATTTCACACTAAAGGAAGGCTACTAATTATTTGGAAAGTATGAAGAATCAAGTCTACATCATAAGTTAGTTTTGGTGTATGCATAAGCTGAAAATAAATAAAATAAAGCTGTTTAATGGTTTGCTTTGAAAGAAAAATGAACAAAAAAGATATTTTATAAAGTTGAGAATAGAAACGAACATAGAAACATGTTTCTTTTTAGTTGAATTTAATTTTACTTTAGATTGAAAAAAATTTTATTGAAATAACTAATACAATTTTTTCATAGATACTTATTTTTTAGATTATTTATTCAATATATTGCTTTTTTCTCTCTAGTATTTTAAAATAATTTTAGAAAAATAACTAAATTATTTAAGAAATAATTGATTGTTGACAGAATATTAATATAATTACAATTTTTAAAAAACATAATTGGTTAAATAAATACCTAGCTTTCGGAAATCTTGCAACCATCTTATGAAACCCTAGGGTTCCGCGGAACACCTTTTGGTAACCGCTGTTCTAGACAGCAGAAAATTTACTAATGTCTTTACAAATTTATTTGACATCAACTGAAATCTATTTAATACTTCACAAATCTATTTAAATCCATTTCTTCAAATCTAGTATTTATCGTATACTTTTTATTCAACTTGTCAAATGACGGGGAAAACGTTGGCTATGGACGTATTTTGAAAGGAAAATTCAAATCAGCGCATTTATGTGTCACTCAGGAGTGAGAAAATTACCCACGAAATAATTTTAAACATGGCATTTCTCAAATTTGCCACTTATTGATTGATCTAAATGATTTGTAGTCAAAGAAACTATACTCTATTAATTCGTGCCAAAAGAATAATTCACGAATGATTTATAAGAGTTACAGTATTAGAAATCAATAACTGAATTTTCAAAAAATGTATCTAACTAAGAAAATTTATAATTGATGAATGCTATCACATAATTCATTAAAGTCATAATTTTTAGTTCTTTGAAGTTTTTAAAACTAATTCCGAAATGAATTTTAAATTGAATGCACTTCTCTTGGACGAATTGTTACGAGAACAAATATAAGTTTTGAAACTCCAATCCAACAGTTAGAAAAAAAAAGACATTAGGGTTCTCCAATTTAATATTCGTGTCATCTTGGATTAACTATTATGTCAAATGAGCAGTTAAAGTTCATAAAATTTTGACATTCCTTTTTTAAAATGTTAAGAGTATAAAATATACTTTCTTTACACTTACTTTATTATTGAGTTTAACAGCCAATGATAAAAAAAAACAGAATCAGCGATTAATAATACTAAAACACTGTGTAGTCGAGCTTTCTCTTAAATGTTTTTTTTTTCTTTTGTAGCTTTTCCGAATTAGTCTAATAATCAGGCGTTAATCCAGACTTTTTGTGATGGATCTATATAATAATGTGAGAAATCTAATTATCGCTTTGTGAATAAGGTCCTGCTTCTGTTAATTTTTTGGAAATTTTCTGAACTTAAAATTAGCATAAATTGCTATTATTTCTACCAAGATTTTGTTTAGTGAATATATGAAAATAATGGTCCACTTTTTTAACCATGGCTGTCAAAAATTTTTAAAATTATAAACTAATGACGTCATTGACTCAGTTTTTCAAGTGAAGAATTTTAATAAGTGGACGTTTTTACAATAAAAAAATAAATGTGAAGGGTTCATTTTAGCAATAAAATTATTATTAAATTGGTCCGTTAACGAATACAAATTTCTCTTACAACAACCCCTGAAAATCAAGTTTTTTTAGGACATCAGAAATCTGTAAATCCAATGGAATGATTTGTTACATTGAAATTTATATTGTACTCTTTCCTAACCAATGTTTGATACAGGTGAAGAAATTTGTTTTCGTTATTTCCTGCAAAGCTTGAGTTTTTGACACAGGGTCCTGTCCTCTAGGGGGTTATAAGGTCAATATACAATCACATTTAAGCGTCATGACGTTCATAAGGTAAGAAAGTCAACTAAATTAAATAACTAATATCAAGATGATTGATTTTAATCACACAAGACATTTTTAAGAGTAAATTGAAAACTGATAAGAATAATCATCAAAAAAGAAACAAATTTACCTAATTACCTAAATAATTTTTGAACTTTTGCTCGGAGTTTTTCAGACATAAGATGCAACACTAATGTTTTAAAGGCACCCTTTAACCATGTTAACTAATTAGTGCAGGCAAAAAAAAAAAATAAAATAACGGTGACAAATTCTGATAAAATATGGCACGTTTCAAAGTTCAGAAAAATAAGATGAAATTTTAATTTTTATTTCCCCGAAGCTATACATCCGGTTTTAGACTAACTTAAGAACTTCGAAATCTAAACTACATACGGCATACGTCAAGAAAATGTAAAACAAGAAACAAATCTACCTACATAATTTGTGAACTTTTGCTCGGAGTTTTTTAGACATAAGATGCAACATTTTTAGTTTATTCTTTACTTAAATATTTAGAAAGTAATAATAATTACACTAAGGAACAATTTTTTTTAGGTTGCATGAAATGTTTTAACCAATCTTAGATACTTTCGTATCGCTAATTCCAAATTTGTTTCTCTCAAAACTACAGTTTTTTTTTTTTTTTTTTTTAAAGGGACATTTTTAGTATATTAGTCTATAAGAGAGTGTCACGTAAATGTTTCGACTAACTGTTAGGAGATTTAGGGCACATTATCAGGATTAAAACTGCATCGGAACCCTTTTACGAAAATGTAATCAAAGCTTAACCCCATCCCGCCCCCGTCAGGGTGCATCCGGAGAATACTGTAGACTCTAAGTGCACGCACGTGACCTCTCAGTAAAAAAGAGCATTCAAAAAGGTAGGTTTGGTGGCGATTCATGGCAACACCAGAAGGCCTCAAAGAATTTAGTGAAATCTTGAAATTAACAATAGTAGTTACTCAGAAAATAGGAGTTTGAGTGTTCAAACAAAATAGACGAGGCATCGGGGAAAAAAAAAAACATTTAAAAAAATGTAATAAACATATTTTGAAGATGAAGAGTCCCAGAATTTGTCCAAAGCCCATGAAAACAGATACAATTTCAAAAAGAAGAGTTACGGCGAGGTAGCCGTAAAGAAAAATCTTCAAAAAAAGGACACTCAAAACATGAATAGTTGGAAAATTTTACAAAATTTTGAACCATAAGTTAATCAAAAATTCGAAAATCATTTCTAAAGAACACAAATACAGTATTTGCGAAGTTTAAATAAGTAAATAAATAAAAAATAATAAAAATAATAAATATAAATACTATTAGCATACAGAAAATTGTTAACAGTGAGACACAATCAATGCATTACATGAAATATAGAGCTCATTAATTGTACAGCACACATTTGTTGACGCCGTCTAGTCAAGTTCCCACGAAAATGTAATGATACTCTGCTAGGGGCGCTTCTTTAATACGAACTGTTTCTTCGTGTGCGTCTGAGCATGTCAAAATAGGGAACCACCCTTACTCGTGTACGACATTTCCGTGCATGGGTTCTTAAGTAGTTTTAACCAGTATGATGTGTTCTAAATCCTCTAGAAGTTTGTCGCAACATTTACGCGATCTTTTGTTATGTGTAACGTTTTCTAGGTTGTAACTTTCGTGGTAGCCTTAGGATAAAAACTAATTTCAGAATTGATTTAATTAGGCAAGATCTAGTATTTGTGTAAATGTACTGTGAAAAATAAATATTCAAATTTCACGAAACTTTCCTCGTTTTTTGCGAAACTGATTTCAGCTACATGCTCCGAGCGAATATTTCGGCAAAATGACGAAATAACTATCGTCAATTCTTCGAGGAAACTAATTTCGTCCATAGTAAATAAATATTTCGTCATTCCTTTTTTTTCCAAATAATAATAATGATAATAATAATCTCGCATTGACTAATGTATATAACTTTCCTAATAATCACTTTATTCTGGAACCATATAGCTGAGTCTACCTTAATAGCTCAAAAAAGACAAATAGAACAAAAAGATAAGGCACCCATGCCCAAAACAGGATTCGAAACTGAGATCTTCCTGGTCAGAGGCCAACTCCTTGACCACAATACATCCGGTCGGCTTATTACGTTTCTTTATTTTCCGACCGTCTAGTCTTCATCCTAGTTTCGTCATTCTACAATCTCCCACGATGTACTACGAGGAGGTTTCGAGTTGAGGAAACATTTTCGTCTTATAGTTGAGTTTATAGTCGTCACAAATCACGTGATTTCGTGAAGCAATAATTCTCAGAATTAACGAAATATAGCTCAATGATTACTGAATCGTCAAAAGTGAATTTTATTTCTGAAAGTGTACAACAAAAAATTTTGCTCCCAAGGGTTATTTTTTGCCTGAAAATATTTTTAAATAAACATGATTTCATGAAACATGAAACAGTTCGCGTAACAGGTTCAAAAGATTTTCTATAACGTAAAAGCAAAATAATAATAATAATGACTTTCAAGTGCACTGTCTTAAAATCCTATCTTAGGGAAATGTTTTAAAATTCCGGGTGAAAAAATTATCCACAGTAAATAAATAATTTTTTATTAAACGATGTGAAACAGGCTCTAAAATTAACAACACATGTACAAAATTCAATATTAAGATAGAAGCAGAAAACCCAATTAACTTCAGACTAGCAAAGCTTGTTTCATTCTTTTTTCTGGTGGTAAGAGGCAAATTTTTATCATTTTATAGTGCCGAAGAGAATTTCTCATCAATTTAAGTTTTTGCCTTCTGAGTTGAATGATTTAATTTAAACTGGAGCTGAAAATATAGGCTTTAATAGTTTTCTGACCGCACAAAGTTTATTCGAAATCTTTTTCCGACTAGCTGGTAGTGTACAAATTTCCACTGGGGTATCTGAATATATGTGCTATATGTAATAAAAATACAAGCAAAATTTAATTCTATTTTTATTGCCAATCGAAATTTCGATCACACCACTTTCTGACATGAAAAAAATAACAGACAAAAAGATTTTTTAAAAAAATTAAAATAACTAACAACTTAAAAACCCGTTTTTCAAGTGGATTGTAAATGTAAAAGAAAAATTCCAATTTTTTCATACTAAAAGAAAAAAACGTGAGCATGTCATCGAAAATTCCTTTCACGTGTCTTTCAAAAGTTATGCGCTTTTTTATTGTTTGAGGCTTTACAATAAAATAAAAATAAAATAAGAACAGTAAAATACGAATTTCAAAAAATATTTTTAAAAATTCTTATTTTATTGTTTTTTATTTAAGTCATATAACGGAAGTTTATGTTCATTGAGTTCTTTCATTCAGCTTTATCTTCTAATATACACCTTAGTATGCATATTACCATAGTATAGAATGTATATGTATTACGCATATGGTATAGCTTACAATATTTATCATATTATATATTATATTATTCATATGGCATAGCTTAAAATATTTATCAAATTAATTCATCAATAAATATTGAAAACTAAAATCTTAGTCGAAGTTTTATTGACATTTTTATTTTCGTCGTTTACAAGTGTGACATATAGTTTATTTTTTAAATTATGTAATAGAATCATAAAATATAATTCGTGGTTGTTAAACAAGATAAAATTTTATCTTTTGTTAAACTTTGGATCATCATTCCCTGAAAAGAAGCTTAGAATCTTATGATTATGTATGATAAATATTTCATGTTATATTTGCCAATGTGTATTACATAAAAATATTCGTTTATGTAAAAAATATCTTTATTGAGCAGATGTTTGATATTTTTCTTTTCTTTTTTTAACTTGTATTAAATCATTTTTAGCTGAAGCATATAATTTCAATTAAAAAAAAATATTTATGCTATTTTTTAAATTTTATTTGATTAATTTTTGCGAAAACGAAACATTTTCCAAGTCTCCGAGAGAATTTCACGAGAAAATAAAACAATTTTTTTTTTGTTTCAGTTTATGAAATGAATTAAACGAAAACACAGAACTATCTAAAGTGCTCAAATTTTTCATTTATTATTTTGTAATAGCCCAAATTTCATAACTAAATTTAAGATAAATATTTTAAAAGGTTTGTTGAAAATACAAATTATTGTCCGAATTTCAAGATCTCAGATATAAAGGTATATAGCTTCTGCTATACTAAAGAGATAGATAGAATCGCGTTTTATGCGTTCAATACAATTGCGATTTTAAGACGCATTTTCTTAACTTAACGTAAAGTCAAAGGGTAGGAAAACTATCAACATGGTGTTCCATGTTATTATTGTATTCTTATTATTGTATATATCTTATTTTATTTTATAACCGTCGTTGAACAGCCGACCCAACTTAATGGGTTTACGGCTACTAATGTTCATTTCCGTAGCCTTGTAATTTTGAACCCAATCCAGAAGACAAGGGAACTCCTGGATCGAGTATTGGGAGAAATTTGCCTTCGTGGAGGACTTTTTGATGGAGCTAACCCGCATTTGCGTTACATGGAGAGGAAGACCACGAGAACCTCCCACGGTTAGCCTGACGGCAAGGGGACTCTAACCCATGAGCTGTCTACCACTGAGGATATTTCACGTCAGCACTGTGGTCAGTGCAAGCCGGATGCGGAATTCGTATCGACTGGGATTCGAACCCGGTTCGCCTCATTGGAAGGCGAACGCTCTATCCCCTGAGCCATCGCGGCTCTATTGTATATATCAATTTTTCTCCATGTTATTATTGTAAATAGAGAAATATAGTGTATTTGGAAGAAAATGCTCGCAATTTTGTTCATTCGTTAAACCGCCAGTGGGTTAAATTACATTTCAGAAAAAAAAGTATATAAGAAGAAATTCGATAATACCTGGTCGGATGTAGATTGGTCGACGAAAAATTTAGATAAGGAAAAAGCAGGTAAAGATGGATTTAGTAACTAACTCATTTTCCACTTGGTTTACTTAAATTTTTTATAACATTTATTAGTATATCTTTAAATAAAAGATTTAAAATTTTTTAATAAAAAGATGGCATATGAAATGAAAAATATCCGAACTATAAATAACTATTAACATAATTTATCAGCAATGGTAAATACCTTAATAAAAATTTCTAAATTTTTCGAATTTTTATTTTATCACAAAATTACCGTTTCACCAAATTATCGGACTTTTTTGGCTAGGGCCCTGTTGTCGATTAATGATAAAAAAAATATTTTGGAGATGATTAAAAATTTTAATAAAAACAGTGGTGAAAAAAATATTGTGAAGGCACCGTTTTTAAGGTAAAATATTTTGTGAAGATAAAATGTTTAGAAAACGGTCCATTTTGATGAAAAAATATTTTGTGAAAAGTCCGTGTTTACGATAACGGAATCAAATTTCTCCTCATAAGCATGATCTTAGAGTACAATTCAAGTTCAATTTCTTTTCGTTACTTTGTATAAACAACTATTAGTGTTCATTAAAGAAAAACCTATACCTTTTATCCTCTTTAAATTGAGTTAATTTAAAAATATTATGAATAAACGCAAGTATGTATATATTTTTAATACATTAAAGCTGAAATAGGCTGGTTAATTCGGTGTATCAAATATTTATTCATGTACTGTTATCTTTATTTATTTTATGTGCAAGGGAAGATATTACAGTTAAAATTAAATGATAGTTTCACCCCTTCAATTTGCTATTGCTGAAGATACAATTTATTTTGTTTTCAATGTGTCCTATTACATTTTCAATTCAATTTATAAATTGATTATTATTAAAATTTTAAACTGAAGCCAATTTCATAATGGCTTAATAAATAGCTTTAGATAAATGATTAAGAAACTGACTGACTACATGCGTTTAAAATAATAAATTCTTTTTTGTGGATGCATTTAAGTTACTGTGGTTAATATGGTAGGGTTTTAATATGGTTTTGTCGAGCATAAATGAGAATTAACCGGAAAATTTATACCAGGTACAGAAATCCGTTCGGATAATGAAAATGTGGCCGGGTTGATTGGTTAGAAGGGATTGCTAGGTGACCTGTACTATCTTACTTAGATGTATTAAATTATGTGTTATTATGTGATACGTGTTATTATATCTCATTTGAGAGTTCGTGATAAATATGCATCTTAAATGAAAGGGTTATTATGTGAATATCTATTTATCATGTATTCTAAATTAACTCAAAACTAATGTTCTCTTATTTAAATTAATGGCTTGCTATCTTTTCTCAGCTTACTATCGTTTTCAAATCTTTGGAACAGATTGCGCAGTTCTATTCAGATCCCTTCGCTCATCTTACATATTCTAAGATTAAAATAACATGCATATGATAACAAAAATCTAAATAAAATTATAATTACTCGCAGGTGTTCAAATATCAAAATGGAAAAGTCGAATCGAAAACGCGGTATTTCTTTGTCTTTTTTATTTATTAATTTCTTTAGTGTTCTTCCAGCATTAATTAAATTTAAATTATGTGTGAACGATGCTTACACCAGACACTTAAAAAAAACAACCTTATTATTAATTTTTTTAAAAAAAGCGCAAAAAAAGTAAAAATATTTTGGTTAATAAAATTTAATAAAAGTTAAGATTTTCTCTTCTTTGACTAACCTTATAATTAAAACCTTTACTGGAACACCAACTCTAGCAAAATGGAATTTGCAAATAAACTTAGTAAGGTTTTCTCCAAACTACATTCTCAATATGATTATGTATACTATGCTTTGGTTTGTTTACGGGAGGGAAAAAATGAACAAAAAAGTTGAACATCGTGTATTAGGCTTTATATCACTGCCTCAAGCATGATAACGAAAACCCATCCTCATCAAATAATAAAATTTTGGTGAAATGTTATACAATCAGACATACTTAAGAAACGTATCTGATTGTGAATTTATAACGCTTTTGATAAAATCATTAATAGCAAGCATCTTATCGTAAATGTCAACTACGTACTTTGCTATGGAAGGTCTTGGTTTGTACTCACGTTGTTCATTAGCCATGTGTTTTTAAAAACTTGTGTATCATTCACAATTTTATCTTCCGTTTTTTATACTCGAAGCACGATGTTCTACTTTTAAATGTACGATTAATGTGTTCTTGTATATTTTCGAATTTCGTTCGGCTTCTTAGCGTTATATTTATTTTATTAAAATTTCACATTTGCTATTGAATTTATGTAAAAGAAAAAAAGAAACCTTTTGATTTTTATTTTGTTTTGTTATTATTTATTATTATTAATCTTTTTAGCAATGCGGCGAGATGCTATAAATAATAAAGAGGTAGTCAAGTATCTACTCTGTTAATCGATCTATTTTGTTTCACACTTGTAATTGAACTTTTGTAAAGCAAAAACGGAAAAGAAAACTTTTGATATTATTAATCTCTTTACTGATGCGACGAGAAGCTATAGGTATTTAAGTATTTATTCTGTTATTCTATATATTTTGTTTCACATTTGTAATTGAATTTTTGGAAAAAGAAGAAAAAAGAGAACTTTTGATATTATTTTTAATCTTTTCACCAATGCCGCGAGAAGATATAAATAATCAAGAGGTAGTCAGGTATCTATTCTGTTCTTCCATTTATTCTATCTGTTTTGTTTCTCATTTGTTATTGTGTTTTTGTAAAAAGAAAAGAATACGTTTGATATCAATATTAATCTTTTTACCGGTTGAGAAGCTATAAATAATAAAGAGGTAATCAAGTATCTATTCTGTTATCTGCTCTGTTATATTTTCGACCATTAACAAAACAAATAATTTTAGGTACTCGTTCTATATTAGTGGTTACAAACTGGCGGGCCGCATCAGGCCCACAAAACCTTTTTTTTTTTCTTTTTTGGAGGCCCGCGAACTAAAATATATTAGTTGTCATTTTTTTGCGGACAATTTTCGTGAAAAACCTATATGGGTTTAAAATACTTTTCTTTCGTTTAAAAAAAACCTAATTTCTTCGTTTTTGTGAAATTTAACATACCAAAAGTGCAAAAAAATTTATTTCTCAGGTTTTGCATCCAGGAAAATATCTATTTAAATACCAAAATAATCGTGTATGTTGCTCTTTTTTATTTCGTATTTTTGTATTTTGTGAATATAATTATCAGAAATTTTCTCGAAGAAATTCTCCGATTTAACTTTTTGAAACCACTCATTTTGGACGAAATTATATTTACATTTGTAAATTTTGTGGCCAGAATTTTTTAATATGCTATAAAATATTTTTAAAAATCTATTTCTTATTTTAATTTGTAATTCAATACTTTTCTTTTATACAACTTTATAAAAATCTGACAGTAATATTTAATGTTCCTTCAAACATAAAAGAGTCCTATGAAAAATTTCGATAAAGTTTCGGCCCGCCATTTGACGGGCGTTTTAAATTGTGGCCCCCGGCCTCACGTGAGTTGGAAACCCCTGTTCTATATCATTACTCGTATCCTGAGAATGAAACAAAAACCTTCGACAATTTAAAATATTTTATAAATATTTCAGTTTGTTTCATTGTTTGCAATTTCTGATATTCGTTCTTAAGAAACTTATGTGCAAATAAATAATTTTTAATGGATAAATAAAAAATATTTTTATAACAAAAGTTTCAAAATTCGTACGATTTGGATTCTAAAAGTCAGACTTTAAGAGTTAGATTTCAGATTTACTATTCGGTGAATACTCAACATTGTTTTGTACTAATAAATTAATTTACTAACAAAAGCTTCAAAATTCGTTCTATTTGGATTCTAAAAGTTAGACTTTAAGAGTTGGATTTCAAATTTACTATTCTGTGAGTACTCAACGTTGTATTGTAATAAACAACAAAAATAGTGCAACGATTAAAAAAAAAAAATTTTTTTTCCGTTTAAATATAAAATTTTTACAGCACATAAGTTAAATTTGTGCTGAAAAGTTTAAAACATTTCACACTTTTTATATCAGTTATTTGGATTTTTCCGTTCCATAAAATGATGATTATAAGCTCTTGCGTCTAACCTTTAGTAGACTAACTGTTTTCATAAAAAAATTGAGAAATATTGTGTTGAAATCCTGTATATTAGGGAAGAGTTTACATTTGACGCTAATCAATACAGCGCTTTAGGAGTTCGTATTTATCTTAAAAAGTTCTTAAGTTGTTTCTTTAAGTAACTTTCTTTAAAATTTAAAGTCAGTAGTATGAACATGTAAGGGACAAAAATGAATTTCACTCTAAATTGCACAATATGAGTTTAAAACTACGCCTTAGTTTTTGACTGTACCAAAATCTCGAAATATTTGAAATTCTACTTTATTTAATAAGTTAAAGGAGCTGGTCGTCGGAGGTGTCAGGTAGTTAATTAAATTTGATTTAATGGAAGATCACCGTGAAAATCACTTTCAAAATGTCACTTCTTTCAACTAAGCCATATTAGTGATCTGTGTTAAGATTTTGAAAAAAATTGAAATTTAATACTTGTTGTCAAAGTATTTTTTGTGATCTCAAGAACAATTAAAATAACCTTCACTTAAGAAAGATCGTTTTTCTTTTACATAAATTTTGTACTTCTTAATAAAAAAAAAAAAATAAATAAAAAAAACTACAAAAGAAGATTAGGAAGAATGAACCCCCGGATAAGTTTTAAAGCTTGCAAACAAAGCATTTCATTATGCTGGGATCGTAAAATAATAAGTTTCGAAGATATTAGTGCTTGATTAATTATTATTATAATGGAATAAGTAATTTAAAAATTAAATTGTTTTTCCTCATCATTAAAAAATCGTCCCTAAAGAATTTAAAATCTTTGTTTTTCAAAAGAAAAGTTTGGTGAAAAAAATATTTGTGAAGGATTTGTTTTTATAAAAAAATAGCTTGTAAATTCTCCCTTTTTGTGAAGAAAAGAATAATTTGTAAAAGTTCCATTTTTGGAGGAAAATAAACAGTTTGTAAAGGGACCGTTCTTGAAAAAAAAAAATTGTGATAGGTCAATTAGCAGATCCAAATTTTCTCTAAAGATCATTGTTATACATATAATTTAACCAAAATTTTATCTTTTAATGTTCATCAGAGACATGATCGATCTGAAATTTCATTGAATAGAAATTATTGAACAATATTTTGGAAATTTCTTCAATTTAACCATAACATAAAGCCAAAAGTTAATTTAATTAAAAGTTAATTGCTGAACTAAATTATATTTGATATTTTTGTGTTATTTAGTTGAAAAATTTATATGCATTTGACCTTTTTTAAATTATAATTTTTTTTTATTATTATGTTTTAGATTGCTGTTACAATTTGAGGAGAAAATAGAGATAATTATTTTCATTATTTCAAAGAATTTAAATGAAAATTAATTCACATTGTGGATTTTTTCCCGGAACATTACTTCAGCCCTTATTTACGAACGATTTTCGTTTGAAATGAAGAAAGCAAAAATCAGGAACATTCATTTTGTCTTACGCCTTAAGCAATTTTGTGTGGTAGGCCTCAAAACCTGAGTGACTCAAATACTCTGATTTTATCAACGATTGAGGATTCCTTTGCCAATTCGATAACAAAGTTGTGTGAAAGAGGAGTAATTAGAGATTCTAACTATCGTTTGGAACCAACTGAAGCAGATGATAATAACGATCGAAGAATCGACCTTCTGTCATTGAACATAGAAATTATTTACCCATTTGTCTTCATTTTTTTTCTCCATAAATCGATATTAATGGGTCAACTTTCTAACAGATACTTTTTACATGAAGCAGTAATTATCTTTCCTTTTAATTCCTTTTCATTTTATTTAAATTAAATTAAATATTTTAAATGGAACAAAATGGATATGACTTTTCTCCACCGTATAATAATTTCAATGACTGTTTTTATTTATTTGTTTTTTTTTTAAATTTTTCATCAAAAGCAAACAATCAAAAAGCTTTGCTTTAATATTAAATACTTTGCTTATATACTTTGCTTTAATATTAAATGAAATGTTTAAAAAAAAACGAAAAATAATCCCAAATCTATAGAAATTTTATTTAAAAGCTTAAATAATATAGTATTATGGTTTCCTGAATCAATTGTAAATAGTTGCCATTTGCAGAATTTTATATGGTGGTTGCCAAAAGAGCTAAAAATATTAACTTAAATAATACTTTATTACTTAACTTAAATAAATAATCCTAATTAATAGTTTAAAAGATTATTTAAGATTAGAAAAAAACAAGAGTTAAAGAGTTAAATAATTAATTTTATGCAGTTAATATTTATGCAAACTCTTCATAATTTATAAACAATTAAAGTTTTTTTTTCTTTTTTTAAATTATTAAGCGATTGAAGTAAGAAAGAAGAGCCGGTGTCCTTACCTAATTGAGTATTCATACTTTTCCTCATAAAAAATATGCCAATATTACTCTTCAAACTATATACTTAAAGTACAGAAATTAGAAATCAACAGTTCATGCAAAAACAAAGAATTAAAATAATAAGTGAGTAATATTTAAACCAGCAATACTTAACCCGTTCACTTTGCAAGACAAACGTTTCTCAACTCCTTCTAAAAAAGAAAGGATTAAAATAATAAGTGAGAACACTACTTAAACCATAAGTTTCTAACCTTTTATGGCTCACTTTGCAAGACATGCGTTTCTCAATTCCTTCTAAGAAAGAAAGGATTAAAATAATAAGTGAGAACACTACTTAAACCATAAGTTTCTAGCATTTTATGGCTCACTTTGCAAGACATACGTTTCTCAACTCCTTCTAAAAAAGAAAGGATTAAAATAATAAGTGAGAACACTACTTAAACCATAAGTTTCTAACATTTTATGGCTCACTTTGCAAGACATACGTTTCTCAACTCCTTCTAAAAAAGAAAGGATTAAAATAATAAGTGAGAACACTACTTAAACCATAAGTTTCTAACATTTTATGGCTCACTTTGCAAGACATACGTTTCTCAACTCCTTCTAAAAAAGAAAGGATTAAAATAATAAGTGAGAACACTACTTAAACCATAAGTTTCTAACATTCTATGGCTCACTTTGCAAGACATACGTTTCTCAACTCCTTCTAAAAAAGAAAGGATTAAAATAATAAGTGAGAACACTACTTAAACCATAAGTTTCTAACATTTTATGGCTCACTTTGCAAGACATACGTTTCTCAACTCCTTCTAAAAAAGAAAGGATTAAAATAATAAGTGAGAACACTATTTAAACCATAAGTTTCTAACCTTTTGTGGCTCACTTTGCAAGACATACGTTTTTCAAAGCCGCCTTAAAATAAAAACAAAGGATTAAAATTATAAGTGAGCACTATTTAAACCATAAGCTCCTAACCTTTTTTTGGCACACCGCTCATACTTTACAAGACAAGCGTCAAACTATTTTCAACGCCGCTTTTAAGTGCAATTAAAGGATTAAAATAATAATTTAACACTATTTAAACCATAGGCTCCTAATCTTTTTTGGCACACCTCTAACTTTGCAAGACCCCTTAAATTATTTATTAAGGTTTAAGACTGAGTGAAAATAGAGGCAAATTTCAAAGGAAATTTCAGTCTTTTTTATTATTTATGTTTATACTTCAGTTCATTAGCTGTTCAAAACCCTTTAAAATTCTTATCTACGAGCTTTAGAAATGAAGTTACAGTTGTTATTTAATATGCTGACAGACGAAACTGAAACCAAAAGTAAACTCACGAAAACGAAACAAAAATACTTTTCGCTTTGATTTGAGTATATGAACCCTCATTTATTTAAATAAATTATATATTTAAGACAAATAATTCAACATCTGAAATTAATTTTCGAGTTACTAAATTATTTGCTGCAAGAATTTTCTAAAATTTCGATTACAATTTGTGACCCTCAATACAGAAAGAGTTGCAACAATCTGAAAATATGATTCCAAATAAGTTTGGCCAGAAGAACGATCTTTAATGTAAATTTCCCGTTTTGCTTATTTAACTATCTCAAATAGCTTTCTTTTAAATTTTTTTTTTAAGATTTAGTCAATTGATTTCCTTTATGTTTTGGATTTTGTTACTTGAATTTACGTGGCAGATTAAATGAATACAAACTTTTGAACTGAAGTGTCTGATAAAATATATTATGGAAATTACTTAATTATGGGTCAAGATCTGTCATATTTTTAACCTGCTAACTCTCAGACTTTTGTGCCTTATATCAGAACATCAGATCACCAATCACCCACAAAATATTCTTTCAGTCTTATGTATGAATCGGCGGAACCGTGTACACTTTTCATACAGACCCCAAAACTTTCCTTTAGACCAGTTATGGTTTATCCTGGTTTTGGTTATTTTGTTAATTTGTTTGCACTGAAAAAAAATCATGTTTCTTAAAGATTTTCATGTTTTTTAAAGATTCCATGTTTCTCAAAGATTTTTTAAATTATGAATTTATCGACGCTACTTTTCAAGAGAAAAATTTTGTAAAGAGTTGGTTTTCGAAACAGAAATATATTCCATTTGGATAATTTTCGTGATAAAATATTTTGTGACAAATCCAGTTTAGCGTTGTAGTTATTGTGTGGAAAGTTTCCAAATTTTCCCCTCTGTTATGTATTTGAAAAAAAGTCTTGGCATTTCTGAAATCACAAGCAATGCCACCAAACAATATAAAAATCGGTCAAATAATTTTAATAATTTTTCAGTAAATAACTTTTTATAACCTAAATCGGGAATTAAGTTCAAACGGCGAACCAAAATATAATAAACACACATCAAATATTTTCTTTACAAAGAGTAATATAAAAAAAAAAAATATTTGAAGTTTGCTTATTCTTTTCGGTACAAGTATGTCTTTAAGAAGTGGTTGTATTTCAATTCTCTGACATCTAGAGATCTTACTATCCTCTTCTTTTCCTCTCTCTCTCTCTCTTTATTATTTTTTATTTTTTAAAAAATATGGATACACAAAGTAGCTTTTTAATTTTAAAAGTTTATTACAGTTATTCCTTGATAGTAGTGAGGGTAGATAATATTGTTAAAAAAGGAAAAAACTTTGTGTATAGCTAAATTAATAGGAAAAAGCTACCCTTTATATATATACATATATATATTTATTTATTTAGTTAGTTAGTTAAAAATATGAAGAAAACATGGAAAATAATATATAAATTTTTTAAAGAAAAGAAAAAAATATTTATAAATAATTTTTTAAAAAATATTTAAAATTTTAAAAAAAAAAAAAAATTAAAAGCCGGAAAACAAAATAAAGGAACAGATAATCTCGTCATGAGCTCACATGTTTATAATCGAAAAAAAAGAAACTTTTCTAACATTTTATTAACGCAGTTGAAGCAAAATATATTAATACAATAGTGTGAGGAGCACCAAACAAATTTTTAAACGAAAATAGAACATATTAAGCAAAAATGCAAAGTAAAACATATCTAGAAAAAAATAGAAAATAAAAATTCGAGAAAATACAACATAAAAAAAAAAAAAAATTTATTTATAAAGAGAATATCGAATTCATATGTACTTATACCTGCCGGCATCCTTCATAAATCATTTAAAATATTTTCGTAGCAAGTTTACGAGCTTACAAATTATGAAAATAAAAACATAAATAGAGGATAGAGGGATGATTTTATGGCGCGTTCTTACTGATGTACAGAAGCGTGTTTGATTTGTTAGTTACCTTGGATTGGCTCAAAACTGGATCTGTGCAATGTAATACTTAACTGGATAATCCTAAGTTTATAGTTAATAAGGTTGTATTTTAATTATGAAATTTTAACATAATTGATTTTAGAGAAACTCTTAACAATTATTGAAAAAAAAAAATTGGAAAACTTTTAATTAAGTATTAGGTGATTTTTAGCTACGAATTTGCTCAAATTAGATTTTCCCACGGTAAAAATATAAATTTAATTAACAAGAAAATTTAGTAAACAATGAAATTTTTAATAAATTTATTAATAACTATAGTATACAATCAACTCAATTATTTTATATAGAATTTGATTACGTTAGTTGGATGCCCATTGTTTTTTTTATGAAATCTTGGTAGAATGGTTCGATTTATTTTTTTAAAAAAAAGTATTACTTCAAATTCTTGTAATTCTATTTATTCATATTTCATTAAAAATGATATTTAAATAAATGTTTTTAGAAACATTAGAATTCCGAGTAATGAGTTTCTTTATATTAATTATAAAATCATTTCTTTTATAGTACATGTGAACAATGCAGATATTTTCTTTTTTATCAATACTTAAATCCAAAAAGAAAAAAAAAATGTAATTTAATATTATCGTCATGATTTCAAGGCAAGATTAAATCTTAAAAATGTATATAAAAATTTTACTGCATTGTGAATTTCAATTTAAATCACTCTTCAATGCTGGAGCTCTGTTTTTTTTTTTTTATTGCTTTCCTGGAAAAAAAAATTTATTTTTTAATGACTAAGGAAAATGTTTTTAAATCTTCTTTTTTATGATGCATATTTTTTAACTAAGTAAATATCAAATAGTTTCTAAAGAAATGGGGGGTTTTTTCTGGAAAAATTAAATTTTTTTTGTTATGCACTTGAATTGATAAACATTTTTATAAATTTAAAGACAGCATATTTTTGCGTTATTTATATAAATATGTAGGGAGTAGACTACTGACAATGACAAAGACTACTGACAAAATACTGACAATGTCAACCGTCATCTATCAAAAGGTACCTCAAGATAGAATCGAATTAGCATGTCATACATACTAGTAAATTGGAATTTAATAATTGTAATGGTAGCGTAGCTATACCATTATTAAATCAATTATTAAATCGCCATAAGTTTATCTGGCATAGAATTCGATGAATCGATATCACTAGTTGATTCATTGCTGTTTTGTGAGACGCCGGGAAAGCTGTATTAAAATCACCGGACTTAGAGCGTTGGTGGTGAGATCTGTATTACGATCACAGTTGTGTGCGTGGTCTCTCCTATGTAGCCATTATCAGTCGAGTGTGTACAGGCCCCCGTTATGTGTGATCGATACAGAGTAGCAACAAGGCGATGAGGACAATGTCGCAGTCACAAATAGCTGGTCGACTGTTCACTGTGTTCCGTCCATTAAAGAAGGCGTGTTTATATCGAAGTGGGCGTTTCTATTGAGGTAAAGCGTGTTCTGATCACGCCCGGGTTACCACTTATTTTTAACGAGATAGATTACGTGTATTTCATTCAGCATTTTAAATAGATCAAACGTTAAATACAAAGAAAGGTGAAGTGGTAAATTTAAACTTTAATAAAATTAAAGCAATAAAATTATAAGCATCCAGGAGAATAAATATGCTGAATCAAAGACGTCAAACATAAGAAAAAATGCAAAGCACAAAAGAAGGTACAAACTTGTCATATATATATTACCGTGAATAACCGAAATCAAGAGAATGTCGACTTTCACCGGTGAATATCAACATATTGGTGAATGTCTGTAATATTTTTTATATCCGATGTGATATTAATTTACTCGTTCATATTATTATATTTATTCCATATTTTAATATCTGCTGAGGATAGATTAGGAGAAACATCAATGTTCGGAGTACCGGGCAAATGTATACTGAGAAGTGGCACTTCACCTTAAAAAAAACATCAGTGTTGGGTATACCGGACAGTGGCCCGGTATACCCTAAAGGAGTACAACTTAAAATTAAGAACTTGGAGATCTAAGTTTTGAAACTTACAAAATTTATGATAAAACAATTTTATATGTAGGCAAAGTCTTATAAATTTACCTTCACATGCAGTATTAAATTTTATGGACCAAAACAAGTATTTATGGCAGGAAAATTAACAACTCTAAATAGCATTGCTTGCTAAAGTTAGCTTCCGAAATTAACGTAGAAAAAGTAGACTAAATTGAAGAATGTTGTCTTGATTAAGTAATCCTATTAAGACGGTATTCTTAGAATATTTCAAAGTGTAATGTAAAAGCAGTTTTATGAATCTGATTTAATTAGTTCACGTCATAATAATAATAATACAGTTAATTTTAAATGATTCCGTTAATTAAATTATTTTAATATTTATAGGACATTTGTATTTTTCGACTTTAATCATAGTGTATAGTAACTAAAGGTTCTTAAATAAAAAAAACTTTTTTATATATGCCCAGAAATATATTTTAAACAAACATATCAATATGACTATTTTATATTTCTTACGGTATTTCTTCAAAATATCTTCAATCTAAGATTGTTGTCGAAGCGTTAATTCAAATTCAAATTTGGAATATGAAGATGACTCATTATTTTGATGTTTTCTGTTGGATTTCTAAATGTTTCTCTTGTTTGGAATGAGTAAGAAATAAACAAATTGTATAAGTAACTGAATTTTCAAGTTATTTAAAGAACTGAATACGTTTTCCTGAAGCCTGTTTTTATTAAATAATTTAACAAATATGAATTTTCAAACTGTTTCTTAAAAAGTCGTGCAATTTCGGCGCCTCTTAAAGAAATATATATATATATATATATATATATATATATATATATATATATATATATATATAGTTGTTACGCTTTAAAAGCACTAAAATTGTAAATTCGTAGTGTGACCGGTGCTTCTGGAAAAGGATACAGGAACATGGAGAAATAATACTGTGCTGTTTGGGTATTTTTGTAAGAAAATGCTAGAGATAAAATAAAGGAAGTTTAGTGTATGTGAAGGAGAAACTTCATCTTATTTACAAAAAAAAAAAAATGGCACATGATTTAACGTTATACCCAAGTAGCACCTGATATTAGATATTACTAGAAAACCAGCAAAATCTAACGTTATCCTGCACAACTTCTAAGATTAGAAAGATACAAGAGGTCGCTGTTTGCTCAGCATCGTATAATATTAGATTCAATGCAAACTAATATTATCTAGCGTTCGCTGTAATAGTATATAATATTAGATTCTATGCAAACTAAGATTATCTAGCGTTCGCCATAGTATTATTTTGCATTAGTTTTAACGCTTTATAATATTAGATTTTGTATTTTCTGATATTATCTTGCTTTGCTCTTTATTTTTGGAGTAAGCAAGAGAAGGATTTGGTTGGTAGTAGAATAATTCGGCGATATAATTTTATTTAATTTTCTGTATTGCTGTGAAGCAGTAAAACATAGAACAATAGTTTTATAATGTCATTCCATGCATTATTGCACAGCAATGCAGAAATACTAAATAAAATTATTTTAGCGAACTCTGCTACCATCCATTTTCCTCCCTCTTACTCCAAAGTATATCCTATGTTCTGCTGATTTTTTGGAATATTTCAAATTCATTTAAGAAATAATACTATATCACAACTTTTATTGATATTTTTTCCTTTCTTCATGCAATGGGTTTTCTGACAAATTTTATATCATTAATAATTTTCAAGTTTTAAATTTTAAAATGTACTCTTAATTTTTTTCTTTTTACAAATGAGCTTATTTTATCAAAATCTCAATTGAATTTGTTAGTTTGTAATACATATTTTTTTTTTAAATGTGTAACTTAAGCCATTTGCAATTTCACAATTATCATTCATTATTTATATTTTGAAATTGTAAATTAAGAAAACAACACCACATAATTGCTAAGTTAAATTTACATTTGAATTGAGTCGAAAATTTAGCTTTACTTTTTTTTCTACTATATAACTAAGCCATTCATTTCCAAAAATATTACAATAAAATTATATCTCGAATTTTTAAAGTGTAATTTTTTGTAATAACTGAAACAATAAAGAAAATGAAAAAATATTCAAATTACTTACTTGCATTAATTATTTCACTTCTATCACTAAAACTAAAGAGAGAACTACTTACGTAACTTTATCCTTTCAGAATCTGAAATTTTACTTACAAAACACTTGAAACAAAACTTAAAGGCACCTGTAGAAATATTTTCAGGGAGTGGAAACAAAAAAAAGCCTTTATGAATTTCTATTAAAAAAATTTGCAATTATATTTTGTAATGTAAAAATAATTTTACATTGGGACATCAGAAATTTTTAGCGATTCAATAATTAAAGTACTATGTACTTTTATTTACTTAAAGTTTAGATAACATTTAAATGTCAAAATCAAAAAAAATTAGTAAATATTGTATTTTATCAGAATTAAATTTGCACAAACATTTAATTGCATACAAGAATGAGACGAAAAAACATAATACTTTTTTACTATAAGTTGCTTTTATATTGATCCAAATTTGACTACCATCAGTTACTTTTGAAAAACCTTGCTATCACAAAATATTCTTTAATAATATTCTTTATAATATAAGCAATATTCTTTTCTAAATTGATTAGTAATTTTTATCATAATATAAATGTTATTCAGTCAAAAGAACTTTTTACGACTATAATTATTTTACAATTATATTATTTTAAACATGATAAAAATAAAAAAGCAGAAATTTTTGTCTCAAATTTTAAATGAATAATTATGTGAAAATTTCAAAAATTAAAATAATAAACACAATGTTGATAATGAAAATCCTCAAGAATTTGATACTTTAAAATCAGCATTTAAAAAAAAATTGCTTCCGATATCATCACAGAAATTAAATGGAGAAATACTTACGTAGCTTTATTCTTTAAGTATCTGAAATTTTATTGAACAAAACACCTAAAACAAAACCCAAACACAACGTGGAAATTTTTCCAGGGAGTGAAACCAGGAAAGCAACTAATATTATGAAAATTGCTATTATTTTTTGTAACGTAAAAACTACTTTTAGGGGCACATCAGAAATTATCATCAATTCGATAATTATTTTAAGGAGTTATGTACTAAACCAACAATCTTTGCAAACAATTTACATAATATTTTAATTTCAAAACTGTCAGTAAATATTATGTTTAATCTAAATTAAATTTGCACAAACAAATAATAGCAATCAAGAACGAGACGAAAAAATAATAACATTTTTAACAGCATCTTTTAAAAGTTGCCTTTGGTATGAATGATCAAAATTTGACTACAATCTATTACTCTTTTGAGAACGTTGCTATAAAAATAATGATTTTTGTTTAAAACAATTCCATTGCTTTCATTTCGCTGATTATAGATTATGCGTTATGACATAAATAGGTTTAGAAAAAAGTAGGTGTAATATGTAAACATTTTAAACAGAGTTTTTCAGAAAATAAATTTTAAAAAATTAAGCAGACGCTAGAGTCAATTTTCTGGTATTGATCAATTAGCCATAAAAAATTTTTTTAAAAATTATGTATTTAAAAACCTGCTTTGCAAAGAACCTTACTGATGAAAACTTAAACAAGATTCTATTCTACGTTGGTTTAAATTTTTTTTGCTTTAACAATAATGTAAATAAATGTTCAGCTAAATTTTTAATATTAAGCCAAATAAATTTTTACTATTATCATTATTTTAAACATCATAAAAATATATATATACACTTCTTATCTCAAATTTGAACTAAATAGTTCAAAATTAAAGTAAAAATACAATGCTAGTAGTATAAATTCCCATAAGCTTAGAGTTACTGTTTAACAACGATGTTAAAATAAAATTGTTTCCGATTTTTGAAAATTTAAAAGAAACCGAATTTTATCTACATCTAATTTCAAAATGCTTAAACATTACTATCATGACTATGAAAAAATTTCTAACATTATATCTTAATAAGTTTTATTAATGAACACATATCTGTCTATCCCATTTTCTAAAATTTCGAAGATTTATTACAAAAATGCAGTATAAATTACACAATGCAGTAGTTAAGAATAAAAAAATTAATCAAACCAAATCATGACAAACATTATTTCACAATTTAATTATATTATTTTAAAACAAAACACTTCACTCAACTATAAAAGCAATATATTCTTACCGTCATTGTTTAATATAAACATAATCCTTAAGAACACATATTTGTCATTAAATAAAATAATTTTTATTTTTAATGCAAAAAGCAACAGTTCCGACTATGTGTTATCATTTTAATTATTATTTTTAAATAGAAAGAATTCCAAAACTTTACAGTCATTTATTTCATGCAGTTCAAAGTTCTTTTCCCTTCACTTGCAACTTTTTGCTTATGTGCAACTATATTTCAGACCAATAAACTGATGAATCGTTGCTTGATTGAAAGATTTTATAAAATTGTCAGCAACAGTAAACAACGTGTAACACACAGCAGCGATAAATCACACAGAGATACATCTTTCGTCAAACTTCTACACAACAACAAGAGGAATTTCAGCTCCGGCAGATTTAATGAAAATCGAACAGCATATACACAGCAGTTGTTTTGTTTTCTGTCAGGATCGAAGTTACGGGCCTTCTACCAGTTTGCCATTCTCCATTTGCATTATCCAGCAGCCTCAGACGAAGTTAAAATTATAAGAGAAGAAGAGTTAAACTTTACATTGAAAACACTAAATTTAAAACTCTACATTACTTTACATTGAAAACATTAAATTAGTAAATTTAAAACTATTAAGCATTGAATATTTCTTTAAAACTTAAATCATTTAAAATAAATTTTAATAGGTCTAAAATTTAATAGGTAGAATTCAGTAACAATACCTGCACCAAAAAATCTTAGTATCACTGCGCAAGAATCGAAAAACATTTCATTTATAACCGCTCTCAAGTAATAATTTTATTCATTCTTAATTATTTTTTATTTTAAAAAAAAGAAGAAATTGTAGTTCAAAACCCTTAAGCCCTTTTTAATTGAAGTGAATATTCAAATATATATACAGATACAAAAATATATCAAATTCAATGCTTTTTTATTTTTTTTTAAAGATAAAGTACAATGATACTTAACTATCAAAATATTTTTATACATTATATAAGCTCATAGAGCCAATAGGAAATATTCACACTTTTACTAAGAACTTCATAAATAAAAATTTTAATACCTTTTCAGCACTGCTCTTCATTTAACTTAAACACAACTTTGAATAAACCATATTGTTGCTAATTTTTTAACCATTTGCTATCATTTATAAATTAATATAATTAATCATGTATCAAAAACATGCAAATCAGTCTATACTCAAGAAATGAAAATCAAAATGTTTAACTAATTATTTTACAATATATTAAACAGGAAATTTAAATAATGTAACAATAGTGTTCTTCTTGTGAATAAAATTTCGAACATTCTAAAGTGTACCTAATGGTTTTAACTAAAAAGTAGCCGATTAATTAATAATTATTTTAACATGGCAAACTTCTTTACTAAATATTACTTTTTTTCTTTATCATTGTTGCAGTGAAATTCTGTCAGATGCGAATTACCATGTAAACATTGTTTTTACGAGCCTATTCTAAACTAACTACAATATACTTGTAATTTATAGTCGGACAATACGTTTTAACAGAGTAGTCAACTACTACAAGCAAACATTATTGAAAATGAGCACAATCATAATATTTATTGAGATAAGTTAATTCTTGAATGTTTTGAAGAAGCGGTCAAGATTATTAAGTACACTGAATGTTTCTACAGGAAAAACACTACCTACGATACTACTTTAAAGTTTTATGTAACTATCATTGAAATTTATAAAGTTTACTAAAAAATTACTAAATTATAAATACCTTTGAAGTTAAAAATGTCATTGTAGCTGATTACCACGATCAATGGCGGCGGCGATGTAAACATTCCCAAGGAAGTTACAACTCAACAATTGCACTGGCGGAAACAGCTTATTTCTGCTAATATTATCATTATGTTTCCCGGCATAAGTTTGAAGTGGCTAAAAATGATATTTTAAGTAATATTTAATTTATTGTTTTCTTTCATAAATAAATGTTTATTTATTAATAATATGGGATAACCTTTCACAAAAATGTGGCGCTGTACCAAAAGTTTATGAAATAGATGATTATTTTGAAATTTCGGATATTAGATCGAATACTATGTAATCTTATATCAAATTAGTTCTAACATTAGAAGATAGGATTCAAGAGTATTGCGTTTTCTAGCACGGCATTATTATATTGCATCTTGCCAGTATTAGATCATATCTTTTTGCTACCTGGGTAATGGTTCGCAACAAGGCGAATGTGTTTCAACAAAAACCCATGCTGGTCAGTAACATTTTACGAAAATTAAAAATTAGATCAAACAACATACCTTGACTTTTTTTGACACGATGACAACATCTAAAAATGCAGCTGTAAAAATACTAGAAATAAAGTGGTCCTGAGTTCAGTGAGATTACTGCTAGGATGAGAAATACATCAGGAAGTTATTGGAAGACGTATATTTTGCAGATAAAAATTCGTTATGCTGGAGGAAAAGGTGCTTGTTTATGGATGAATCAAACAGGAAAAACATGACACAACGTCGATTTTAGCAAAAGGCCGGAAACCACAAGTTGCATCGGGGATGTCCCGCTGGCGACGAGGAGGACGCCATCAGAAATTAATCCGTCCCTCAAAGAGAGGAGGGGGGGGGGGAATGTACGTCACACGGGAGAGTCGTTGACTATGAGTAGATAAGAATTTCGAATGCTAATGAGACTGGGAAGCTGGGAATGGGAGAAATCTCGGTTTTAAGGTCGAAGCGCTTCTTACCGATTCATCGGAATTGAGTAGACATAAAATTGGTTAGGCATAATATGTTAAAACAATTTAAATGTTAAGAGAAGTAGGAGAAAACTCCTTCGTCAAGTTGGAAAATGTATGCACATAATGATAAACACATTAAGCAAGTAATCAAAAAGAAAAGGTATATATACACAGATAATAATATTTAAAATATATTACATGATATGTACATAGTAGGTGTGCCTCTGTTAGTATAGACCCGGTTGTCCCGGTAGTCACCGCTCGTGCCGGGTTGCTCACTATTCTGTATTTTAATCAGCAGTGTGACTCCCTTGGATCGGACCCTGCGAGAGGGTTGCTCCTTCACCAGGTTTGTCACATGCCGGTGTATAAGCTGTGTGTGTGTATAGGTAGGATGGCTGTAAGTGGGCTAATGCTAACATTATCACTGACGATATCAATGTCAAATATTTTGTTAAAGTTTGTTACAAGCTTTTGCATCTTTTTAATCTCGTAAAATTTAGCATTGATTTTGGCCATGTATTGATTAATATCATCTATTCTAAGGTCTTTTTTAATAGAGCTATTGCTGATTGCCCGTGGGGCTCCCAGCATTGTTCTTAGGAATTTACCTTCAAGGTTTGAGAGTTTTTTCTTTAAGTTGTTAGAGAGAGTAGTAAGCACTGGGCTGCCGTAAGTCGGAATTGGTCTAATAGCTTGAAGATAGATTGTTCTTTTATTTGCTATGTCCAGTTTAGAGTTTTTATTTAAGATAGCATACAGGGCGTAGAACGCTCCTCTACCTCTCTTTATAATGTCATTTATATGGTTGCTCCAGCTTAGGTTTGATGAAATTGTAATACCTAAGTATTTTACAAGTTTGACTGGTGAAATATTAATAAAATAAAAATAAAAACACTAAAGTCTTAAACTTCAGAATAAAGACCAGAGTGTTATTATTATTTTTTTTTTTACATTTTGTTTTCTAACAAAATAAACAATACTGTCAAAGTCAAAGCTTCAGATTGAAACTTTTCGTTTAACAAAATGTTAACTTGTATTTTCATATTTTTATGTGTCATTTTTTGAATATTTACATTTTTAAAAATATGTGGAAGTTTACAATTTTAAATTAGAGTTGTATGGAAGAAGAACAATATTTATTGATAAAAACTGTTATCAAGAAATATAAACTTTGAACTGATCTGGCAAAGAGTCATAAAAACTATTTAAATTTTTTTAATTAAAAAGTAAGCCAGCTTTCCTGCTTTTCTACATTTTTTAGCAGTGAATTATGTATTAAATTAGTACCATAGTGCTAAATTTTTATCTTGTTTATTTAAATGTGTTAAATGCAATTCATAATTTTTTATATATTGATTGTAATGTGAGATTACGAATTTTAATCTTTTCATTTTGATTGTTTGATCATTTGATTTCAAATGTTCTGCAAGCATTTCACAGCGGAAAAAAGTCAACTCTACGCAAAAATACTATATTTTCATTCATTAAAATACAGGGTCATATACGACATTCTTTTTTAAACCAAGGTAAACATTCCTGATTTGTTACTTTTTCAATCACTTTTGAAGTCCAAAATTTTGTTAATGACGATGATGATGATGAATTATTAATAAAATGCATATGATATGAAGGTCCGGACATTAAAATAAGGACTGTCCTTAAAAATCTTTCGAAGGGACAAGTGCCCAGATGGTGCACCATTTGCAAACTCAAGCATTCGCTGGTCTGTTGTTCCAACAACTTCTTCATCTCCATCGAAAGCATTTGGTCTTTTAGAAACAATTCTGTCAATAGTGGATCTCCACGATTCACAAACTGCTTCTGAAATGGGAATGAAAAATATAAAAGTCATAAATTTTATGAAATTGGAAATTTCTGAATTTAATTCTTTTACGGCTTGCTTTAGAAGCTCTCTTGATAAAAATGGTGATCGATTTCTCCTGCTGTCTGCTAAAAACTGATACACCCATTTTATAAAAATGTTATAGCCAAAAGCTAATTCCTTAATTTCCTCCTCAGAATGGCAAAGATAGATTACTGATAAATGTGCTGAAATTTGTGCAGGGTGTCAAATGTTCCTCTTCTAAAGCAACATCATTCCTGGAAAGAAACAGCAAGTGGTCAAAACTAAAGAAAATTTTCGTTCGTTTAATGACAATATCAACTTTTTCCGCTTTTTCAAAATATATTTTATACTGCTCCAACATGGAATTAGTCTAGAATATCATTTGCATTGCATCTGAGAAAAATATAGAAAGCTCAGAATTATATAAGACGAAGCGTAGTCTTTTGGAGCTAGCAGGCAAATCTGGCAGAGGAAATCCTTGAAACATTCTTTCTGACTGAGGTGGGAGGAAATGTTCTGCAAGATTATGAGGGTAAGCTTTTAAACCTTCAGGTCCTTATGGTCTACCGAAGAATGTATGAGATAAGGGTTGGGGATTGTTCTGCAAGACTACCGGAGGTAGGTGGGCGGGGGTTCACAGGAAAAAGCTGTCAGTTATTCAAGATACAAATTGTTCGGCATGACTTGGTGTGTTCTGCGACGTACGTCATAGTTTTAGGCATTTTCTGCTTCTGGGCACTCTCTCTCTTCTCATCATCACATAATGATTTAAATAAAATAATTTGCTCTTTTTAAAATCCGGTGCCCAGGCCCTTTCATATATATATATATATATATATATATATATGTATATATATATATATATATATATATATATGTATATATATATATATATATATATATATATATATATATATATATATATATATGTATATATATGTATATATATATATATATATATATATATATATATATATATATATATGTATATATATATATATATATATATATATATATATATATATATATATATATATATATATATATATATATATATATATATATATAAACTCAATTACCTTGTAATTTTGACCCTAAAGCAGAACATAAGAGAACTCCTGGATCAAGCATTGTAGCGAATTGGCCTTGGTGGAGGACTTTTTTTTGGAACTGATCCGCATTCGCTCAACATGGAGAGAAAAACCACAAAAACTTCCTTCGATTATCCTGACGGGAAGGGTATTCTAACATATTATATGTCCATCACTGAGGATACTTTTTCATCGGCACTGTGGTCGGTGACAGCTGCGAGCAGAATTCCTCTGGGATCAGCCACCTCTGGGATTCGAATCTGGGTGACCTCCTCAGGAGGTAAGCGTTATATCCTCTGAGCTGTATAGTTCAGATAAATCGTTTCTAATGCGAATCTTCCATTACATTTTGTTTTCCAAACTTTTTACCTTCGTTAGTTGAGAAACTTTTACTAATTATTTTTAATTAGTTTGTTATTACAAGTAAAGTTACCTTGAAAAATAACCTTATTTATTTTCTTTCTGATTTCTCTGACTGGTGTGACTTGCTGCTTTTAGGGCGATTTCTGAACTTCCATTCTGAGTGATAAATTTTAATGTTCAATAAATATTAATTTCACCTATAGATTATTGTTAATTATTGTCATTTATAGATTATTGTTACTACGGCTCACTGGGGTGTGGGGTGATAGCATCCATGCAAGGTAGCTATGATTTAGTTGACCATTTTTGATAAATCAAAAAATCAAAATATCAAATTTTCACTTTTGATAAATCAAAAGTGAAAATTTTAAGAGATATTGCAATTATCCTCTCATTCTCAAATCTAACATCAATGCTCCAAATATTTAACATTCATTCACGTGTTCTATTCAAATTAAAATTCTGAAACTGAATGAACCGAGGTCACATTCACCTATTTTACGACTCTAACTAATAATACCTTGAATAAGAATTATCCGAAATTTAAGACTGCAGGAACAGACTTCAAATTGTGGCTTTTGACGAAAAATATAAAGATGGTTTATTTTTTGAGAAATAGTTTAGCTTATACCATAAGAAGTACTTAAGTAAATCCACTTCAAGCCACTTCCATCTATTTAAAATTCTATCATTAGTTTTACTGACGTAATTCCATTCGTGAAAAGTTAATTTTTGCCTTATCTTAGGAAACATTCTGAGATTAGAATTAGTTTTGTGAATTTCCAAATGTCTTTTCTGTGTAAGCTAACCGTTTGTTTTTTATTGTCATTATTTATTACTGTAACCTAATTATTTCGGGGATAAAAAAATAAATCGTTTTTAAAACTTTAACTGAAAAAGAATCTATGTTTGTTACTTTGATATTATTCAAAACTACAGTCCGCAAAGTGAAACCAAAGTTTCAACCTACATAATAAAAGAAGACTAAATTAATTAATTTTTTTTGACACCATTCGAAATAGAATTGATTATTTGACCGTCTGTGCGGTATTCAATACTTACCATTTTTATTCCTTTGCCTTATCCGCTCTTCTCTTCCGAATGGGAGACTAAATGTTGAAATATTTACAAAACAAAAACACAGTTTGCAAGAATTTTCAAATGCTGCACGTAGCTAAATTTTAATTAATTGTGATCAGTACTTTTTTAAGCATCTTTTCCCACCATTTATATTAATAGTATTACTATTTCAGTATTTTTACATACTCATTTGTTATTATTTTAGAACGATACGTTCGAACGAAACAAAATTTTCAAATCATTCATTGCTCAGAATTACGTAGCTATACTGTTTACAAATTGCATATTAAATACAGAATTAAAAAAAAATATTATATTGCATATTTTGTAGAATCTTTCTTATGGACACTTAATAATCAAAACATTTAGTATAAAATAGGTTGGTTTTGTTAAAAGATAAGCATAAATAGCAACTTCAGTAATGAAAATTTCGAACCACAGGGAATGTTATTTAAATAGTGGCCCTACTTCAATTATTAAATTAGAGTCAGCCTACATTCAAGAAATTTTTATCTTGTTTGAAATCAAGTACACTTTCATATTTCTGCAGCCAAATAAAGGGTGCAATAAATAAGTCAAGTCAGGAGAAACAATGCACCACTAATCATATCACTAATATACTAGATAATATCTGCCTGGTTTTGTTGAATCACTATTTAAATAAGGCTTTCATTTAATTAATACTGCATAATGCCCGCATTGAACTTAAGTTCCTTTGGATTTGATCGAATCAGTTTTGCCAAAATTTACATACATTTTGGATTTACCTAAAATTGGATTTGTTTCTGGTTCGTTGTTTTTAATTACATTGTTTAAATTTATGCATATGTTATTGAATTATTTTATATTAAATTAGCCATCTTATTTGCAGTTAATTATCTTAAATTACGGAAAGAAACATGTAATTCATCTTTAATTTCAGTCCCTGTAACTATCCAAATGTTTATAAAACAAGTCAGTGGCGGGGAGTATGTGGCTTCTATTCAAAAGGACATTCATTCGACGAGTAAGGACATTAAGACTTTAAATTTATTACTATTACTTTTATTCTTTAACTAGAAATTTCTTGAGTCATGCCAAATATTTTATGAAGAATTAAATATTATTTTAAAACAAATTAAATAAAAAAAGATTTTACGCGTTAATTTTTAAGTTTTTTTATATAAAAAAATTAAAATGTTTTTTTAATACATTTTAATTATCGAATAATTTTTAATAATTAATTATTAAAAGTAATTTTTTCCATTTCGCTATAATTTCCGCTAACATTCATATAAATTTATTTTGAAAATATGCATTCAGATTATTGTAATATTGCCTAATATTTTTTTTTTTAAAATGGTTTATTTTTGCTCTTTCTAGGGATTAAACTCCTTTTTTAACGAGCATCTAATAGAGGAGTTTGCCCCTGGCATCTTCACGCCACTGATACAAAGTATATCTTAAATATATAGAAGCATTTATTTATTGATTGATTGTTATATTATAAAAAAAAATTTCTTTCATTTAAATTATACGTGACAGTAAAAGTAAAAGGCAATTGTAGCGAAAAACTGTTATTGTTTTAAGCAGAATTATGTAGAATACAAATAAAAGGTAAAAATCAGATTTAATGTTTACATTTCCTATAATGCACAAAATAAAAAACGGACCACCCTGAATGACTTCAAATTTTGATCTAATGATCTGATCTTCATGTTCTAGGACTCAATCTTAGTGGTTCAAGGGGTAGCCTCAAATATGCTAATAATTAAGTGTAGACGATATTCTAAGTTACGACGTCAGGCACAAGAACGTACTTTCTCTGAATAAATATAAATTTTTTTTTTGATGGATTAGGATTTCTTACCCATAAAAATAAAGGGAGTAGCCGGAATGGTCCCAGTAGTTTGGTCAGGTGAGTGGTTCAAAGTTTGGGCCCTTTGATGCTAATTTATTTTTGCGTATTTCACCATATCGCCAGAAATTTTTAAATTATTAGAATTAAAAAAAATTTCACGCAATTATAAAAATCACTTATACAGAGATATTTTCATGTAAAAAATAATTTTTAGTAAATATTTATCATTTTTTATTATTTAATTTATTATCAGAAGAAAAAATTTTAATTGTAAGGTAAATTGGTCGAATAGTCCCTGAGAAATCGAATTTCAGAAAATTCGTATTTTAAAAATTCGACTTCTCAGGAGCTATTCCACTGATTTCAGTATTTTGACATGCAAAATTATATTCTTTAAAATTATAAAATTGTATACCTTACAATTCAAAATTGTTTCGACTAATATTAAATAAAATTTTAAAAAATTATAAATGTTTATTAAAAGTTATTTTTTGCATGGAATTATCTTTGGATTAAATGAATTTCATAATTGTGCTCAAGAATTTTTCGATTCGCTTAAAAATTTCTCGAGGTATGGCAAAATACGCAAAAAGTAAAGTTAGCATTAAAGGGTCCAAGCTTTGGACCACTATCCTGATCAATCTTTTGGAACAATATTTCCAAGATTGTGGCTACCTCCTATATTTCAGGGGTAAGAAATCGTAATCCATTGAAAAAAGGTATATGTATTCAGAGAAAATATGTATTTGTGTCTAATTTAGTTACTTAAAATATCTTCTGCACTAATAAGCATATTTGAAGTCACCCACTAAAATCAATAAGAACGAGTCTTAAAACGAAAAAATCCGATCATTAGGTCAAAAATTATTAAGGTTGGTTCGTTTTTCATTCTGCCCACTGTACATTTAAGTAAATATTTTTGATAACAAGCAATATTTGTACGCGTTAAGTAGTCCTGGAAAAATAAAAATTAAAAGAAGATTAAATATAGTTTGCTGAATAAGCTGAAAGGGAACTATAGCGAAAATGGGATCTATTCAATTTACTAATTTAAAATTTGGTTCTCAATCTTAAAAAAAATATCTAATTAATGTAAACCTTCTATTAAATCTAATTCTGTTATCTTGTATTCCATGTTTTTCTTTACTGATAAACAGCAGTCTGTACTGCCAGCTCTTCCCTTTTGCGATTCACACTACACTGAAGCTTTACTTTTATTTAAAAACAATCTTGAATATAATTACATGGAAACCTCTCGGGAGCGATCACTTTCTGTTCTCCAGTAAAATGGTTGTTAATGGAGGTTGATCGTTCTTAGGGGTTACCTCTATTCACTTCAAAATGATATCGAAGGTGCATGATTTTTTGGAAACGTTTTTAATATTAATCAGTGCCATTTTCTTGGTGCGGGATGTCATGTGTTGGCGTCATGAAAACCGGATCGATGAATAAAATTTAGCGTCAATAAAAATGATACCCATTGATATAATTACGAGTAAAAACAAATTTATCAATTATTAATAAAAAACTATTTTAAATAAATGAACTATTTCTTGTGAACTGTTTCTTGTTTAAGTTTGCATTACATTTTATATCATAAAAATTAGCTTTAAAAAAATGAGGTTTGTATGTTTGAGATGCTTAGTTTTTGCTAAAATAGTTTTTTTCTAATTTAACGTTTTAAAAATCCTTGATAGCATAGTCATTAGTGCACTCTGACTGCAATATGTAGTTTTTTCATAGATCGTCAAAAAAGATCTCTCTAAATAAGAGCCTGACACAAACATTTTGAATACATTTTAATCTAATTATTTGTTTTGTCAATATTTTTTGTTTTGATATTTTTTCGCGTTTCCATATTTTAGCATTCGGTGTGAAGACGTGCCCGATCTCTGGAAGGGGTTTTGATGATCTTTTCTAAAGTTTTTCTTCAACACAACGTCTTAAGAAAAAGTTCAGTGACACCCAAAAGTGGTCGTAAATAGAGGAGGCCACTACATAGAGGTGGCCTTTACCATAGGTTTCACTATTATCAGAAAAAAATAAAACAAATAATTAAATGGATGTGTTTTTAAATAGCTAAAAACATGAAAAATTCTATTTTTGTCTGCTTGAAACTGAAAAGGGTGCTTCCAGCCCGAGAGAGATCTGGGAGGGAGATTTTCGCTGCTGATCGAAGTTAATTACTTAAGCGATACGTCCCCCTGCATTTTCTGTTTTAGGTGTGACAAAAATAGTATATTTTTATTGCTTTGGTCATTTATTGCTTTAGTTTGGTAAAAGATTTTCTTCTCCATCTGTCTTTATGTAGCCTAATTCAATTGGAATATTACAAGGTTTTGCTTTTAGAAGATTGAGTTTCCTTACTTGTTCATTCATTTTTAATTCCTGATTAATCGTATGAAGTCCTTCTTCTGATTTTCTTGCGTTGATTTCCAGATAGTTATTTGGTTCTCCTAAATTTTTCATTTCATACTCTTCTTTTAGTTTTTTTACGATTTCATTTATTTTGTCTTCACTTCCAGCAATCAGTATATCATCTACATAGACTATAAATGTAAGTTTATTCATTTTCGTTCTTGTGTTTGGCTAAGTGATTTGCTTGAGACCACAAATAGCCTTGTTAAGTTTACTTCTTGCCCTGAAATTACATAATCTTCTGGTTGCTTCATATAAACGTCTTCTTCGAGTTCACCGTGCAGAAATACGGTTTTTATATCGAGATGGTTTACTGTTAATTTTTCGTGTCCAGATATGGCTAAGAAAGTTCTTATAGTGATATAAGATACTATTGGCATGTAAGTTTCATAAAAATCTTGTGAGTCTCCCTTCGCTATAAGATGATTCCAGACAAGATTCAATTTCCCTTTTGTTGTTGTATTTTCTTTTAAATCTCCAGCGACTTTCTATTATTCTTCTATCTTCAGGGGGTTCGACAAGTGCCCAGGTTTTTATCTGTCTTAAGAATTTAATCTTAGAAATTATTTAGTAGCTTAAGAATTTAATTTAGTAGCTTGTAAACAGTTCTGTTCTTGTTTTATATTTTCCAGATTTTGTACATCTTGCCAATTGGAGGGTTTGTGTGTTATATTTGCTTGTATGATGTGCGAGAACGTGTCTGGAGGTACTTTCTTGTTATTTCTGTCGGATCTGCGAAACTGATTGGTGTTTGAACAACTTGACGTATCAAGCTTTTCTGACTGATTTTCCAATTTCTATTTCAATTGTATTAGTTTCCTCTCCAGAGTATGTTTACTCAAAGGATCCTTGATCACGAGTTTCAGTTTTAAAAGTTTTTTTGTAGCTTTTCATTCCATTTAGAGTATGGGAATTCATTCTATATAAAATTAGCTGTGCGTGCAAGCAATTGTTAGATACTCTCCTTCTTTGTGTATTCTATAACCTTTGGATCTATAATTATATCTAACGAATACTCCTGTTTTTGTTTTGTACGTTTGGTTTTGTCAATTTGGTGTAAGTTTTGCAGTAAAATACTTTTATGTGAGATAAATCCATTTCCATTAGTCCATAATTGATAAGAAATAAGTTTGGTTGCTTTAATCTCTAGTCTGTTTTGCAGATAGTTAGCTGTGTGCAATGCCTCTCCCCAGAAATGATGTAAAAGGTTTGCCAGAGTTAGTAAAGCTCTAACCATTTCAACTAATGATGTATTCTTTCTTTCAGTAACGCTATTTTGACTCGGCGAATGAGGTACTGATAGTTGATCCATATTTCTCTTAAATAGTTCTCTGTTTTTTTGTTTAGGTATTTCCCCCCATTATCAGTTCATAAGTTTTCGGATATTTTGTCAAATTTATTTCCCACCCTGGTATTCCACCATATTGTATAATTTCAGTTAGTACTTCGGGTTTTTTCGATAAAAGATGAACAAATGAGTATCTACTGTAATCATCAATTAAAATTAAAAACTAAGATTTTCCTCCTATTGTCTGAGTTTTCGTTATACCTCAGATATCACTGCGTATAAGTTCGAATCATTTAGTTGCTTTGTTTTGAGTTGATTTAGGATATGAATTGTCAGTTACTTTCCGTTGGAGTCAATTCAGTTAGCTAAGTCATTTAATTTCAATTTTTCGATCGAATTGTAATTCTTATGACCTAGTCGCCTGTGCCAAATTTATATTCCATTTTTTCTATCGCTAATGTTGGTTAATTTAGCATACTCTTGAGTTGTTTTATTATTTAATATCACTTCATAACAAATTATTTATTTTTATTCCCTCTTAATGAACTTCCTGATCATGAACTATCATGCATTTTTTTACGCTAAATGTTCTAGTGCATCCGTTTTCTGTTTCTTTGATCACTGACTGAAGATTAGTTTCTATGTCTGGTACATAGAGAACATCTTTCAATGTTATTTTATTTATTTTGTGTTTTGATGTCTTAGTGATAATTTCAACTTCTCCCGAGCCATCCGAGTATTCCCATTTGTTATGGTTACTTCCCTTTTGTTCGTATCTGTTATTTTAATAAAGTATTCCTGATTATTAGAAATACGTGATGAGCTACCAGAGTCGAAAATACAATTTAATTTATCTGATTTCGAAGTTAAGAAAGAGTTAAGTTACTCATTTTATTTTCTACCTCAACACCATTTTGCGTATTGCTCTTATAGTTGTTCTCACCTCGAGTATTTTGACATAAGGAGATCGAGTTAATTTTATATGGGTGTTGTTTTAGCTTTAAGTGATTAAGAATTTTTTCCAAATGCCAACTATCAGCATTGTTGTGATTTATAAGCTTGCAATGAGTGCACTATTTATTACATTCCCTTTTATAATTATTTTTATATTTTCTGTTGATTTGAAATCCTTTGTTTGGATTTTCCAACCCGTTGTTATTTTCAACTCTTCTGTTATATTCGTCAACTAGTTTGCTTTTAATAAATTCGGAATTTAATTCTGTTTCTAGCCTAGCTTCTAATGCTGTTATGAGTGTGCCATAGCTTTATGGTACTGAGCACTGTAAAATCGCTGATAAACTGTAGTTAAACTATAATTTCAGTAATGTGAATTATCATGTTTCCTCTTTCCTCTAATTTTGTATTGTATAGTTTTCTTAATAAAAATAACTTGCTAGATAAGTTGCTGCATTCATGTATTATTTTTAATGCATCCCATCTGTTTTGAGCTGTTTCTTTTTCACGGACTTGACCTATTTGATTATCATCAATACATAACTTTATTAGTTCACGAGCTTTTTTATCTTTTTTACTCCAATCTGTCGTTATGGGATTTGGGGTGTATCTGACACAATTTCATACAAGTTCTCTTTAATGATTTTAAAACTCCAAGGACAATAATTTTATTGATTTAGTTTTTTCATCAATTAAGAGTTCTTTGATGAAGTAATTTTTAATTTTATAGGGTGATAATTATTTATTTTCAGAATTTCCGCCAATGATTTTATCTTATATACTGATTCATTAATTAAGAAGATGTAAGTACTTTTATTTATTGCACACACTATACTTTCATTATTCGTATTTATTCTTATATTTATATTTCTTAGCAAATATATAGCGTTATATTCTTATATATTGCTATTTTATAAGTGTGTTATTGCCAATTTATTCTAATATATAATATATAGTAAATGCAACATCAATGTAGGCATGCTTATTTTATTATGTTTATTTAAGCTCAATATTGCTTGAGGAGTCTTATATTTTCTAATTAATATATATTTATAATTTTTGCACGCTATATTTATTTTATATTTTCAGTCTCATAATCTTGATAGGAAAAAGGTAGCAAATCTTATTTTTATTTCGTTCGATTTCGTTCGGCTGAAATATATTCTTCTAATATTGATTCATTTGCGAATGAGTAAAGGAAAAGTGTATCATGTAAGAAGCATCCATTGTAGTAATGTAGAAATTTATAAATGCATTTTGATAGAACGATTGTACATGTTGTAAGACTTCTCTCTCAACTGTAGAAAATAAAAAGTGAAAGTGAGATCTGAAATGAAAAATATAACATCCGTACTGAATTGATATTCAGACCTGGAAAGTTCTCATAAACCTCACTTCCTGTGGAGAAAAGAAAACATCAGAGATCATTTTATCCAATAAAATTGTGATATGAAAAGATAACATAAAACATTTTTATTCATCGAGAAAAAGATTAAACAAGATAATAATTTAGTTTTTAAATTTTAAGAAATATGTTATGCATGTTTTTGCATGACATCAACAGGCACAGGTTTATTACTCATTAAGATTATTATTTTAAAAACTGAAATTTTTATTATATAAGTTATGACACGAACATTATGGAAGTTACATTTATTACTAAATATATGCATTTTAATCAACTGACATTTCTATGACTGAGAATAAATTAAAGACAAGGGTGTAAAATTTAAGCAAAAGTGATTTTTATATATCTTACATTTCATGGTAATTTAGTAATTTAATGCATATCTGTTATGGTAAATTAGCAATTTAATGGGACCGGGATAGCCTGGTTGGCAGGGCACTAGATTCTCGTTCGTGAGAACAGGAGTTCGAATCCAGCCGGCTGAAGACTCCCCGTGTAGTAAATGGTGACTGGTATATATATATATATATATATATATATATATATATATATATATATATATATATATATATATATATATTATACCTTTGGGGATACTGGATTGGAGATTGATGTTTCTCTGGTTCAAGTCAAAATTACGATCCGTGGACGAATGAATTGGTCCGCCCTATAAATGGGTGTGACAGAAGTAGAATTCTTGGCCATAGATGGCGCCATTGGTAAAAAAGAACAATCGCTTCCCTTTCCTTAATGGCCTACGACAACAATGCCTTTCTAAAATGATACTACTTCCACATAATGTTCTTCAATAATTTGCTACTTACAAATGATAGTATAGCAGAGAACATAAACTTGAAGCATTTGTTCTTGGATGTAGTTCATTGATTAAACTATAGTATTAAACTATTAGATTAAACTATTATTAATATTTGTCCATAAATTAAACTGCAGTATTCAACTATTGCTTGAGGTATACGAAATAGTGAAGCAGATTTTATCTATAATAATAAAAATGAAGAGGTTGTCTCTCTCTTAAAATTCCAAAACCGTTTGTTCTATTGTTCTGAAATTTGGACAATGTCTGAACAGTGAATTTTAGCCCCCAACCCTAAATTTTGTTCAGAAATTTAATTTTTGGGATAGACATTTAAAAAATAGAATTTTCTATTTGTTTTAAATTGAACTAAAAAGACGAATCTGATTTTCAAATATTTTTAAGGTGAATAAAAAACAACATTATTATTGACGCAAATGCTGTTTCATTAATATTTGTAATAGGAAGAAATAAAAAATAATCTGTGTACTAAGAAACAAAACTAATGGGGAAATGGCAATAATTCAGACATATCGCCATAATATTGCGCCAAATGATTGATTCATTTTGGTTATAGGTTATAATTTTATTGCACAACCGTCGTTGTACAGCCGACCCAATTTTAGGTTTACGACTACTAATGTTTAACTCCGTAGCCTTGTAAATTTGAACACAATCCAGATGACAAGAGAAATTCTGGATCAAGTATTGGGAGAAATTTGCCTTCATGGAGGACTTTTTGATGGAACTAACCCGCATTTGCGTAACATGGAGAGAAAAACAACGAATACCTTCCAAGGTATAAGCCTGACGACAAGGGAACTTTAACCCATGATGCGTCTACCAATGAGGATATTTTACGTCAGTACAGAGATCGGTGCGAACTGTGTTTGGAATTCGTGTATACCAGCCATGACCGGGATTCGAGCCTGGGGTCACCTCATTGGGAGGTGAATGCTTTTTCCCCATAGACACCATTGCTCTAATGATTCAATTTTGTATTAGCTTGAAATAGCACAGAATATTCAGAGTTTTTCATAGCCTCGGATCGATATTACACCACAGTATTCACAGCGTAGAGTGAGTAAAATATATAAATAAATAAATGGATAACACTGAATAACTTTTGATCTCATGATCGGATCTTTACGCTCTAGGTTTTAATCTTAACGGTTCGGAGGAGTGACCGCAAATATGTTAATTAGTGCGGACAATATTTTGATTTAGGCAATCAGAGACAAAAATGTACTTTCTCTGAATAAATATATCCTTTCTTAGACTGATTAATATCTCTGACCACCAAAATATAGGGCGTCAATAATTTTGTCAGGACAGAGTTCCATTGGACCCCTTTATGTTAATTTTTCGCCATTTCGTGTTTAACCAAAGATAATTTCATGCAAAAAAAATTTAATGAGTGGTTATTATTTTTCTTATTTTATTTAATAATAAACAAATTGGATTATAACTATTTTTACATCATTTTAAAGAATGCATTTTTATATGGCAAAATACGAAATTTCAGGAAAATAGATCTAATAGTTCCTGAGACATTAAAAATACGACTTTTTCAAAATTGAACTTCTCAGAAACTATTCGCCCAAATTTCGTATTTTGCCATTGAAAATTACATTCTTTAAAATAATGTAAAAACTGTATACTTTACACTTCAAAATTTGTTTCATTATTAATAAATAAAATAATAAATATGAGCTAAAAGTTATATTTTGCATGGAATTATCTTTAAATAAACGAATTTTATAATTGTGTGCAAAATGTTTTCAATTCGCTTCAGAAATTGTCGAGAAAATGCAAAAAGTAAAATTAACGTTACGAGTTCCAAAGATTGAACCGCTCTCCTGATCAAACTATTGGTACCATATTTCCCAGATTGCGACTACCGCCTAAGGCTCGGCTAAGCAAATTGTGTTTTGGTGAAAGTATTGGCAAACAATTTTTTTTAACCGAAAAGAAAAATAATCCCCTAGATCCTGAAAATTACATCAATATGAATTTTTCTGAACAAATCTTGTAGTTTTTATTCGATTACCCTTAGATATGTTGCCTCACTTAGTAGAATTATATTGAGATAATGTAAGCAACAAGAAAGATTATGTGATTAGAGATAATTTCAGTTTGTGATGTGGGCGGTAAATTCACAATTTTGATATATTAACTATTTCTGAATTTTCTTTATTATGAATATTGTTTTTATTTAATTAATAATTAAAACATCAGAGACTTTTACAAGAATTATGTTAGGTCCTAATTTACATTAGTTAACTCTTTATCCAGAACTATTTTATTATATTTTGTGATTCAGTTTGTTTATTTACCTTTCATATTTGACTCTTTTATAGCAAAATATATGAAAACTAGGAGGCTTCGCCCCCTGCTCGTTGGCGCTCGCCAACCCCCGTTCTTTTTTTTTTTTTAGCGAAATTCGTGAAAAAAAGCGCTTTCGACAAAATACTAAAATAGAGATCTACTACTCACTTCTGCCTAGCTTTAATAGTATGAGATTGCCGCAGCTGAATTGAACAACCTGATAATGCTAACTCTGGTTATTGTTTCCGTTTTTAAAAGCGCTATATGTTGAGCCACCTCAGCTAGATTTGGCATGTGACATTTTTAGATGCAATCATTGGTCGATTTTCTAACGTTGCCATTCGGGGAGTTGTAATGAGGCTTTTTTTTTGTCGCCGCATACAAGAAATGTATATATAGATTTTTGTTACATTTCTTGAAGTTTGGAATTTTTTTTTCTTCATATTCTTGGATTTGCACAATTCTATTAACATGAATCTGACAATGCCCATTACCATAATCATTCTGAAGAATATTAGAAAATTCTGGAATCTCTTTAAATCTTTACTATTAAGCCCATTTTTCGTTTTATTTTTCTTTAAATTTGCTTTTATTACATTTTTAAAATCTTTATTTTTGCTTATTTTTATGTCCAAAGCTTTAGTTTCTTTAACATTTTCATGAATATTTGATTACATCATTTGTTTGACATCATTATTTTGTTTACTGTTATTTGATTTAACATTCGTCCTTTTTTCTTTCTTTTGCTTTTACATTCTTTATTTTTATTTTTAACTTTATTTTCACTATTGGTATTTTTATTGCAATCTTTAATCTGGATTTCAGGAGATATATGTAAAGAACAAGTTCGTTTTATAATCAGAAAAAGTTATAAGTTTTCGCCGAATTTGCATTACAGCCTGTTTAACACAATCAATCACTAGTTGAAATCCAATGCAAGTCTTCAAACTTAGTATGGTATAAGGTAAATCAGTTTTTAAAATTCAACTGATTTATCTTTTAATCTAACTGATTTAACTTGTAACTTAATAATCTATTTCTGCAATTTTTTTATTCTTAAGTGGAAGTTGGGTTAAGTTACAAATTATTTTTATTTTATTTTATTTTTACAAAGTTTTTTCTCTCTTTCTGGACATTTAGTTTTTTAAAAATTTTTATTTGGATATATTTTAAAGTACTTTTTGTGTTGACATTTTAATTGGTAGTTCATTCATTTCTATTCTGAACGTATTTTGAGTGTACTTGTCAATTTGTGTTTGATCATTTTCTTATCCTAAAAACTTGAAATGATTCTCACCAATAAGAAACTTGGTTTGCTTATGGAAATGTCTGAACCAGACTGTGAACTGAACACTAATGTCGGAGTCAAGCATTAATATGTCTGGTTGTTCTTCGGGTTTATCTTGATTTAAACTCAAGTTTTAAACACTAGTAGTTTATTCATTTTCCAAATTATTTGTATTAGTTTTAACATTTTCTGATACTTTCATATTTTATTTATAATTTTTGACACACAATAAGGGCATTCAAATATTAAAAATAAATTTCAATACTTAATATTACATTTACAAGAAAATTTTTTTTAAATATTTTAATTGCTTATTTTTTAAACACTATAGTAAAATAGTTATACAATCAATAAATCTATACTTTAACACATAAAACAAGAAAAAATATAATAATTTCCCTAAACATTTTTTATGCCAATCAAAATACTCAATTTATTGAAAGAAAAATTTCCCTAGAATAAGTTTTCGAATTGTAAAAATAAGCATATGTGTTAAACAATGAAAATAAGATCTATGTATTAAAAATAATAAATTGAAGCTAAAAGAATGAGAAAAAAAATTTCTGAAATTATAATCAAAATCTACAATTATTTTTGCTATTTAAAGACTAATTACTTTTACAACAATTTTATATATTTTTAAAAAATTTTTATGTTTAATTATTTTCCCACAGAAAACTATTGTACGGTAGTTTGTTTCATGCTTATATTATTTGGACCCAATTCTGATTGGTTATGCGGTTCATCTACAGAAAATAACTGTAATCGAATAAAAAATACTGATTTGTTTTGGAAAATTTATTAAGACGTAATTTTAAGTATCGAGTTAAATATATATTTTTCTTCCGAGTGGAAAAAATCACTCGCTACTTACTACAAATTTGCCAAAAACACTATTGTATTCGCCAAATTTATGATTTTTATCGCATTTGGCGAGGTGGCGAATGTTTAGGGCGTGCCCTGTATCCATACAAATATATAAACATGAAGCTATCTTCCTTTAGATAAATGTTTATGTTTATTTAGAGAAAGCTCGTTTTTGTTTCTGATTCCGTAACTTTGAAATATCGTATACACAAAATAGTAAACACATTTAAGATTAGTTATTTTATTTATTACGATTGGATTTTATGACGTCTCATCCGACCATTTTATAGAAAGTCATTAAGGTGTTCTTTATTTATTGCACCCTTTACTTTAACGCTACATACACGTTCTAGATAGCAAGTGTATGAAAGGAGGGGAAGGTTTATGTTTAAGAAAGCGGATTCTGGGAAAAGCAAAATTTAAGACTTGAGAATTTCTAAGAGCAAGCATTCGATTGAAATCGTAAAAATAAAAAAATATTTACGACTGTTTCAAGCATTTATTTACATCCTCTAAAACTTTTAATGCAAAGTTTAAATTTTTTGATGTTAAAAAAATAAATTAGAAAACTGGGTTGGGCAAGAACTGTTTTTTTAAACAAAATTCCTCCCCCAATCTTCCTTTTCATTTTTTCTTCGCTAGTATTCCATTTTAAGTTTCTTCTATGTCTACGTGTGAACAGAAATCGTTTTTCATCAGCACGGCCTTTCTTCACTGTGTAATAACTTTCGGGGTGAAACTGATTTTTCACGTTATTAATTTGTTACAACTTAGTCATTCTCAAAATGAAACAAATGGCGATCCAATCGTATCTTTCATTTCTGTAAAAAATGGACACAAACGTTCCTTGTTTTTTACATTTTTTTAATAATTATTTCATTTTAATGATAAACTTAATGAAAGTAGCAGTAGTATAGTTTTCCACATTATTGATTCATCAAAACTTAATAATTCTTAAAGTGCAACAGATAGCGATCCAGTCGTCATTTTTGTTAAAAATGGACACAAAACTTCTTTTCCCCTGATCTTCATTTATAACGCTCACGTTTTTATTTATTTAATTTTTGGTGCATCTGGTCGTCTCCCTTTGGGATACGACATCCAAATGTATTTTGACAATTCGTTCCTAAGAATCATTCATAGAAACAGTTGAACATTAAATTCCCAAAACTAAAAATCATTCTCGTAATAGTTTTTTTTTTTCTAATGCGATCGCATTTATTCATATACTAACTCAGTGTTCCCCAACCCCCGGTCCGCGGACCGGTACTGGTTCGTGGATTAAATGATACCGGGCCGCCCATTTCATTGAAACTGGGCCTTTAAAAAAATGGGCCCTCGAAGGTAGTGACATAAATTTTTTAATATTTGTAATGTATCATTACCTCCGATTACCCCCAGATGGAACCGTCTCATTGCAAAGAAACAAGCTCATGGTTCTCATAGTTTTAACGTTCTAGTAAGTTAAATCGCTTTATATTTATTTTTTGGTGTAACTGTATTTTATTTTGAAGACATGTTTAAATACAATTAAATTAAAATTAATAAATCAAAATAATCTAAAATATAAACAATCAACGCCCCCTCCAGCGGGCCCAGGTAAAAGTATCAAACGTTGACAGGACCGCGGTGATAAGAAGGTTGGGGAACATTGTACTAACTGACCTATATAAAGTTTGTTTATTCTCCTTTTCCTGCAAGCGTCAAGGTTCATTTCTTAAAAGCCAAGGAAATTTGACGAAATGTCATTACATTTTATCAATTAATATACATTGTTTTATTAACTTATTTCATTCACCTGTTTCATAATTTCAGAGTATTTTTGTTATAGTTACATCACTATATGATTGCAAATATTTCACGTTCCGAAATTTTAAGTATAATTTAGCTATTTCTTTAACTACCATCTGCAGAATAAAAATTTAGATTTTGATTTTCCAAACAATTTATAAAACTTTTTTTCAAAAATGAAGAGCTGAGTTCGGAGACAAATAAACAGCCAGAGCTTTAGGAGACAATTTAGTAAACTCTCTATATTTAAAAAAAAGTTATTGCCGTCGTTATTGCTGTTTTTAAAAGTTTTCATCGAGTGAGCTTCTGAGCTTTTCACTATCGTTACTCAAAAACTATTAAATGAATGATTTTACGCTTGAAAAGTCTTATAAGCTTCCTGGTAACAAATTGTTATAGATGCTGCTATCAATGTTTTTTTTAAATTATTTTATGTCAAAGTTGAATTTATTAGTTTTTACCTCTGAGTAATTTAATTTGGCGAAAACTATTAGCGGATAATGATTTTTTTCTTCTTTTACTGTCACTTACTCATATATTTGAAAATGTGTAACTCATCTCGCTTTAATTTTCGACTTAACTTTGATGTAATTAAAACTGTAAATAGGTACAAGTTTTTCTATGTCGAAAAAAAAAAAACTAATTTCCAGGAAAATTATAATTTTTTTTTTAATAACAACGTGTTCTTACGAAGATATAAAAACTTTTGACCTTTTTTAAAATTTCCCATGAGTTTTGGAGTCATTAAACATTAAATTATTTTTATATAATCGTGAAAGGATTACAAAATATTCGTAATTTTTTGCTTCGTTTGATCAGAACAATAGGCATAAGTTCTATTCTCTTCTAATATAAAACAAAAAACATATTCTCGCTATCACCGTTGGGTTATACAATTTTTCGAAGAGAAAATATTGTCATAAATCAAAAACTATTCGATAAAACAATCTGAATCTGTCGACATTTCTAGAGAAATGTCTAAAAACCATTCTGGTGTCAACATGTTATTGATGTGGTCAATAGTTTTTCAGTTGTTTTATGGCAAAGTCATTGTTATGTCCTCGTAGTTCAGTTGAGCGAAATCTATTTGTATCATGATTTTTATTTTTTACAGCCACGTGTATTTGAAAATAGTGTATTGCACTTCCCTTTGTTAAAATTTCGTATTAGTGTTGAAGGAATTAAATACACATGTATTTGAAAATAGTGTATTGCACTTCCCTTAGTTAAAATTTCGTATTAGTTTTGAAGTAATTAAATAAATGTAGTTTTCCAAATTTTTCGATGTAAAGGAAAAACTTATTGCTATAAAATAACAAATTTTTGTAAGCACGAACTCATATGACTGAAGATATAAAAACGTTGATCTTTTTAAAAAAAATTCGAAAAAAATTTTGAAAAGTTTTTAAATTTTAAGAAATTGGTGTTTTTTTAATCGAAACGTTAACAAAAAATACGTATTTTAACCGGTTAGAGCAAAAGCTAAGTATTTCTTATTCACATAGAAAATTCGGTCGTATTTATTAATGGTATTGATGTTAATTATTTATTTAAACTAATAACGAGAACTCTTCATTTGCTTCGTCTCTCTTTTACGGGAAACCTGACATCACAATTTGTCTAGCTTTGTTAGAACAAAAACCGTTCTGATTGATGTTAATTATTTATTTAAACTAATAACGCGAACTCTTCATTTGCTTCGTCTCTCTTTTACGGGAAACCTGACATCACAATTTGTTTAGCTTTGTTAGAACAAAAACCGTTCTGATTGATGTTAATTATTTATTTAAACTAATAACGAGAACTCTTCATTTGCTTCGTCTCTCTTTTACGGGAAACCTGACATCACAATTTGTTTAGCTTTGTTAGAACAAAAACCGTTCTGATTGATGTTAATTATTTATTTAAACTAATAACGAGAACTCTTCATTTGCTTCGTCTCTCTTTTACGGGAAACCTGACATCACAATTTGTTTAGCTTTGTTAGAACAAAAACCTTTCTGATTGATGTTAATTATTTATTTAAACTAATAACGAGAACTCTTCATTTGCTTCGTCTCTCTTTTACGGGAAACCTGACATCACAATTTGTTTAGCTTTGTTAGAACAAAAACCGTTCTGATTGATGTTAATTATTTATTTAAACTAATAACGAGAACTCTTCATTTGCTTCGTCTCTCTTTTACGGGAAACCTGACATCACAATTTGTTTAGCTTTGTTAGAACTGCTTCGTCTCTCTTTTACGGGAAACCTGACATCACAATTTGTCTAGCTTTGTTAGAACAAAAACCGTTCTGATTGATGTTAATTATTTATTTAAACTAATAACGAGAACTCTTCATTTGCTTCGTCTCTCTTTTACGGGAAACCTGACATCACAATTTGTTTAGCTTTGTTAGAACAAAAACCGTTCTGATTGATGTTAATTATTTATTTAAACTAATAACGAGAACTCTTCATTTGCTTCGTCTCTCTTTTACGGGAAACCTGACATCACAATTTGTTTAGCTTTGTTAGAACAAAAACCGTTCTGATTGATGTTAATTATTTATTTAAACTAATAACGAGAACTCTTCATTTGCTTCGTCTCTCTTTTACGGGAAACCTGACATCACAATTTGTCTAGCTTTGTTAGAACAAAAACCGTTCTGATTGATGTTAATTATTTATTTAAACTAATAACGAGAACTCTTCATTTGCTTCGTCTCTCTTTTACGGGAAACCTGACATCACAATTTGTTTAGCTTTGTTAGAACAAAAACCGTTCTGATTGATTTTAATTATTTATTTAAACTAATAACGAGAACTCTTCATTTGCTTCGTCTCTCTTTTACGGGAAACCTGACATCACAATTTGTTTAGCTTTGTTAGAACAAAAACCGTTCTGATTGATGTTAATTATTTATTTAAACTAATAACGAGAACTCTTCATTTGCTTCGTCTCTCTTTTACGGGAAACCTGACATCACAATTTGTTTAGCTTTGTTAGAACAAAAACCGTTCTGATTGATGTTAATTATTTATTTAAACTAATAACGAGAACTCTTCATTTGCTTCGTCTCTCTTTTACGGGAAACCTGACATCACAATTTGTCTAGCTTTGTTAGAACAAAAACCGTTCTGATTGATGTTAATTATTTATCTAAACTAATAACGAGAACTCTTCATTTGCTTCGTCTCTCTTTTACGGGAAACCTGACATCACAATTTGTTTAGCTTTGTTAGAACAAAAACCGTTCTGAAGCGATTCGCTAATTTCGTTAACTCAACAGCCGCTTGGTTTTTGGTTTTATTTATCAATTAAGTTCGTGCTTATTTAGTAATTATTAATATTTAAAAGCTTTTCTTTGCATTAGCACTATTTTAAAAAAAAGTTGCAAAAACGGTTCGTCTAAAAATGAGTTAATGTATCTTATTTAGTTGTAATAAAAAGTAATCCATAGCTTTTAGAAAATATTAAAATTTTTCAATTATCCCTTAAATAATTGCAGTTTCATATAATTTTTTAAAAATTTGAATGTAATTATTATTATAAATAATGATAATTAATAACTGTTTTAATAATTAATTATCATTAAGTAATACTGAATTACAATTAATAATTATTTTAATTATTTAAATCATTAATTTCTATCATGATAAACTTCGCGAATAGGCTAACACTCTTTATTTTTTACATTATTTCATAATTTAGATCTCCACTTCACGAATTTTAAACAGACAACATTTATTCGAAACATCTATTTATTACCAACATTTATTCGAAATGGAGTGCCTTTTGGCATCTTAGTATGATGCCAAAAGTCTGTGAGAGGTTTTTCTTTTGTTTTCACAGTTCACAGTGTACCTTTATCCACTCTGAGATCTGCGGAATTGTATATCTGCTACCGACGTCACGCGTGGGTAAATCGTGGCATTTGTTTTTGCTACGATACAGCAGCCAATCGAGTTCGACTTTTGCAGGCATATCTAATTGAGACTGACATGAAAATTAATTCGGCGTGATAAATAACCACGAATAACGTTAACACGAAAAGCACAACCATGTGATTTCAGCGATATTCTTCTTCTCGATTTACAAGCACTCAATTAGAAGATTTAACATAGTTAGAAATGTATTGATGGTTATTCTTGTTAATAATGATTATTGTTCTTTTATTTATCATATTTTAGTTTTTTCACTCTGTTTCTAGTATTGAAGTTTGATTATTAATAATATCATTTAAACCCGCGGTTTGAACTACCATCTTCCTTTTAAAAAACATAAAAGGTGCTATATTTTTTTTCAGAAATCTATACATCTTCCAATAAAACAGCGATTAAAAATTTTCGATATCGTATGTTTGTCACATTAAAGTGAGTCTAAAAAGACAACAAAAAAAAATGTCACTCAGAATAACATATGGTCTAATGATCGGATTTTTAATAATCGGGGTCAAATGCTGAAGTATTGATCCGATTTTAATGTATTGAAAATAGAATTTAATGATTCGAAATCAATTAATTGTGTATGTGTTGTGCTTATTGTGTATGTGACTGGAGAAGTGGGAATTCCGGGATTTTCCAAAATAGGCGAAAATCTTCCTATAAAGTGGAAAATGGTTAAGCATTTCACACATTGTCTTTGCATTGTATACAATGGAAAATCAGCAAAGTAACAAATAGGATCATTTTTTTGGAGCTAGGGGAGAGAGCGTTCGCCTTCCAATGAGGTGAACCGGGGTTCGATCCCGGCGATGGCTGCTCGATACGAATTCCGCATCCGGCTTGCACCGACCACAGTGCTGGCGTGAAATATCCACAGTAGTAGACGGATCATGGGTTATAGTCTCCTTGCCGTCAGACTAACAGTGGGAGGTTCTCGTGGTCTTCCTCTCCATGTAACGCAAATGCGGGTTATTTCCATCAAAAAGTCCTCCACAAAAGCAAAATTTCTCCCAATACACGATCCAGTAGCTCTCTTGTCTTCTGGATTGGGTTCAAATTTACAAGGCTACAGAGTTGAACATTAGTAGTCGTAAACCCATAAAATTGGGTCAACAGTTCAATGACGCTTATAACAATAGTTATAAAATTAGTTGGTACTAACATTTAATCAAGTTACAAAATTAGACACAGCGAATATCTTCGGACATACATGCCTTCTTTTCTTGAGGGATTTGGATTCTTGACCCTCAAAATATGGGGGAGAGAGTAGTCACAATCTGGAATATATTGTCCGAAAATTTGGGAGAGCAGTCAAAAGTTAGGTTCTCTTAATGTTAATTTTACATTATGTACATTTGTACATTTTTTTTAAAGCCAATTGAAAAATGTTTGCACACAATTATAAAATGTAAACATGCAAAGAATATTCCATTAAAAAATTTGTTAAAAAATATTTCTTTTTCTTATTTTACTTAAATCGCACAAATTTTGAATTATATGAAATTTTTTCCATCGCTTTGAAATAGGTAACCTTGTAATCTTGAACCCAACCCAGAAGACAAGGGAACTAATGAATCAAGTATTGGGACAAACTAGCCTTCGTGGATGACTTTCTGATGGAACTAATCCGATTTGATTTATATGGAGGGGAAAAACACGAAAACTTCCCACGGTTAACCCGACAGTAAAGTGTTTCTAATCCATGATTCGTTTGCGATTTTCCGCATTGTTGACTCCCGGGCACTTCATTGGCAACGTATTTTGAAATTCGCCTGTGTTACCTTCACCAAGGCGAGTCTCTCATTTTCTCGAGAGAATCTATGAACACTATTTCGCACATGGACAGTAGTTGCTCACAGACACGTCATCAAAACCTGTCTTATACGTAAACAGTGTTTATTTATGTTGCACTTCAATCATGCGATTTAAATAAATTTAGCTGTTACTAAGTTTTTGTATATTTATCAGCCTCTGTATAAACGTATTTTTTTAAAACACTTTTGTATTTATAGTCTTTCGTTTCCTTTTTAGTTTTAAACTTCTTTTATAAGTCTTACAACTTTTCGAAAAAATTTAGTTGGCTTTATATCTTATTTTTTTTGTCTGTATGTAGGATATAGCTTTTTAATTATTTTTTTATAAATTTAATTAAAATTATTTATGGTGTCTTTGCCTAGTATGTGACCACACTATTTAGTGACGCTGCGGGCTTTTGTACCTTATTGATTGTTAATTTTTTAAATCCTTTAATTGAAGTTATTGAACAATTGGTAAGTTTCAAACATATTTTTTCTACATGAGTGTGTCTAATGATGTGTAAAGATAGTTGCTGTTGGCTTTGAACCTGATTTTTTATTTTATTATTTCTTAAAAAGTACTTCGTGGGAGGAGTAATTTTTTTTTTAATAAATTTAAAATTTATTTTATATTATTTGAATTATTTTTGACAAACCAGCCCATATATATATATATATATATATATATATATATATATATATATATATATATATATATATATATATATATATATATATATATATATATATATATATATATATATATATATATATATAATGAATTAAAATATTTAAAATATTTTTAATATTTTTATCAATAAATTTATTACATTCTGCAAGTGATAAAAGTTAACAAAAACAGCTTTCAGACACACAAAATACATACGAATATAATAATAAGTGTATGAATTTAATAAAGGCTATTCGAGAAAAACAAACAAATTGTAAGAAATGACAATTATAAAATTCGAGCATCTTAAAAACTATTTTTAAATTATAAAGACTATTGATTACTTCAAGAAAAATTATAAAAATTTGACTATATCTCATTTTAGCAGCAAAATATTAATTAAACTTCACATCACACTTTTTTTTATACTGTTTTTCGTTCTTATCAAAGTAGATGAATTGTGTTAAATTAAGTTGCCTTAGGTTAGTAAATGTGATTTTGCAAAAAATAACGTTGTTGACGTTGTGATATTTTAACAATGAACAATTTAATGCATCTATCGAAAAATTGAATTTATTCTTGTTTATTTCGTATTCTTTATTTCTTTTTATTTACTAGTTTATCTAAAAGCCTATATTCAGTAATGTTATGCGGTGATACTTCATATACGGTGAATGATCCATGAAAAAGATATACATATTGCTATTTAGCATGAAAACAAATTTAAGTTAAATATAAACAGAGAGAATTAAAATAGTTAATTAAATCCTGACTTACTTTATAAGCTAAAAAAATGGAAAATGCTCTTAGTTTTCCTTTGCACTCCACAAAGTATTTAAAATAATATTAAAACATTTTATTCATTTAAGATGAAATAAATAACCCAACAATTAATGAACTTTTAATATCATAAATTCCTTTGAAAATATTTGGTGAAAATGATAAACGTTGTTAAGCTCATTACTGCAGCGGGTCGTTTTTACATTATATCTTTTTTCTGATTATCCTAATTTCGGGGAGGGGGTATCGCAGTAACTTACAGTATGTCGTCAGAAAAAAATATTAATTAGTTTAAAATCCTGTTGATTAAAATAAGATTTGAAATAAGTTGATTAAAATAAGATTTGAAATAAGTTGATTAAAATAAGATTTGAAATAAGTTGATTAAAATAAGATTTGAAATAAGTTGATTAAAATAAGATTTGAAATAAGTTGATTAAAATAAGATTTGAAGTAAGTTGATTAAAATAAGATTTGAAATAAGTAGATTAAAATAAGATTTGAAATAAGTTGATTAAAATAAGATTTGAAATAAGTTGATTAAAATAAGATTTGAAATAAGTTGATTAAAATAAGATTTTTAAGAGAATTGCCTTTGCGGAAAGGCATTTTTATCCTGACCTGTATCACTATGTTTAATAAATTTGACACTTAGGCCACATGCTTCTTAGGCGAAGTGAAATATTAGGCTAACAGTTATAGTTTGAAATTCAGTGAAGACAAAACACAAATTATTACCTTTGCTAAGATTAAGAAAAAAAATTGCAAGAGCAGCATGAATAAAAATGGATCGACCTTAAAAATTTAAGGATTCATAAATACTTTGGGGTTATTCTGGTCTCAAACTTGACCTGGATGTTACACTTAGAAGACGTTAGGGTTAAAATTCAAGTATTTGATCAAATAATTAGAAGATATGCTAGAGCAATAGGGGATTGAGGTATTATTATTTTTATTACTTTTATTGGATTTTTACTTAAAAATCTTAATAGTACTTTGTTTTTATTGGTTTTAATCCTTTATATCTTTATGATATTCTTTGATTCTCGGCTATTTTTAAATTGCTTAAATACTTTTATCCTTTAACTTATTGATTCGATTTTACGTTTCATGTAGACGTTTTGTTTGAGTCTGATCCAATCATACTATTCAGTCTGGAATTCCACATGTTTTTCTTTTCCTGTAAATCAGATTTTGTGGTTTTTGGTGGAGTCAGCATTTGTAACACTCTTAATACTAAGAAAAAAATTTCCACTATTGTCGTTCTAATAGTAATATTCATAGAATGTTTTGCTCGCAGCTTCCACTCGCAGCACGTCTTGAATGTAAATGATCCATGAAAAATATTTTGATGTCAAATTTAATAATGCTTTGTTGTTGTAATTATTATGCCTATTTTTTGACATTGGATTCAAAATTTGATTATTTGATTTTAATAAACGCCAAGGGGGAAACTCCGACGGGACGTGGCAATGGAAATCTGCGCCTCCTCACTTGAGGGACCTATCGTAGAAGCAAGTTAAATTTTTCCGTGTGCCACTATTTGGGGTAGTTCGGGGTTTAAAACTTCCTTGCATTTATTAGGCCAAGAAGTGTTGCTATTTTGCCGTAGTTTATTATCGCTTTATTTAAGGGTTTTAAGGTATTATATGGTAAGGGCTGACAATAAGTTTCGTCTCGTAAACTGTATTGATTGTGTCGGCTTCATTAATCGTTGAAAAAAGCCAGCGCGCAAATGGGATAAAATTAGCTAAATAACTGCTGGGGAAAAAATATCTAATTTTTTTTTACTTGTTTTTCACTTTAAAATTCAGTAATTTTTCTTGTTTTTCTCTTTAAGTTTCCGGCGGCTTGTTTGATCTAATTTTTTCTGTCTTTATTAGGTTTCTTTCGTGAGACTTAGTTTTTAGCAATGTCTGATTTCGTTAAAATGAGTTTATGACATACTGCTAGAATTTTCATTCTGAAATTACGGTAAAATAACCGGCAGCAATCTGTCCATCTGATTAACCATAAAGTTTATGGTTAATATGATGGAAAAAATGGAGAAATTACCTTAACTACCTTTGTTTTGAAACCTGTAAATTTCCGTTACAGTTTCGAAACCGTTTACACCTGGTACGGTTAAGAAACCTTGAATACAAAACTATACGGTTTTGAAACCATTTACGACTAGCATAGTTTCTAAACCATAAAAATGAAACTTAAAAGGATTGTGGGTGTTGAGCTATTTATGCGTGAATGATAGTTTCGTATTCTTTTGTACAGGGTCACCGATTGAAGATTGCAAGAAACTCGCAACACTTCATGCATTGGAGGAATGGTAGAAAAATTGTAATATCAAGGCTGGGAATCAAACTCCTGTTCAGCCGGTCATAAGATTGACCAATTAGCCCTTTTAGCTTCCGTATGTAGCCACATAGAACAAAAGGGCTTTATAAGGTATATCTAGTTGGCGTGAATAGAATTCTTGCTGCTGAACCATATTTGTAAAAAACAATCACTAACGTTTTTCCCCCTCACATTTAACAGTTTAAACACCCTTTTTATTTGTAAATTTGACTGTTTTGGTTGAATATTGAAAAACAACAATTAAATAAATTGCTATTTTACCATTTTTCTGAGAAGTTTCTAACAGTGCGTTGCTATATATTAATATCTCTATATATTTAATAACGCTGTCTGAGTTCGATATTATGAGTTTATAATATTGTTCAATTTAGTTTTTTGGGTTTATAGCTCAGTTTCATGTCAATATTTACAATTAACAGCATTGGTAACGTTATTCTGAGTTTATAACACTGATTTTTCTTTTTGTCCTGAGTTCGTAACACTGCTTAATATAATTATCTTGTGTGCGTAATTTCGTTTATTACTTACCATTAAACTATATAATTCATAAAACTTTATATTCCACTTATTTTTGTAAATCTTTTAAATTATTTTGAAATAAGGCTCACATAAGTTAAACATATTTCCATACAAAAAATACCTTACATTTTTAGTTTATATTCGAGATTTAAAAAAAAAAGATTTATTGTTAAACATTCCATTGTCAGCTGCGGCTTTTACTGTTTCACAATTCAATAGCTAGGAATTTACTTTGAGAATCCACATTAAATAAGGATTTTTTTCGTATCCATTTAGTAAATTTCATTACAAATTTAATGAAATCTAAATGAAATAAATGGAAAATAATACTCAAAGCATTTATGTGGGTGTTACATTTTAATACATTATCTCAAAGATATAATTTCGATTTTTTGTCTCTCTTTTGTCAATGGATGATATTGTTAAATGCTTTATTTAACAGAAACTTTATCATAGTAATTGGATTCCAATTAATTGCCAATGGATCTTTTATATTTAAGCGGCGTCATGGGAAATTTTGAATGAGAATTACGGAATTATTCTTTATTCCCTCTTTGTTGTTAGTGTTTTCTTTTAATTTTTTTTTTTTTGTTTAAGTATTCGTTTTTAACTTTGAATTCCCGGAAATTCTAATGGATATTCTTTGATATTTTGTTGTAAGTTATTACTCTTTTATTTCTTTATACACAGTGATAATTAACATATATTTGCTTGCAATAACAATAAACTTAAATGTATTACATTACCTAATCAAATATTCATTTATTCAAGTATGTAAATGATTTTATTTATTTACTAGTATTAAGTAGAGCACTTAATTTATTAACAATAAATATTAAAATTTTAAATTATTTAAGTACGTTAATGGCGTTTGCATACGTTTTATCTTGACAATTCTTGACTGTTTTATGTATTTTATTTTATTTCATAACCGTTGTTGAACAGCCTACTCAATTTTGGGTTTATAACTACTGATGTTCAGATCCGTAGCCTTGTAATTTTGAACCCGATTCAGAAAACAAGGGAACTTCTGGATCAAGTATTGGGAGAAATTTTTATGGGGGACTTTTTGATGGAACTAACCCGCATATGGAGAGGAAAACCATGAAAACCTCACATGGTTAGCCTGACGGCAAGGGGACTCTAACCCATGATCCATCTACCACTGAGGGTATTTTTTATAATATCTTTGCTTGCGATCTCCGAGGTCTGTGGTCCCGCAGTAGACTGATCGTTAAGACACGGTTCCCAGCAGATCACCGAAGTCAAGCATCACTGGCTACGGTCAGTGTGCGGATGGGTGACCACTTGGATAAGTCTGCGTAGGGACCAAGGACGTGCGGTATAGGTCCTGGTTAAACTGTTCTACCGTAAAGTGCTCGACTTCGCGTGCAGGTCGTTGGGATGCCTAAGCGGGGGTGCCATCCCCTCTGCAGAGGATCATCCTCAGGGATGTTTCTCAGACCGTCGCCAATAGCCCATTGTGCATCTCTAGTGCGACGTAAATGAACTACAACAACCGAGATCTGTGTGCGGCGTGACGTCATGAGGAGGGAAATCGTAGCTTCAGCTCTAAGAGAGGAATGAACTAGCCTATCTTTCTTCTCTTTAGCCCTGGGTTCACCACCAAGGCAAACACTCTATTCCCTGAACCACCACGGCTCCAATGTTATGTATTGACTAATGGAGCACTTCGGTGTTGCATTTTGTCTTACACCAGGAGAGCTGGGGTTAGTGAGTTCAATCCTAGTATCCTATAAAGCAACTGGCGTGTATACGCAGAAGGTGCGCATTAAATCTGTTGTGGCCGAAAGTCATCTCGTTATTTGTGGTGTGGAAGTTTAGAGAGTGGGTTACCAGCTCAGGCGCTGTCCCAGTCGCCTGAACAGGTTCAAAATTACGTGACATTCCCATAATGGCCGTTAAAAGAGGTGCTTGATCACGGCTAGATAATAATGATGCATTGACTTGTATTTATAGCTAAATTTAGCATAATGGCCTGTTTGATTAATAAATAAAACCGAAATTAAACTTATTAACGAAATTTTTATTTACTTTCTAGAAAATTTCATTTAAGAATACACTTTAATTTATAGCTTAATGCAGAAAACTTTTAATTTCATAATTATTATATTGAATAAACTATGTATTCAATAAACAATGTATTCAATAATTGAAATATGTCAGTCATGTTTTCTTTTATTCAGATGTTTCTAAAAATTCTTATTAATACATTGAGTTTGTTAATCGCTTAATTCAGCATAAGGATTAATTTGATTTATATACCTAAAACTCATTCCATTTCAATTGCACCATAATTAAAATTTAAAAAAATCTTTTTGCCGTCATGTTTAAGAGATTTTTTTGTGAACAAGTGGCATTTTTTGACATAAAAAATGAATAAAACATTATTTTCAAATTTTTTGGATCAAAACTACGATAAGCGAGTTTAGATTTTGAAATTGAATTAAATTTAACAAAATGACGTAAAAAGTGGCTGATATGTTGTTAACGACACAAACCTCTTTATTTATGAGTCTTAATTTTGGTGTCAAAAGAGAAAAAAAAGTGAGAACTATGTAAGTAAATTACTAAAATGTTGGAAATATATTTTTAAGTACGTAAAATAGTTTTTGAAATAATATTTTGAGAAATTTTTTGACAAGTTTTAATAATGATTTTAAAGGGAAATCACAACTTTTACCACAATTTCTACAAAAAGTTTTCCTCAATTTCAATCCTTATGATTTTTTGGCATAAATTAAGATTTCTAGAGTATCAAAAACAATAGTGATTTTAATAAAATTAATTAAATCCTTCTAATTTTACAAACTATACATTTTTTATATATTTTTTTTATATATTTATATTGCAAAGTTAATATTTTAGCTTAAAAACACTTTTTATTTTTTTCAAACACGAAAAAAACACCTTTTTGATTTAAATAGAAATGTATATTTAACTCAATTGAAAAAAAAAATTAAGACCGAGAAACTTTCATTTTTCACTCTCAAAATATCTTAAAATATTTTGGCTAAAAACCACATTTTATTTTTTTATGACAAAATAGACACATTCCCACATAAGCAATTCTTGATGTTTTATTTATTTATTATTTTTTTTACATTGAAATGTATATAAATCAAATCGTTAGGTGTAAATTGAATGGGGTTATAAAAAACTAAAAGGTAAAATAAACTACATACTTTTAGAACTTTATTATAAAAATAGCAACATACTTACAAATCTTAACTAAATCCCCAAAGTATCAAATACGCAAGCAAAGAATATAAAAGTGAATCGGGGCCGTTTCAAAAGTATTTCATTCTTTCATCTCATGACCGACGGATCAAGTACTAGCGTTGACGCCACAAAAGTTACTCCATTCCGTTCAACTCGTTAAAAGTTTCCAGTGCTCTGCGTTTCCCAATTCGTAGCCCTAGATTGTTTGAATCCGATACTCTAACTCACGAATAGATGGCAGCACCATAAACCTGCTTAACACAAAAAGTCTAGTATTTCCCATCTCTTATGATAAGCAAAACGACAAGATAAACAAATTAGCCACAATCCACGGTTCATACCTAACGAAAAGCTTAGTACCAATGTCCAGTTCAATTTTTTTTTACGGTTTTGAAACCATTATAGTTGTAAATGGTTAAAAACTGTACAGTTTAATAATCATGGTTTTTTTAACCATACTAGTCGTCAGCGGTTTCATAACAGTAAACGTGAAAAAGGTTCTTTACCGTAAACTTTACGGTTAATTGGATCGATAAGTTGTTGCTGGTTATTTAACCGTGATATTAGAAACAAAATACTAACAGTGTACTATAGTAAGTTTACAGAAAGGACCTCATTGCGAAGAAACTAATAAAGTTTTTTTAAGTAAAAAAAAAAAAACAATACATCCCATTTTTCAGTACATCAAATGCGGAACATGCATCGTATCGCTTAGTCAATTAATTATAATGATAACAAAATAATTTTAAGCGAAAATAAAAAGTTGAAGAATTTGTATTAAAAAAAAAACTGTGTAAACCTGCCTTGGTTTCTGCGACTCTAAAAAATAGAATTTAGAAGCAAACAAAATTACAAAACTTATCTTGCCACGATCAAATCAAAATTTCATTAAATTTGATGGCATTCCAAAAAATCATTATTTCTTTTAAAAACAAATAATATTTGAAGTTAATCTAGCTTCCTATTTTTATAGATAATATTTTAGAACGTCTCTTTTTCTTTCATATATGTAATTGGAAAAAGTTTTATTTAAGTATTATTTCTCCTTGAGTCAATTTTCATGCCAAATATTAATATTTTGTCTGTAAAAATATTCCGAACATGTATTCTGAGATATTTATTTTGTTGTAGTATTATCGTTGTGATTTAATAAATCAGAATAACATATACGTTTATTATAATTTATTATTAATAGAAGTAATTTTTTTGAAAGTTTGATTTAATTTTTTAAATGTTTTTAAGTTATGGAAATTAATGTTAAAAAACTGATATTATTGAAAAAATATTCTTTTCATTAGTGTTGGTTTATTTTACTTTCTTTCTCAACTGATTGATAACCTTGATCAATAACTATAAAATTGGTTAAATTTTGTAGATAGAATAATATATTTATTTTGTTGATAGACTAATACTTGTCAAATTAATACATTTGCTATAGTAGATAGTAAAAAGAATGTCCTGAATATTTTTATAAGTTTCATAGCTATAAAATGCTTAACGAATGTTTCATGCAATTTTTTGATAGCTTCATATTAAAGCAAACAAAGTTGCACATATAATTATTAACTAAATATAATGTAATGGAACCTATTTGTTTCTCAGCAACTTTTGAATTAAATAGAATTTATTATCAATTATCGAATATTTTCTGGTTCTTGGTGCTAAACACTAACACAAACAAGCACTTAAATTAAATGTAAATTTCTACTATGTTTTATCATAAGAAACAAATGTACATAATAATAACATAAATTGTTTTAGGCCGAATCACAGCTCATTATTCGGCCATTTTAAAGTTTCGGCATCGTGGCCGACTTCGTAAAATAATATTAAAATTTCCAATATTACACCGCTTTTAACTATGAATTTCTAGAATCTGAATGACATTAGTTGCTAAATAATGAAATAGAAAGCATCTTACATTTAACTTATTAGATTTTATAATAATAACAGCCAACAAGTACGCCATCATGCGGCCCGTCGCCAAAACAATAACAAACAAATCATATAGCAGTGTTGCCAGATGCAGATAACGAAGGTAAGCAGAAACTGAGTTTTAATAGTTGAAGCACAACTCAGTAGTTTAATGAGCTTGCAAAACGAAAACTGAAGTAACTGAATACGAAGTCCAATTAAATCTTTTTTTTCTGATTCTAAAAAATTTTTTCGTTCTAATTATTTTTTATTTATTCTTAATAAACTTAAAGAATTATCTTAAAGAATTATCAAAATATTGAAATGTTTGAAAATAAATAAGGGAAATCAAAATGTATTGAATGATTAATTTTCAACTAATTTGAAAGAGGAAGGGAAAAAACATTGAACATTTTCTTAAAATTTAAGATCACCGCTATGACAAAACAATGGTATGCAACAATATAATGTTGATACTCAAAACAACAAAACACACATTTTAAGATTCATATATTTCCGCAACTAAATGATTTTATGACTTTTAAAGGTTCCATCGTAAAAAATTGAAAATAAAGCTCTCTCTCAATACTCAGACTGTTGGTCATGAAGGCCTTGAACACAGTTATGAACAGTTATGAATGACAGCAATGTGGTGGCATTCAGAGCCTTTAATTCTCAGACAAGATGATACACTTCTCAATCTAAAGTTGGCTGAGCTTCAAACAGACACCGGGATTGTAGAATTGTTGTTTGATTAACAATTTTGCAGAAGATTTTCTTTACGTTCGAAAATTTTCAGTGTTTCTATAACGTTGGGGATGTGGAGAAATAAATAAAAACATTAAAAAAAAAATCCGAATCTTTACCATCTTCTTAGAAAAGTAATACACATAGTATTTGTTTTTATGATTAACATTCACATCTAAAACCAAATATATAGTTTAATTTTGAAAAACCATTTTGCAGACTTTCTAAAACTGAAATGGCAATTGAAGTAACTATTCACGAGACCTAATCATACTCATACATTTTACGAACCTTTTTAATTTTTGACTAATTTCATGCTTTATATTTTTTCTTTATAGTTGTTTCTCATTAAACATGCCTTTCTTAAAGCATTCTAGAAGAAAAAGTATAATGAAAAAAATATTATGTTTTAATTAGGATAAAGTTGGGCTGGATGGTGATTTAATTAAGATAATTACAATCTTATTGAACTTTATGAAAAAGATAATTAATTCATCTTATAGCTGGACATTACATGCTATTAATAAGTACTGAATCACGAATTATTCACAATTCTTCTTTTATGGAAAAAAAAATCTTATTTGAATTACTGGTATTAATTTAAAAGTTTATTTGATTAACACATTTTGTAATCCGCATACACATTTATTTGTTTTTAATAAGTTTAATAATTATCAAACTATTTCTGTTAAATTTACGAAATATCGTATTTATTTAATACAATAAAAATATTTTCATTCACAGCCCACATGCATCATGTTTTTAACCATTTTAAAATACGTAAGAATAAGAAATTATGTAGTATGTAACATTTTGTATGTAAATTTTTATTTTAAAATTTAATTTATGAACTTCGTTCATATATTTACGATATAAAAATTTTGTAATTGTGCAAATTTTAATTTATCTAAAATCCTAATTTCAAATGAAAATTTAATCTAAAAATAAATAATAGAATGCATAAGAATAATTTAAATAAGTATTCATAAGGAACTGTAATTAATTTAGCTTTTTAAAGTTCTTATTTAATTCCCTGTGTCATAGAAAGATGGTATCAATATACGTGCGAAAATGATCTCATTCGCATGGGTCAAATTATTTTCATAAAATTTCATTTTTGGGGGTTTCATTGTATCATTTTATATTTCAAAGACCTTGTTACGGAGGTGAAAAAATAAATAAAAGGATTTTCATTATTATTTAATGTATAAAAGTGAGAAAGATTAATTGAGTCAAATCATAGTTGGAAGCATTTACTATTAAAGCAAGCGATTATAGTATATTAACTTATTAGATATATGGTTGTTTATATGGTAGTAGATAGATGCTTATTTTTTTTCTTCTTCTATTTGCTAAATAACTTCAAAATGATTAATATTTTAATTTGTTAGTTTGTTTTTAACTTAGCTAAATTTAGAACCATGGTGATTCATGATTTTTTTCATTAATCTGAAATATTATGAAATACTTTTTAAGTTTTCTAATTATTCAAAAGGTGTATAACCATCCTAACACGCAGCAGTGACGCACGGACCCTCAGAAATTAAACATTACTAAGTTAAACCCTAATTCTTTGTAATTTTTTTTTCTCATAGTATTTTTTCCCCACCTCATTTTCGTCTCAATTTTTCGTTTGTGATATTTTATTTATTTATATTTTAATAGTATGCTTTAACCGTGCTATTTTATTACAAAAACTATAATCATGCTCTTATTCCCAAATCCCATTCTATTTGATAAATTTTTTATAATAATTAAAAAGGAGCTTTAGATAAACAGATATACGTACTGTTTTCATAATGCATTAACCCCTTGTACTACGCTGAAATTCGGAACAAGCCGTGCCTAACAAATGCTTTTTTTTTTTAAAAAAAAAGGTTTTTAAAAATATTAACGAAATAACGAAAACCAAAATCTAAAGGCTCCATACATTCCCTCCAGATTATGTAACTCAGTTTTTCCTTTAGAAGGTGAGTAAAAAGGTGTCTGTCTTTTTCAAACTTAAACCTTTGGGAGTTGGGGTTGTCTTGTAAATAATAGGTTCGTCATGGGTTCCAACTCAGTTAATTCAAACTATCTATAAAAGGTTCTTTATTTACCGTATATAACGTTCACATGGGTACGTTTTCTCAAAATAAAAATAAACATATATTTTTTTTCCATTGAAACTTTAAATGTTCCATTGCAATTATTTTATTGCAAATTCACAATAATACTTTTCATAAAACATTGTTACAGCAACTGATGCTAGAATTTATCAAAAAATTATCTATATTTTCTAAAGGAGCCATTCAAATATTGCGTAAACACGTAAAGGAAGTTTGTGATTCGCTTACTTTTACTGACGAGTGTGAGGGTGTGCCAATAATTAACGAAACGTTCGTAGTATTTGAATGCCCCCAAAGAAATTATCTTCGAAAGAAATTTTGGCGGCCTCTTGAATTGAAATATAGATGTACATATGGATTTGGTGTAAAGTTTAAATAAAAAAGTGAGCCTCATCAATTCTAATGATCACACAAAAAAAGCTTTACCAAATACTATTGCGCAGCTTGAAGAATAATGCTTCTAACTCAATCTAATCTAATCTATATGAACTCTATTTGTAGAAGAAATTAAGAAATTTCTGGAAAAAAAAGAACTCAAATGTTCCATAATGGAGACATTGCATCGAAAGATCTATATTGAGTTAGAGGTTAATACAGAAAGATATCAAAAGGAGTAGATTAACTAAGAGCTTTCCTCGAAAAACAAATAAGAATTTGACAAAAAGTTTCAAGTCGGAACTAAAAATCAAAATAATAGTAAAAGTGCTATATGAGTAATGAATTAGATAAAGAAAGAAAATATGTTATGAACAACATCACAGTTTTTGCATTTTTTTCCCCTTCTAGTTTTTTCGCTTATCGTTATTTTTAATGTAATGTCTGTTTACTTAATGTCTGTTTATGACTTTTTTATTTGTCTGTCTAGGATATCCATTGGAACTGGTTATATGCCCCAAGATGCTTTAGGGAATACAGCTTATCAGTATATTCATAGTTCACATGTGCCAATATCTCTGTTTGCTTAAGAAGCTAGTAAGTCATTTATTTCAACTCGTTTAATAAACCTTATGGCTTTTCCTAATTTCATTTTTTGATTGGAAAGGCAGATTTTTTTTTAAAACTAACATCGGATACACGCTGATAACACCGGATTCGTGTTGATTTTCTCTTTCTTTTGCAACAAGTTTGGAAAGATTTTGCTGCAGAGAAATGGCATCAAATAAAATCTATTCATCAATAAAAAATATTATCGATATTAAAGGGCTCTTTGAAACCATTAAATATTATCGTTATTATATTTCAATATTTATTAGCTTTTCTTACACTGATAAGATAAAGAATTTCCATTTTAATGCGAGAGCAGGTAAAAAGAACAAACAGTAGAAAGGGCAATTCTTTCGGATCAAATGTGTTTAGCGCCCTGCAACGATAATAGACTTAATTTGTTGACGATTTGTATGTTACTAAAAGTTTATCTATTTATATTATTGGTCATAATGATTCTGTTTATTATTTTTCTCCAGTTCATAAATTCAATAATTATCTGTGTGAAGTTCTTTCTTACTTTTAAATCTGAAAACTAGCTCGTTATATATTTTACAGATTGTGGTATCGTAAATAAGAAAAATAAACAGCACTCAGAAATATATTATTTCTAAATATATAAAAATTATTCTTCTATTTTTATTTGTCTTTAAATTTGCTTTTATATTGAATAAAGTTATATACTTCTCATTTACCTTGAATCTTTTAAAATTAATGTAGATGAATACAATAAAAATATCCGATAATCATTTGACAGAAAAATTACTTCCATCATGCATGTCATCTACTAATATTAATGTGAGTTTGAAGTAAAAGTTATTTCTATTGATTCATTATTCTAGCAGGGAATTAATAGCTCTTCCCAAAAAACCGTCTATTGAGCTCTTAATATTTTATACAAATTCTCATATGACTAGTTGGTATTATGAATTATATCTTGTCACGATGTTTCTTCACAAATGCACAATATGAAAATAAAATTCAAAACACGTAAATTTACGCTATCTTGATTTATTAATTTTTATCAAAATATGCAATTTTTTCATTGAAAAAAAAATCAACGTTAGAACTATAAAATATAATTGCATATAATTTTTGCATTTTGGTATTTAAAAAAATCATCCAGGCACTAGTGCGATTGGGACAATCATCTGTTCATTAGTTCTTGTTCATTTTATCTCGTTATTACGAATGTTTTTTTCATTTCTGGAGCTCGTATGTGCATAATTAATTATAAGAACGTAAGAGAGCCGGTCAAATCGCCTCAGGAAAATTATATAAAAATGCTTTTGTTATTGATTGGTGATTTTATTTTATTGATTGGTGATTTCAAATAGCAACCGATCTTTCATAAGCAATTGAAATGATGGTGGTTCATCCTGGGGTCAGACCCGAAATTAACTCGGTCTCATGATAAAGTTTGTTTATATTTTTTTATCACTTCCAAGCTAGAGAAATCAATAACAATATATGTAATCATTGGATCATTAGTGTTGAAATCTTAGATAATTGGATAGTCACCTGATCATAGGAGCCTGATTCAGTTCTTAATAAATTTTTTACTTATCTAACTATATAAAAATCTAATGATGGTTTTGTAGTTTTCCAGTGTTGTCAGTACATTTTTACTTGCCAGAAAATCACATGGTAGGATCCAGTTTTTCCATATCATCTTAATAATTTCCATATTATCTTGGGTGTCATATGCGTGAAATTGATAAAGTCGTAAAAGTATTGTTTTCTTGTAAAATATTTCCCAAATTTAAAGGTTTTTACCTATAAAATTTATTTTTCTTATTTTACTATGCTGTTATTACGTTTCTGATTATTTGATTATTTTATAAATTAAGGGTTTAAAACTAAAAGAGTTGTTCTTTATTATGACGTAATATTTTATGAATTTACCTTTTTACGCTACATTTTAATATAAATTTATTTAAATCAGTGTCTAAATTTAGGCTAAAGCGAAGAATCAGGGGCCCTCTGATATTTGAAAATATGCCCACGTATATATATATATATATATATATATATATATATATATATATATATATATATATATATATATATAATTAACAAGAACCAATAACATAACGGTAAATAGAAATTGTGGTAACCATATGCTGGCAGCCACTTTTAGACTTGACATATTTAGACTTGAAAGGAATATCATGGTAACCAAAAACTGAGTTTCAGCAAAATGTTACAATTGAAATTTGTCGCCAAACCAAGGAGCCCCAAATTCTACACTTTAACCTAAATTTATTACCCATTTTACAATTATTATTTTTTAGTGTGAATTACATTAATATACTATTATAGATTACAAATAAAGAGATCATTTAAATGATTAAGAACTTAACGATCAGCTTCAAACACAATGTACAGATTGTGTTTATCAGCCAGTTTGGCAAGCAAAAATATAAAATTACGTTTATGAACTCATCAAATTTGAAATAATAATTTACCTTTAATTTTAAATGATATTTTGATTACTAGGGAAAATTATTTATGTTTACTAATGGATCTTAATAGAATAATAAGGAAATGTTTGGACGTGAAAAGTAGCGTAAGAAACATAATTTTTTTAGTACATATATATTTTAAGTGAATAATTTCAACTTTTTTAGAAGAAACTGTGTTTTAACATGTTTCTTCTGCATTTTAAAAACTGTTTAGAACTTTGATATTTTATCGCTTGCATTTACATCACAGGTTTGGAATAAAATTCTTCGGACAAGAAAGAAGAATTCTGTAACATGTGCGTCACGTAAAGTTTTTTAATATAGCGTCATAAGTTAAAGTTAATGAGTTATCCAAATTCATATGTTTGGAGCTGGTGGCAAATTTTCGACCTATTTTCGTTTCAATCCGTAGTTTTATGTAGCCATGATTGGCAATTATTGTCCTTAAAATCTACGAAATTTCGTTGCAATTTAAGAATATGTATTATGATATGTTTTTAAAATTTCGGTGAACAGTACGCAAATTAAAAAATGGAACAATGCGTTTTAATGGAAATATATTTTAATGATTTATGGGTCTAGTCTAAATGGGCTAATTAATTTGATCAGACGATACTTTATTAAATTATTACGAAGTCAGACACAAAAACGTAATTTCTGTGAATAAACGTGCCATTTATTGGATTCCCGACTTTCCACATATGGAGGGCAACTTAAATCTGGAAAATATATATTTCCAATAATTTAGACAAGTGAGAGCTCAGAATTTTTGACTTCTTAATGTTAATTTTACTTTTTACGTATATCACCATATCTCTAGAACTATTTAAGAGAGTGGAATGAATTTTTCATAGAATGGAAAAACCCGTTTATCCAATGATTACGTCATGCAAATTATAACTTTGAACTAATAACTTTAAATAACTTTCCAGTTTTTAAAATTGTTTAACTATACATTTTAAATAACTTCATCTATAACTTGTATTTTACTTAATGACAGTCTAAGTCTTTCAGAATTGTAAGGCTTTTATTCGTTTTTAGCAATGTAATTTTAAATAACAAATTAAAAAATTTCATAAAAATTTGCCGAATAGTTTCTGAATAATATAGCCTGAAGTACCGTATTTTTATATATCCATTTCTCAAAAGCCATTCAAACGATTTCTTTCAAATGTTGGATTTCATCTGTTAAAAGTATACAATTTAAATTAATGTAAGTATTTGTGTATCTTACAGTTCAAAACTTTTTAAACCATTAAGCTATAAGAAACTTTACTTAAATCTTGATAGTAAAATATCAAAATCTTTCGATGAAAAGGCATGTTTATTCTGAGAAAATACATTTTTATATCTGATTTTACTATAAAATATAAAATTCTTAACATAAATAGCATATGTAAGGTAAGTTCCTAGAATAATTAAGATTGTATTTTAGAACTACAGAATCCCATCATTTGGCAAAAGTAATTAAAGTCTTCTGATTTTGAGTACAATACATTTTTGTACTTTTTTGAAGACTGTTTAAACCAATCCATATAATTTTGCCTAAAAATACTCTAAAAATGATCAGTTTATTGTACATTTATATTTTATTTCACTCTTTTTTTGTAGTTAAACAAAAAATTTTTACATACCTTTAAAACATCCATATAAAACATTTGTACAAAAATACATTTTTTAATATAATTACTCCTTTTAATCGGGAAGACGAAATTTAAAAACTTTCTGATTGCAACGCAACTTGTTAAGCTAATTGACTTATTGAATTAACTAAATGAATAAGGCAATAATTGACGATTAAATGAAGCACTACATGTAGTGGATAAATTAATTGGATGAATTGAATTGTTATAATATATATATATATATATATATATATATATATATATATATATATATATATATATATATATATATATATATATATATATATATATATATATATATATATACATATATATATATATATATATATATATATATATATATATATATATATATATATATATATATATCCAATTTTTCTATTCGTTGTTGGAAAGATAGATATGAATTTCAACTTTTAATTTATAAAATTTGAAATTAAATATTTATCGTTTTATCGACTACTTATGATTTTATTTAATAAAATAAGTTAATAGGTTTATATCAACCATAAATTAATTGTTTTATTTTATTAGAAAAGTGCTTCTTTTTTATTATCCCTTTTCTAATTCATATATATTGAATTCGTTACCGAAAAAAATCGACATATTAAGTTTTCAAAACATAAAACAGTATTTAAGTAACTTTCCTTTTATTTTAAACTTGAGTAATTTTTTTTAAATTTCCTTTGAAGACTAAAAGCTCAGTAAATTTTAAGCTATAAAAGCTTCATAAGAATATTTAAGTTATTGAAAGGATTTTTGTACAAAATACCTCTTTTTCATTAGAAATAAAGGGCTTTTATCTTCTACGGCAATTTTACTAGAATAAATTCGCTCTCTAAGAATGGATTGGTATAAAATTTATGCATATTTTATAACGGAGGTAAAAATATTTTTATAAACGATACAATTTTTTGACATATTTTAAAGCAAAAATATCACTTTTGTTTTATATAACAAAAACCTGTCATATTTAATCCATCCTAGATCCATTTTTTAGTGGTTTTTGTTACATAGATCATTTTATATGAAGTGTGTTACACGTACTAGAAAAAAACAAAAATAAATACATTGACAATACAGTTATTAAACTAGAAATAACTGCCTAAATGAGAAGAAAACAAAATAATTTCAGTATCTTTCATTTCATTACATTTTGAATTGCATTTTAAAATTTAATACATTTAAAATAAAATAAAAAAGTAAAGGAATGTGAAGATATATTTATCAACTTAAAGATTTGTATGTTAAACAATTTCTAAAGCCACATTATACTACACTTTTTTCTTCACTTTACTCTTACATATCTTTCCGCATATGGTTCATTTTTGTCCCTTTTCCCGTGATATTAGATATATAATGTACCGAGTTAAGCTGAGAAGAGTAGTTTTTTTTTATAGCATAAAAAAAAAAACTTCACCATATAACATTTTAAATTCCTATAAAAAGAAAAAAAATTCCGATAAGTTCCGAAAATTGTATGCTCTTTTCTTGATCTCTTTGTTTCTATTGTAATTCCTTGTATTGTTATTCGTTGTATTGTTTTTAAAAGATCGATATTTTCAAAACTCTTACAAACTCCTTCTCTTTAAAAAACTTTTCTTTGGTAATACAAGTGAAAAGCTTTTCTTTTCACTAAGTATAATATTTACGTTTCAAATTTTATTACTAAAACTTTAAGTAAATTAAATTCTTTACGAGTTATTTTTTCCACTTTTTTTTTCAAAGTAAATCATAAATATGAATAAGTAAATAAAACTAAACTTGTATAAAATACCAATAAAAAAAAACATTATTTACATGTACCTTCCCATCAATTAACTATTGTCTGATTTTAATTAAGAGCCCAAAGATGCTCTACTAAAACTATCTGCATTCTTATACTTAGGGCCAGCTCTATGCTGAATTTTGAAACTAGCGCTTCTAGCGCCCAGCTCTTAAAGTCTGTTATTTGAACTAGCATTTGTTTTCAGCCAGTTTAACTAGTGATGATCTGTCTGAATAGTAAACTTTTGCCCATGCAAATAGCGTTATAACTTTTTGATAGCAAAGAATGTGCCAGCATAATCTAATGCTAGCACTTTCTTTTTCCGTTGTACATTATTTTTTTCGGGTTCTCTAAATGTTTTACTGAAATGTACTATGGGATGTCCATGGCCTTCACTAGCTAGTTGTGTTAGTACCATACCCACACCAATTTCAAAAACATCAGTTTGCAACAGTAATTCCTATTCATAATTAGGTGAGGGTTTAACGTGTCAAGTTATTAGCGCCACTAGTACAAAGGACATTGGTATTTTTCGACTATAATAGCCTGCTAGTATCAAAAATGCTTTCATTTGAGTCTTAGTCGCATGTGCAAGGAATTCGGTTACTGTTCGTATCTTTGTATCGGATAGTTTTTTATATATGTCCTAGATAAAGAACATGATCCTTCGAAAATTGACATTTTAAAGGTTTCTTGGAATTGTCCCGCCTCTGAAATCTGCTGCAATACACACACCAGAAGTTCTAAATGGAACTTTCAGACACCCGAGTAAATTGCTATATCATCAAGATAAGTTACTGCGAATTCTCCCAAACCGTTAGTAGTCGTTCTATTAATTTTCTTAAAGAATAACTTCATTCATTAACCCAAATGGATGTCATAATGGTCTGTAGGTCCTGAAACTGGTAACAAAAGCAGTTGTTCTTTGAGCATTTGAACTAAGTTCAATCTGCTAATAGCCCTTGGCAAATTCTAAAAGGATGATAAATTTTGTCTTGACTACTTCTTCGATCCTGTCATCTGTGTTTGGAAGTGGGAAATATTGTATCACTTTTATTTCTTTATGATAATTAGAATGAGATTTAGATAAATAGATACGGCGTACTGTTTTCATAATGCATTACTAAAATAAAATTTTACTTGAGTGGATGGTTTTGGATGTTAGGTTAGATTCAAAAATTTCAAAAAGCAGAGGAAAACTTTCAAAAATTGTTTTGTACAAAAGCCGACGGAAGGCAAAAGTTAATGAAGCTTGTGATCGGCTGAGAAACCACGATGTTTCAAAAATGTGAAAGGTTTATCTACCGATCACGGGCGTCGGAACAATGAAGGTTCGAGGGGTTCAGACCCACCCTCCCCCAATAATAGGAAAGCCAAGATTCATTATTTTGAGAAAATATTTCTGTTTTGTTTTATATCTTTCACTTTCTTTTTTTTCTCCTCTCTCTCCCTTTTATTTTTGCATAGTGCAACTTATAATTAAACAAAAAATACACAAAAAACGCACTGAATAAAAAAAAATAAAACAAGTGTTTAGAAAACTAAAAGTCACTGTTATCCTTTCCTTCAATAAGCAATAAAACGCTCTTTTCAACATTATTTTTCTCCATGCTCTTTTAACTGATAAAGATTGATTCTAATTCATTAACTTTCAAACTCACCCACAGAGAGAGTTATTTGATGCCTCAAAAATAGCTGCCTCAGTTTACGCTGTGCGAAAATGTTCTTTACATTTTGAAATTTTCTTTATTGTATTTATGGCCCTGAGCCCTTTTTCCTCTTTTTAAAATGTTGGATTTCGACAGAACCATCTCTTTGTTGGCTATCTATTCATAAATTGTCTCAAGCAGGCAATTATCTAGAATTTCTAGGAAAACAAATACATTAAGTTTTCTTTGATTTAAATAGGAGGGGAGATTTTCTATTTTTTGGTGATTTTGTCAAGAGACTTTCTCTGGCATATAATCATGCTAACTCTTCTCTTATTAAGCGCTTTCTCAAAACTTCCACCATCATTAAATTAGCTATTTCCAGTTCAAAAGTTTGATAAATATGAATATTTTGTTTACTTTAATTTTGTTTAATTAATTGTTTTAACTTAAATATTTTTTTTTCTTTTTTTGTTGATCAGTTTGACAATTTACTCGAAATATTTTTTATTTGATTATTTTACATTTTATCATTTTCTAAATAAATTGTGCCATCAAGCACTCCAGTTCTTATTAAAGTTTGTCTTTGGATAACAAGATCTCATGAAAACTCCATTTCTTGAAAAGTAAGCATATGTTTGTATTAAATCATTAAATACATTTATAATTGTGCTTTTATGCATTGTAAGAATTCTTTTATGCTTTATAGCTCGTGCATCAAATTTATTTATATGGTTCATTAGTTCATGATTTTACCTTTCATTGTTTGTGCATGGATTTATTTTCAATGCATGTTCTTATTTTATATTTATGAAATCATTGTAACTTTTAAATTTTTAAAATTATAAATCAAAACTTAGGATTTTTATGACTTTTCAATAATTTTGTTTTCATTCATTAATTGAATGTCACGTTCAATTTTATGAAAAAATTCACATATAATTTAATGAAAAAACTTATATAAATAAATTTATATAAATATTGATAATTTTAATCCTAATACAAAAAACTTAACAACTACTTACATTCTAATTAATTAAAAGAACGAAGAAATATTTTAAATGCAAAGGTAATGCAATAAAAAATATCCACATGATTTTATTATACTCGGTAACAAAAACTGCAATAAAAATATATTTTTAAGAATGGGATAATTTGTTAGACTTAATTTATTGTATGAGTGTATTAAGCGTTCTTCTAGTAGTTTTATTAATTTTGTTTATATCAAAATAATATAGGAAAATCTAAGTAACTATTTTGTGCTGATTAACATTTTCAGAACTTCATAATTCAAGAACTTCATATTCTTTCATTAACTTTCTGATTTAAAGGTATTAATTTTTTTTAAATTTTTATACTGAAACTATAAATACTGCTGATGGAGGAAGAAAATGAGAGTTCTATGTGTTGTCTTTTTTATTTCTTTGTGCAAATTTATATAAAGTTTTTATGGTTGCCAAAATGGACCATGTGATCCAAGAAAACCGAACTATCTCATCTTATCTGTTTCTTTTCTTGTGAATAATAAAAAGGCAAATATATTAAATAAAATATGCATAAAAATTATTCCGACCACCATGATTATAAATTATCATTTCTTTAAAATATGAATACTAGTTCTGTCAATCAATTGAATAAATTTCTTTTCTTTTTTAAACACAACAATTTCCATTTTTGAAACTAAGCAAGTTTTACCGGAGAACTCGACGAGAAAAAACGCTAAACTTTAAACTGCTTTAATATTTTTAAATTAAGCTCTTTTTTGCAGTTCAGAGTTTTATATAAATTATTTTTAGTCATGAATCAAGATACTCTTTACTGTAATCAATGTTTAAGATAGTTATTCTAATATTTTTTTATTGTTCAATTTTAAGAGCTTGCTGACTACATTCGTTGATCTTGATCTACATATCTTTATCATCGCAATAGTATGACTAGTCATTCCTGTTTGAGAAAAAGCTTCAATCTGTTTTTTTTAATGATAATGATATGAATACTGCTGATGGAGGAAGAAAATGAGAGTTCTATGTGTTGTCTTTTTTATTTCTTTGTGCAAATTTATATAAAGTTTTTATGGTTGCCAAAATGGACCATGTGATCCTCTTAAAATCATTCAATCATTCGAAAAATCATTTTGTTTCTGAATCAATCCTCCTGTATGGGAAAGCCCCCATATGAAGCTGCGATGCATGTTAGTGTATCCCCATTTTTCATTTGTTTACGTTTATCAAGGATATAGACATTGAAACTTATTTTACGTTTGTTTCTAATAATTTACATTAGGGTCTAGGCCATTCATGACATACATCATTAGTATACAAAAAACAATCTCTGTTCAGATTTTTCAGCGTAAATGGAGGCATTGGTCTGCGGATTAATGAGTAATTTTTATCTTGGATAATTATTATTTTTATTCGAAATGCCTTTATCGTAAAGGAATGCCTGCTGAGGAGAACCTTTACGTTTATTCCTTTTTATAATTCTTTACGTTTCTAGTTTTTAATGTTAATAATTATACTAATAGATTTACTATATTCTTCCAGTTTGGATAGTACGAATTCGAAGAAACCAAAATAATAAATGTTTTCTTGTTTTGAACTTTGAGAAATTGAAAGTGCTCAAGAAGGCATCTTATATATATGTAAAAATTTTTACAATACAATTCGTACAATATTTGTGTACAAATCACTAGTTTTGTTTTGTACCTCTGATTGAAGTCTTTATATATATTGTTTAATTTTGCATTTTTTATATTTTAAAATTTTTTAATTTGTTACTAACATAACTAATAAGTTAATTTTGCAAAATATGCAAGTTTATGGTCTGACGCGCAAAAGACCCATTTATTTTTGTTTGAATTGTTAAGTTATTAATTATTACTATCGAAATAATTTAGTCTAATTTCAAGCATTTTAATAATTTTAGTTAATAGATTCCTTTTGAATAAATTGTTACAAAAAAATTCATAACTTGTTTACATATCTTATTTAATAAACTCTAATGTATTCTACTTGTTTAAAATTGTTTTCAGTTTTCACGAATCAAATAAAATATTTCGTCATTTTATATGATTTTTAACATTTGCTTAATCATTATTTCTTAAAAAAGAATTTTTTTTATGTCTGTCAGCTAAATTAAATATGAATCTCTCTGACTAACTTATGATGTTATTCATCGGATTTTCATTCACTGAATACTTATTTTAACATAGGGGGCTATAACTCAGATATGCTGATTGATTGGTCCATGCGCAAAAACTAGGTAAAGCCAATTTTTTAAGGCATTTTTGAGAGTGGACAATATAGCTATTTCAATGGCTTCATTCTCTCTTGAGTGTAAAATGGCGTGGAGGAAAACTATATATACTTATTGTCGTTTTAAAAAAAATTTTGATCCCCACCAACGGTTTAGAAATTTAGACATAACTTATTCAATATATAATTACCTTGTTCTAAACTGAAGATAAAGTTACAAAATATATTCCAGTAGTTTAAGAAACAGTGATTTAAAAATGATTTAAAAAAAAAATACAACAACATTAAACACCTGATATTAATGAACCATTATTTAATTGGCACACTTATCGAACTTCGGGAATGTAACTTACGAGTTAAAGTAGATAAAGCTTCAGTTGCCAAGTTGGCGACGATCCAACTTGTCAATGAGCGTGCCCGGAATATTATGCGCTTTTAAAATACGTGAAGTCGTCAGGCTATTTTAGAGAAATGGTGCGTGGTAAACAAAAATAATTACAGATTCGTTATTTTCAGCCATAAATATAGATGAGAAACACCTATTTTCATCCGAAGAACATTTTTTCTTTTTTGTAATCGCCGTTTGTCTTCGATTAAATTAGTGATTGAAACAAATTTTACTAATTCATGAAACTCGATTGTTCAAACACGATCGCACGAAAAATAACTTTTTATAATTATTATTTTCATTAACTTAAACATCTCGGGGGCTGCAAGAATTCTATTACAACAGTACTTTTATATTACTATTATCATAGTATTATCATTAGTATTATGTTAGTATATATCAATATTGCAATATATTAGTTACCTATTACCACAGTACCATTAGTAATGTCTATTACTTCAACTCTGATGTCAGTAGCAGTTTGATGATTTTTTTTACGGCCCGAAACAAAGAACCATCCCTTTATATTTAATCATTTCCGAAAATATTTTAAGTTGTAATGTATAAAATTTGCTTCACCATTTTCTATATACTTTTGAGTAGCGTGAACCAAAATTAGAACGAAATTAGTTGAACGATTTTCGAGGAATTAAAATTCAAATGTGAAACTTCACTAAAGATATTTTTTTTAATAACTAATAAATCGAATTCGACTAATTTTTTATTTTGTATTTTACTACACCATTTCAGTGAATGTAAAAAAAAATCATGTAGCTTGTAATTAAAAATTATCGATCCTTATTAAAATCGATAATAAAAAATATTTTTGTGTACGAAATAGTCTTAGTGTATTTTAATTTTGTAAAAGTGTGCAACTTTTTTTTTATTTTGTTCAATTGATTTCAGAGGTATAGACACAAAAAATAAAAATATTATTAAGGAATCTATCTTTCAGCCTTACTTCTTATTATGCAATTAGGGTCAGAACCATAATATTTCAGGCACATGACCGCTCTCCTGGGACTAGAACAACAAATCTAAAAACAGTTCTGTATATTCTGAGGAAGTACGTTATTTTGTTCAGTTTGATAACTTAAATTGCCACTTGCATTATTTAGTTCGCATATTGAAGTGACCTTTTTAAATATTTAGATTGCCACACATCTTATGAAAATCAGATGATTTGCTAAAAAGTTATTCTGGGGTCATTTGCTTTCTACTTTCCCATTTTTGATAAAAGCAATTGATGAAACATTTATACAAATAAATTGAAAAAATTTAAAAAAATTAATTAAAATTTTATATTTCTTTAAAAAATTTTCTTCATTCTGTAAAGGTTTAAATATTATCGATTAAAAAATTTCAAAAACTCTAAATTTAATAATACTCGAACAAATTACCGTATTAATCAAACCGGAAAACAAGAGTTAGTTTATTAGAAACAATTAGTATCTTGTATTTTTATAAAGTTGTGAGAATTTGACGTTTTATTCCTGAAAAATTTGATAATTGTGAAAAAAAAAAGTTTAAAAAAATAGGTTTAGAGTGCAAAATTTAATCTATTTATTAATATTTGTCCAAACAAAATTTAGAATCGATATTTTAATATTATTTACTCTAAAATGGTTTTTGATCATATTCAGTTAATCTAAAATTTGGGAAAACATAGGTTTTTTATAATTTTTGAAAAAAGCACTGTAGCGTGAAGTAAATTGTTAAGTAATTTAAAACTCTTTATTTATATATTTTGTTATATTTTATACATTTAACAGCGATATTTTTACAATTCTATTTCTTCAGTAGCGTGAATTTATTTTTAAATAAAAAGTTGCTTTGTGATTTTATATTCTTTTACTGTTATTTTACACTATATGTACTTTGTTGAAAAGAATGCTTGTGTTGAGTTTCCTTTTATTTTAAATGATAATACAAATTTTGAATTTCGAATGATAAATAATGTAAAATTAGTTTTTTTTTAAAATTAAATTTTTGCAATTTTACTTTTAAATTTTTATTATAAAGCCTGATAAAGATTTAATTTAGAGAATAATAAACAATTTATAAAATGTGAGAATTTAAAAAAAAAACAATTTTGTCTGAAAAAAAAACATACATTGATTTGAAAAATTTTACAATACATTTATAGAATTTTTAGCGACGTGTTTAATATTGATGACAAAGATTATCAAAATTAGTAAAGAATTATAGAAGTTTAGAATATAGAAATTTAGATTATCAAATAGGTTTCAAAAATTCGAATTGATTTTGATAACTTGTTTCGAAATTTTGAGATTTGGTAATATATTTTTAAATAAATTAATCGTAACAGGTATTTTTATGCAAATTTTTTTCGGCTCAATAGATACACGCCTAATTGAATACGTTTTCTTCTATTTTTATATTTCAGAGTTAAAGTTTTATTTTAATGCATATTACATCTAAAAATTTAAATATTGTTGAATTTTACGAAATTGGCAAAACAATTTTACTTCATATTACGAAGCAACAACTGAATAGATATCCTTACTATTTGTACTAGTAAATGTTAGCAGTAATTGTAGTAAGTTTGTTTTATAAGGCAACAAATGTAGCTGTAAATATTGATTTTCCTTCTCAACTTTGACAAATTTTAGTTATCAATGAGCTTTAAATTCATAAAAAGTATTACTAGTTTCTGAATTCTCACAAATATCAGATCAATAAGGTTTATAAACTAAAAAGTGTTACTTTTCTCCGAACACTTATGAATATCAGATCAATAAGCTTTGGAAGCTAAAAATTGTTACCTGTCTCTGAACTCCAGATATCAGACCAATGAGCTTCAGAAGCTAAAAATTGTTACCTTTCTTTAAACTCCAAACATTAGACCAGTAAGCTTCAGAAGCTAAAAATAGTTACCTGTTTTTGAACTCTAGATATAAGACCAATCAGCTTAAGGAGCTAAACATTGTTTCCTGCTTCTGAATTTCAGGCATCAGACCAATGAACTTCAGAGGTTAAAAATTTTTTTCCTCTCTCTGAACTTCAAATATCAGACCAATGAGTTTCAGAAGCTAAAAATTGTTTTCTGTTTCTGAATTCCAGATATCTGACCAATGAGCTTCAGAAGTTAAAAATTGTTTCCTTTCTCTGAACACTGAATATCAGAATAATAAGTTTCAGAAATTGTAATTGTTATTTGTTTATAAAAATTTAATTACTATTGAAATTTAAAAAATTGGCGAAATATTTAATATTAGAATCATGAGCTTCAGCAATTAAAAGTTGTAATCGGTTTCTGAAGTCCCTTAAATACCAAACCAATGAACGTCAGAAACAGAGAAAAGAATTTCTGTACTTGTCTCTGATCATATTATCCATGTACTTGTCTCTGTCATAAATATCATATTAATGAGCTTCAGAGTCTTAAAATGAGACAACTGATTTAGAATATTTATTGCTTTTTACAAGAACATTAGCATTAGAGATATAAATAGTGTGAAATTGTAAAATATACATTACAATAATCTTTAAAAATGGCGCTAAATATGTAAATTATTTTTGGAATGAGCCATTATAATTGAAATTTTAATATTATAGTTTGAACACCAAGTTTTGCATTTGTACGCCAGTTTTGTCGATCAAACAAAATATTAAAAAGGGAATTTTCCATAATTTATGTAGCCCATGTTAAATTAGCACTATTCAGTTAAACATTTCTTAAAGTTTTAAATATGATGTTTTAACTTTTTTTTAATAAAGTACTGTAAATATTGTAATAAAAATAGAGTTCCAAAAGATATTTAAAGAGGCTTTCAAAAATAACTTTTATGTTATTATATTTTTCTTCAAAGCATTCGTGAAATGTTTTAAAGAAATTATTTCAAAAACAGATTAGAAAAATTTTTTTAAAATTGTTTTGCTCTTATAAATAAAGAAATATCTGTAAAGTGACGAATGGATAAATTTATTGAATTATATAAAAAATGTGTAATTTTTTTAAAAAATAATTATGAAAATTGTAAAATGTGTTAAAAAAATAGTGATATTGCTAAAGTAATTTTTATTTTTAAATTTAATTATGTTAGAACAGATGAAGAGATTAAAAATGCATACAGGATAAAAAGCTAAAATATTAATGGAATTTATTATTTAATTTAGTAACTAAAAGAAATAATTTTCAAATTGAAAAAAAATTATTTTAAAGAAAATTTTGCTCTTTACCTGTACAATTGCGCAAATCTTCATTTGTTTCTATGGTAACTGTGCGTTGAATAAAAAGAAAAGAGCCGTGTTTTTCCAGAAACGGAGAAATAAAATTTACATATCTCAAATGCGGGGCAAAGAATTAAGCTAGTTGAAAAAAGTTAAGCAAATAGCAAGAAGAATAAAAATTTAAGTTCTATCAAATTAATGGATGAATTTCGTTTTGTTCTAAACATTTTTAATTCTACTTAATTTTTTTATATAATATGATCTTCACTTAAATGTTATGTTACATAATTTTTCATTGTTAAAAATTTGTTTCGTTTCAATATAAATAAGTACCCATTTCTCTCATTCCCTTAAATGTCTGTTAAATTTCTTCCGATTTTGAATCTTATTATTTCTTAAACCATAATTTTTTTTTAAAACTACAGAAGCAAATACTTAGCTAGGTGAAAATATTTCTTTTTTAAAATGAGCATTTTTGACCGTGACTAAACAGGTGAACACAATTAATTGTATCTAGTTTTAAATAACAGCATTCATTTCTAATAATTCTTTTTTATATTACAGTACCAGAATTCTTATTCATTTGTTATTCTGATTTTTTTCTCTCAATATTATTGATTGAACGAAAGCTTTATATTAACGTGCTGCATGATAATAAAGTCAGTTCTGATGAAAATTGTTTTTCTTTTCGAATTAAAACATTTTACTTCTTTAAAAAAATTATTTTAACCCATTATTATACAGATGAATCCAAATGAATACCGTGTGTTCCTTTTAAATAAATAAACTTGATTTTGGGCTATAATTTGAAGCAAAGGATGAACTAATGGGAATCAAACATTTATATTAAGAAAGTAGATATCCAAACATTTAACAACAGTGATTCATTTCCTGTTTCACCTAGACAGGAAAAAGAAGTAAAAAAGTAGAATCCAATTTTAAACACAATTATTAAGACAAATTTCGATGACAACTTTCGGGAAATAAAGCAGCGTCTCCCTGTTTTGTTTTTTTTCAACGGTAACAAGGACTTTAACTTTAACTACAACTAGTTTTTGTCAACTGTGTGGTTTTATACGAAAATTTTTTTTTTCTATAATAACACAAATTTCTGTCGTAATTTTATTAAGAAAAGTACAGTTATGTAGGTAAATGCAATAAATTGCCATTCTCTCGAACAAAGAACTTTATCTTCCAATTTTTACTGCACCCGAACCATATTTTGGGTTAAAGTCTATTCCAATACTCGAACAAGCTTAGTTAATATACACGCTGTTAAACAGACGGGGAATGAGGGCAACGAGGATGCTACTTTAGCTATAAAATGGGCACGGACCTCGATCGGGTGGATATTAACTGCCACATCACAAGAGCCCAATTAAGAAAACTGCTCAGGGATGCCAGCAATAAACTTTGGCAACAGAGGTGGGATAGGTCGAATAATGGTCGACATACTTACAGCTTTTTCCCCACAAGTAAGTACTCAAAAACTTATAAGTGACTTCTATCTCAATCTGTTTTACACAAGCCACTGAGTGTTTGGTGTACATCAAGCTAGACTATTTAAAAAGACATCAAGCTGCGGCAAACATCAAACATTTACTAACGGAATGCAATAAATTTACAACACTCCGTGGCATCGCTTTTAAAAACCAGGCAGACATGAGGTTGAGGTGCAGAACAGAGAGACAAAAACAAACCATAAGAAATATCATTAAATGTTGTGTCGAAGACATAATGTCCCCAAACGACCTCATGGATCCCTTGTTTACCATCCCATAAGTATTTTAACTTATCAGATTTAGTATTGGACCTACATCTCTCTGTTGCTTAGACTATTATATTATTAAATTTCAAATTTGTAATTAGCTTTAATGACTTTGATTTTACAGATTTTAAATACCTATACTCTGGTTTAGATTCCTGTTTTTACCCTTTTTAATGATTTTGGGCACTGATGCTTTTATTTTTGGTGCTTTTTTTATATTTATTGGATCCTGAATTGCCCTGAATATTTTGATTTGAATTGTTGTATTATATACCTATTTTAAATTAATTTTATTGTATTTTGGCTATCAATTATGAATTTTCTAATTATTTTTAACCATCAAACCGTCCTCTTTCGAAGAGTTCTTCTTTTCATGCTTTTGGATTTCAGCTGTCTTTATTGTAACGAAATCATCTGTACTCTAATGTCATTGTTATTTTTTTGTAACTGTATTTATTGTAGTTGTCAAATTGTATTGTAATAGTCGAGTGCTCATATCCTTAGGCGGGACGACTAACCAAATTCTATACACGCTGTTTAATGTTTAAATAGCTTGTTGGTAGAAAATTACTTAATTAGATCGGGAATAATTTTTTCTGTCCCCGATTAATATTTTGGGTTAAAGTCTATTTCAATACTCGAACTAGCTTAGTTTATATATATGCTGTTAAATGTTTAAATCACTTGGTAAAAAATTAAAAGAATTATTGTGACATATAGTATTAAAACCTTGTTGCCTTGAGAAACCTCCATTTGAAGCCGAGACATAAGTATTTATTCCATGAGTTTGTAAATGCATAAAGCGTTGTGTTTTTCTAATTTAAAGAGAATTACAACTTGTACTTGTTCTCAAATGTGCATTCTCTGACTTATGTGAAATAGTAAATAATAGATTTAAGAAATTGTCACATTAATATTTACATTTATCTAGGCTTAAAATAGAGTCACATTGTTTTTTCGTGTTGCTTTCTAAGTAAAAAAAAAAAAAATTTTAATTTTCTTTTTATTTGGACTTTTTAGAAAGGACTTTTACATTTTGATGGATAAATTTTCAGCTAATATAATTAAAATTAAAGTTGCTGGAAAAATCACCGAAGAACTTTGTGCTGTAAAGTCCTTATTTTAAGTTAATTTTGAAAATGACTTTGGTATAACTTTTAAAATACTTGATTTATATGCTGCTTTAAATAGTGAAAGATATCACAATTTTCAGTGGTTGCGTCAACAAAAATGACTCTAAGATTTAAACACTAGGATAAATCACACTAACATTGACGAAGCTACAAAACCCCGAATATTTCAACTCTACAAATAAGTGTTTTTGTACTGAGTTATTCGTTCATAAATGCACACATTTTTCAATTATATTGTATTTAAAAAATGTTATGAGAGTTCAGATTCCTCAATGTTTTTTTCTTCGCATACCTATTTTAAAACATTCAAAAAAAGTTTAAGTATGATGTTCAAGTTCAATTAAATGAGAAGCTAGCAAAAGGGATTATTCTACAAAAATTAAACAACTATAAGATATTAACTATGAAGTATTTATATTCCTGTTGTAAATCTATCTATCGCATTTGGTAAACTACACGAAATTGCATTTCTTCTTCCTTATGTTTAGAATTAAGCGGAAAAGGAATCTTATTTTTTATTGTTACAATGTTATACGCACGCACATATGCAGGCTTGTGTGCTCATTACAAAATACGATTTATAATCCGTTCTCAAGTTAAAGAACAGATAGAACAGCATTACATATCATAGAACAACATTAGAAGGACATTACAAAGATACATTCAGGGATATGGTAGAATTCAAATCAACTACCTCTAAGCTAAAAAACATTTGGCGAAACGACATGACCGCTCGACCATGGAGACTCAGATGTCATAAATTTAAAACTGTAAATCGTTTTCGATAAAGTTTGTCCTATTTGAATTAAGAGGCTTCCATAGTCGTGCGATATTGCAATTTTCCGAAACGCTTTGATACATGGATGTTTCGGGTTCCGATCCCGCTTCAACCATTGATGAATTCGTTAGCAGCCCGTTTCGCAGTGGACTGCTCGTAAAGACACGGTGGTTCCCAATAGAACACCGAAGTCAAACATCATTGGCTGCGGTCAGTAATCGGGTGGGTGACCACTTTGATCAGCCTGCGTATGGACCGAGGGTGAGCGGTATCGGTCCTCGTTAAACTGTTCTACCGTAAAGTGCTCGATTTCGCACGCAAGTCATCAGACTACTTAGGCAGGGGAGCCATCATCAATTCCTCTCTGCATAGGATCAAAATTGCGATGGCACGTCTTCGGATCATCTTCAAGGATGTTTCCCCGACCGTCCCCAATATTACAGCTCTAGTGCTACGAAAATATAGTACCTATCTACCTTTAGCTGTCTTACTCAAATTAGTGCTATATGTTCTTAATTTGTCCTGTCTTAGGTTCGTTTTCCGTAATGAACACACAATACATGTACGTAAATAAATAAATACGATTTCAAACACTGCCTGCTCTGCGGAGGAATCGACACTAATGATCACCTTCTGGAATGTCCCTTATTCTAGAATGCTAGTAAAGACCTCAACCATTCCTAATCTTTTTCAGAAGCCAGCATTAAGCGATGCCTCTCAATTCTCGGACCCACAAATCCACTCTTTCTGCAAATTCCTCTACGCCAACAACCTTTTCTGATTTCTCTCTACAACTTTCTACTGCTTACCCAACTCCAACCACAAACCTTGTTAATGGAAATACATAGTTATAAGTTTACACAAGGAGCTCGTTGCACTATTTTACAATCAATCAATAAGTGTCAATGAAACCATTATATTTGCTTGTTAATCTTCCGTGATTACGGACCGAATCTGAGATTTTTTATTATGTCACCGATTGCTTTCGTTCACATTTTCTGTCGTCTCCTATAAATCTTACATCTTGTGTCACTTATCAACCACTCGTATAACTTATCAGCCATTATCAGATTCAAGCACAAATTGAAGAAGGGCATTACAGAATGAAAATTAAAAATACATCTAGGGTTGCAGTAGAAATCTGAACCAGTTAAAACGCTTCAGCGCATTTAGCGAAAGAACAAGACTTCTAAGCCAGGTTTTCCATTTTATTAGTAAGTTGTTATAAAATGTCGGAGAATAGTTTAACAAACGACACTTTGGAATGAATTCAGGTTTCTTGAAAGATTGATGACCAGGATATTAAAAGTAAAGATCACAGGTTCGTACCTCCAAACCACTTAAAACCTCATTGTTTACAAGTCACTAACTCAACCTTTAAATTGAAGGTAAGGTAAGTATTTCATAATAATGTTTATTAAAACTTTATTCTAACAATAAATTCATCTTTTTTCAAACATTTTAACCCAAGTTAAACATTCTCTTTTATTAATATGAGTTCAAGCTATTCATTGAAATTTGCAATTTGTTTTCATAAATGTCATGTTTCCAATTTCAAACTTTAATGAAAGAGTAATAAAATATAATTCAAGTATTTTATGATTTTTGGAACGATTTTAGTTTCAAGTATGAGACTTTTTTGTCGAATTCATGCTGACCATAGGAATTATATTGGTATATTTTGTAAGCACTTTTTTGTTATTTTTGTTCTGTTTAGCGCATTTTGTGACTTCCAGAATATACCAACAAATCTAAGATTTTAATTTGTGAACACGTGTATAACATTTGATTATTTTATACTATGTAACCGTCGTTGAACCATCGCAACCCAATTTTTTGAATTTTCAACTAATGTTCTACTTGGTAGCCTTGTAATTTTGAACCTAATTCAGAGAACAAGGTAACTCAAGGATCAATTATTGGGAGAAATTGGTCTTCGTGAAGGACTTTCTAGATGGAACTAAACCGCACTTGCATTACATGGAGCGGAAAACCACGAAAACCACCTGCGCTTAGCTTGGTGGCAAAGAAGCTCTAACCCATGATCCATATACAACTGAAGATACTTTACGTCAGCTCTGTGGTCAGTTCAAGTCGGGTATGAAATTCGTATCAACCAACCATCACTGAGATTCGAACCCGGGGCATCTCATTGGGAGGTGAGCGCTCTATCCCTTGAGCCAACACGGCTCTAATATTTGATTATTTATCAGTTTTTGAACTCCTTAATCATTTTTGATTTCATATTCTATGCGTGCTCTAAGTAGTGTTAACTTTCAAAGAGGTGTTGAAAAAATTTAAAACAGATTTTTTTTCTGACAAAAATTATTTCACTGCAGTTCAGCAATCAGCATTATTCGAAAGATATTTCGTTAATAAATCTTTGACTGTTTTTATATGTTGTTAATGCTGTTTTTAATTGTATTCATATTGGTTTTCACCACTTCAAACAAAACAGAAGTATATTTTTAAAAGAAACTATATTTACTGAAAAATGTACTATATTAAATTACTGGCTCTAAAAATTTTAACGAAGTGACGTTACAATTAACAAAAAAAAGGTATAGAAATAAGTAGTTCAAATCGAAAACAGAATAACGACATAAGTGGATCGAAAGTTATACCAATAAAATAAATATTAAAAAAAAAACATTTAATGTACTTAAAATCACCAATATTTACGTTATTGGTAAAAAAAAATACAGATTTGTGTTGAAAAAATGCCAACAAATGTAGATCCATAATTTTTTTTTAAAAAAATCCAGTGGCGGCCATTTGCACGGAATCGTTTTTACATAAATATGTAATAAGTAAATATCTAAAAATAAAAACAAATATACATTCTCATCATGAATCATTAATTTTTATTTCCTATTAAAAAAATATGTATCTTTTATTTGGTCTCCCTTTATAAGTAAAGCAGAAAAAGTCCAGTTATTTGCACAGTTAAAAAAGAACAGATTTTTTCTTTTTTTTTTTTCTTTTTTTTTTTTTTGTAAATGAAAGATATATTTTTAAAAATGTTCTTTTTTTATGAAACTTCTTTTTGAAATGGTATTTGTGGATAATTTTAATTTAGCTTTTATTCATAGTTGTTTTTGTGAATACCGAAATAACAATTGAACTTGCAAGCTGCTACTCTTTGTGGAGAGTTTCTGAGTAAAATTGAAATATTTTGGTCTCGAACTGTGTAGATACTATAGAGATAAAATTTTCATTTGCTGAGATTTTATAAATATAATTTAACTATCTTGGTTACAGTCATGTGCTGCGTTAAAAAGAGAAAGCTAATTTTAAGTGTCTGAAATGTCTTCCTCTACTTCATAGCAAATAAATTGTATTCATTTAAAAGCAAACACAATTTATTAAAATGTACAAATTTTTTAAAAGCAAAGACGCCCTGCTCTGCTGCACCCGTAGTTGCATCTCATCTATCTTTTTTTTTTCTATACCAATGTTAAGATTTATGTCTGGCAACATCTAATGCCTCTGTCTTCCTCTTTTTTAATACTATTAATATCAATTCACCTGGAAAAAAAGAGCACCCCTTTGCCTTAAAACAGGCTTGTTATTATGGAAAGTCAACATCTCGAGTCAAGTCAACATCAAGTTAAGTCAACATCTCAAGTCAAGCCAACAAGCTCGAGCTTATAATATAAAGATCTCTAGAGAGTTAAAAAAATTCATACGACTATGGATAAATAGCTTTAAAACAACAGTGTGAAAAAATTCCCCCAAAAAAACACTTAAAATTGCAATGAATTTCAAAGAATTAAAAACTTTAAAAGTAAATTGTGATAAATTCATAAGTTAAAATGGCCCTTTTAGCACGGTGATTTCTCTCTCTGCTGCTCTAATTCTACCGACTGTAGATCGTCCCGCATTTTTTTTTTTTTTTATTCCATCAAACTTCCTCTACATTTTCAACACGGTTTTGCCATTTCAAGTTTTGTAGTTTTCGCTCAACTAAACAAAACGTGACCTAAAATTGAACACCCAAAATAGCGTCGCGTCTCTTACGATTTTTTATATAATTACATAGAGATAAAGGAAATCTTTTTTATTGAACATTATTAATGATATTTATTTTAACTATAAGTAATTCAATAATTTTACTATGTTAACTTATTTTGTTAGTTACGTTATCCAATAATTTTATTATATAAATATAATTATGTAATCAAATAATTTCACCATGTTTAGTTATGTTCTTCAATAATTTTACTATAGATCTTTCGTTTATCCAATAGTTAAACAAAATCTGTTTACAAATGTTGCATTTTGAAACAATTATTTAATTCCAAAACATTCTTAAATATTTTTTTTTCCAAAGAAAGGTGAAAACATTCGTTCGTGCAGACGGAATGTTGCTTTTCATCTTAACGCATTGGAACAGAAAAAAAAAAAAAAACGCCTACGTTTTTCTGAGTTGTTTAGATGCGGGAAATGTACGAAACATTCTTTAAATGTTCACTTTTGTTTCGAGTTCAACGCTCGAAAAAGATAAGCAAAAGTCAGTGAATAGTTTACACCCAAATCACGGAACAAACATCTGCTAATTTTGTTCAAATTTAAGCAGGAATTAACACTGGAATATTAGTATTATTACTAATATTACAGTGTTAATTCCTGCTTAAATTTGAAAACTATTTGAAAGGGTTAATTTGTAAAACAAAATGTGGCTAAGTCAATCTTTTATTTAACAACAGTTCCGAAATTTTTATTTATTTTTTATCTTGTTAAGATTTTTTTTTGATAGCACTATATATTTTTATAAGCATTTCGGGTTTTCTTTTCTAAATGGTATTAGTAACGCAATTAAAAATAAATATTTAAACAAATTGTAAAGTCCTATAGCCATACATTTTTAATATTTTATTTGAAACTTTGTTCATAAGTTTACATAAGGTTGAACTTATTAATTTTATCATTAATTATTGGGTCAAGTAAAGGAAACTCCTGGATCAAGTATTGGATTAAATTTGACTTCGCGGAACTGCATTTGCGTTAAATGGAGAGGAAAATCACGAAAACCTTCCTCGATTAGCTTGATGACAAGGAGACTCCACGATATATCTACTACTAAGAATATTTTACGCTATTAATGAGATCAATGCGAGCTGGGTGTCAAATTCATGTCAACCAGCCATGGTTGGGATTGAACCTGAGTCATCTGATTGGGAGACGAGTGCTCTATCCCCTGAGCAACCACGGCTCTAATAATTCAATTTGGTATTGGCTTTAAATAACACAGAATTTTTAGAGTTTTTCAAAGGCAATTTCGGATCGATAGTACACCACAGTTTTACGGCGTAGAGTGAGTGAAAAAAAAATAAATAAATAACCGGACCACCCTGAATAAATGGAATGATCTCAAATATAGTAATTAATTAGTGCAGACGATATTGTGACTTACGTAATCAGAGACAAAAATGTACTTTCTCTGAAATATATCCTGTTTTTCGATGGATTCAGATTTCATACCAAACTATAGGGAACCAATAATTTTGTCAGGAAAGAAATTCATTGGTTATTCATTGGTTGGTTCATTGGTTGGAAGTTCATTATGTTAATTTTGTTTTTTACATATTTCGTCGTATCTCTAGAAATATCTCGTTTAACCAAAGATAATTTCATGTGAAAAAATAATTCAAATGAGTAACTATTATTTTTTATTTTTTATTTTATTTAATAATAGAAAAAAATTAGAATGGTAAGATATGTAATTTTTTAAAGAATGCATTTTTACATGGCAAAATATGAAGTTTGAAGAAAAATTGGTCCAACCGTTCATGAGAAATCGTATTTGAAAAATACAAATTTTTCAAAAATCCAATTCTCAGAAACTATTCAACCGACTTCGCTCAAATTTTATATTTTGCTATTGAAAATTGCATTCTTTAATATAATGTAAAAAAAACAGTATACCTAACACTTCAAATGATTTTCAACTATTATTAAGTAAAATAATAAATATGTATTAAAATTTATATTTTGCATGTAATTATCATTGGATAAGCAAATTTTATAATTGTGTGCAAAATGATTTCAATTGACTTAAAAAATTGTGATATAGTGAAATTGTAAAAAGTAAAATTAATGTTTAAGCATTGGACCGTTCTCCTGACCAAACTATTGGTCCATAATTCCCAGATTGCGACTACCCCCTATACCTTTGGGGTCTGAAATTCGAATCCGCTTAAAAAAGAGTATATTTATTCAGAGAAAGTGCGTTTTTGTGTCTGATTTCTTTACTTAAAATATCGTCTGCATTTATTAGCATATTTGAGGTCACCCCCTTGAACTCCTCAGATTGAGTCCAAGAATATGAAGATTCGATCATTAAATCAAAAATTATTGGGGTTGGTCCGTTTTTTATTTTTAGTACTGCACATGAAAAATTAGACGGTCCTTTTGAACCATTTAGATTTCTTTGCTGATGTGAACCCTATTTCACTCCCCCTCCCCTTAAAAATTGATTATCTAACTTACTTTAAGATCCTAGAATCAAAACTCATGTCAGAATAATTTTATTCTCTCATTCAATCAAACGTTCTTAAATTTAAAATAAATTTAAAAATGTCATTCAAGCTTAACTTTCTTTGAGTACAGAAAGCTTTTCGCTTTTATCAAATATGATTGCTATAAAAATTTTGTACATGTCCCCTGTTATCATAATAAATAATAATAAATTCTAAAAATGGAAAAAATTTATAAATACTAAGAAAACAAAAGATTTGAAAACCAATAAAAATAGATGAAGATGTTACAGCAAATATTGGGATTTAACCAACATCTCGGAAAAAGAAACTTCTTTAGTCTGCGATACTGAAATTTAATGGAAAGATATCTCTTTTTATTGAAAAATAAACAGATAAACGGAGCGAAAAAAATTTAATCCTTTCTGGAGGTCTCAAAAATAATCTTTCAAACCACTTGGATTGACTCTGTGAATCAAAATAAATGTATTAAAGTTTATTTGATAATTTTTTTTTTCATTTTATGCAATTTTCTTTTGAAACTAACTCTTCTGTTTTTCAAGTTTTAAACCCAACATAAATAAGACGATCAATACTCTTTAAAAGGTCTATTATTATTTTCCATCTAATGTAACAAAATGTTTTCAGCGTTTTTTGCCTCTCTGATGGGAAAAAACGTTTTTTTTTTTTTTTTTTTTTTTCAGAATTTCCTTTTTAGCCGAGATTAGATAAATTTTTAATTTCGTCAATTTAATGTAATTTTATACTGGCCGATGAATCTTTTATGAATAATTTTTCTTCGACAGTTTTTTTTAAAATTGCTCATGCGAAAAATATATAAGTAGTTACATAAAAACTTTAATGTATTGCCTTTAAATTTAAACTAAATAATTAAACGAATATTATCTTAAATATTAAAATCCATATTTTTTAGAGTCTGCGAAGTAAGTTATGAAAAATAGTCATCTGTGAATGCTCTTTGGGACTCTTTTTTCCAGAAAACTGAGCGAGAGATTTGGAAATCATTTCACACCATTATATTTTATATGCTAATTGAAGAAAGTTCGAAGTTTAAAGAGAAATAAATGAAAGAATTTTAAAACTTATCAGCTAACATTCAGTCAAATAATTTTCTGTCCAAGAAATCAATACCATCTTTATATCTCATTCGGGGGCTCAGCCCCCTGTTCGCTGATGCTCACCAATCCCGATGACTGCTTTGCAATTCCTTGTTCCTTGGCATAAAACGGTTGAAATTATTAAACTACAAAATATATGTACTAAAAAGAACAATTTTCCCGCCACTTCCTATGTCCAAATATTTCCCTAATGATTTTGTTAAGATGTAATAGTTAACATAATAAATAATTTTTCTAAGTGATCGTTTTTTGAAATAACAATTAAAATAAAAATAATGTTGTAACAAATTTGGTGAACTCATTTGGTGAACCGTAATTTAATATTTTAACCAAATGAACGGATATATTAAACACAATTTTTGTATCATACAAAAATTTTTATAGGAAAACAATTCGCGATCGCAAACAAACTATAGGGGGCGTAGTAGTATGAGACGAATTCCTGCGATTTCCATAAGAACAGTCATCCAGTATTCATTTGCTCTGGAAATGTCTTCAGTGTAGCATTGTAACGTTCCTTTTTTATTGTGGCTAATTAAATTTAAAAAAGAAAAATGTTTGATATTCTTTCTTATGCAATCGAAAGCAAAATGGTATCTTTTTTTTTTTTTTTTTTTTTTTTTTTTTTTTTTTTTTTTTTTTAGAGAAAGAGCATCCAAAACACATCGAAAAAATATTTGTAAATAAACAGGACAAAAAATATGTATCTTCTTATTAGAATTAAAACCTACTGCCTGCGAAATAGTTTTACTAAATTTAATGATATAACATGAATGGCCTATTTAAACTTTACATTCCATAGTTTTATGTATCATATTACTTCAAACATTAAAATAGGAAAAAAGTATACATATAGCTCACTATTTTATATAACATAATTTTGCAAAAAAAGTTTTTTGACAAAAATTTTTATCAAAAAATTTGACATTTCAATAAAAATCATAATTTATAAACTAAAAAACTTAAAATAAAGAATGCTTCTGAAACAAAACAAAACAAAACAAAACAAAAAACTCAAAAAATTCCCCACATTAAAATAAAAAACTTTTATGTTTCTTTTCGCTTTTTTTTATTCATAATCGGACGTAGAAAACCATTCTATAGAAAATTATCATCAAATAAGAAAAAAATTTATTTAGAAGTAAAATTTTTTATTTTAAAAACTGTAGCACTCACCTGCTTTATAAATCCAGAGAATTCCAAAATGATATGTTCTTCATTTGAAATTTTTATTCTCAAATAATATACACGTAGATTATCCCTTCATTACTTTCAGATGACATACCACACAATAAAATTTTATAATTGCAAGACCTCGATAAGAATATTAATATGTAACTTAAAAACAGAATAGCTGAATTCCAGTTTAAATTTATGATTCAAAATTAAAAAATACTTACCAAGAAAACTATAAAAATTTATTAATAATCAGCATAAATGATATTATTTCAAGTAATTAGGATGATTCTTTATTATTGTTTTCCGAATTATATAGATTCAGAAATATATACTATTCTATAACTATTACAGTTCTGCATGTTCTGAAATTACATTTGTTCATAGGAATGAAGTAAGCAATGTTGGCTTAACTTTAATTTGTAATGAATTGAAGGCAACAAAAATGGATTTTACCGTAATACACACATCTGTAACAGATATATATATTAACCCAAAACATACTAAGCGTTCCTTAAAGTTTGAAATTTTGGTGCATGCCGCTGTTAATGGCAAAAGGGAAAAGAAAATCGATTATATTTTATCATGTCTAAATGCTTGATTGTTATATTATTCTACTGCTACTACACGAGAGTAGAATTGCAATCTATTTAGCTCCACAAATTTGGTCCGCATCCTCTTCACGGGATATCAAAAGTTCAAGAATTATAACTCGGTTTTTTTTTAGCATCCCGGTCGCGAACCTATCTGTAGTGAATCGCGGTTATCTGTAGTGAATTATCTGTATCCCGGTTATCTGTATCGCGGTTATCTGTAGTGAATTATCTGTATCGCGGTTATCTGTAGTGAATTATCTGTATCCCGGATATCTGTAGTGAATTATCTGTAAACCGGTTATCTGTATCGCGGTTATCTGTAGTGAAGTCGCAGTTTTGAATTTTTTGTCGCTTATGTTGTTTTTTGAATTGCATGAGAGTAATGATGCCGGCTGATACAACCGATGCACTAATATAACAGACGCAGTATAAAAAAGGTTAAGGTTACGTTTCAGATAGTATAATTATGGATACATTCCTATGTTTTCACGAATGAGTATTCAAACTAAATATTCGGGCATATATTTCTATAGTAACGTGCCCTATGGGTCATTAGAAACGTTTAGAAATTTTTCGACTCTTGTTAAAAATGAGTAAAACGTTGAAAGACAGTAAAAGATAATGGATTCTCAATTTAAAAAAAATATTAAATATGCAAGCTTTTGCACTAACATAATGTAACATCATGTGGTTATCTATTTTGAATTTGTGATATTTCTATACCTTCGTACAGTTTAACAGATTTCGGCTCTTGTGTACTTCAACAAGAAGTTCAAATCGCGGCTATGCTTTAACGATCGAAAACGTTTTTTCATTAATTTTTAATTTAATATTTTGGAGCTATAGGGTTCTTTTGACTTAATTTACACAAATTATTAATAAAGTAAAAGACAAATAAGAGTTTCACCGAATAAATTAATAATATTTTTAACATAGAATTTGAGTGCAATTCTAAATTTTTTGTTTAACCTGTTTTTATTTTTAAAATATTGTTTATGCTTAATAGAACATGATTTTCTTTTCCTAATACCGATTAATATAATTGCTTTACCTATTTTTAGTTTCAAACAGAATTTAGTTCAAATATGTTTTTAATAATATAAAATGAAATATTCTTAAAAGTTTCTGAGGTTAGCAATAATTAAAAACTGAAATCTTATTCCAAAAAAAGAAACGTTTTAGATTTATCTATTAAAATTATCAAATGGAACGACAAAATTTAAATTGTATGATCTAACTCCAAATTATCTGTTTGACGTTTTCAGCCTTTTCAGGGTTATAGTAAAATTCAGTAAACCTGAAACCATCGTTCCATTAGACTTTAAAGCACGTGGAAACGATACAGTATGGCTTTAGATATCACAATTTTCTTTGTTCTTGCAAATGATTGACCACTTAGTTCCTTATTAAAAGTCAAATTCAGAACGTCTTATCAGAGACCTTGTACGAAGTCTATATTTACTTTTGAATTCATTTAAAAAAAATAAAGTCACACACGTGTATAGCGAATTAGTGTGAAGTGAGAATTTTTTAAATGTTATCATATTAACAATTAATCAGTAGTTTGAAAAGAATGCTTACTGCTTGTTACATTTTCTATATATTTACGAAAATGTAATAATTTTTAGATTGCAATATATACCACAATCTATAATTAATAATGAGAAAATATTTATTACTGTCTTAAAGCTGTCTCATCATAGTCTATACTTTATCTGAAATTAAAATTCTTATTTATTTTTTTTTATTTTGCTTAGTGGGTAATACAAAATAGTGTTCCGTAACGATCACCCTTAATTTATATTTTTAAGAATCATTATCAAAAATTAAAAAGATTTATACGTTGGAATCGCAAATTCATAAGGAGATTTCGCAAATTTTCTTTACTCTCAATTGCTCTCTCTCTATATTGCAACTTAGCGTACGTAAGATTTAAAGTAATTGCGCAAATATCAATTCTGGTGAAATGTGTATGCGCCCGTGAAAAATATCCCACTTACGTAAATTAAAATAAAAGATTTTAAGGAAGCTCGTAAAAAAAAAAAAAAAACTAACGTAGTGGAATATCATTTTAACTTTGACTACAAAATCAAGACATTTACGATGGACGTGAACGATCTCTTTAAAGCTGTGGCATATGAGGATACGATTTTAGATGCTTTGCTCCAAGTAAATCTGCTATTCTGTGAACAGAAATTTTTTTAAATTGCAGATTTAGATGAATTCAGCAAAAAAAGATTGCAGTTTTTTATTTAGATTTGTGGCCGAAGATTTTCAAAATAACTTATAGTATTTGGCTACAAACTACTGGTTAGTTAGTACAAAGAGTATTTATTAATTTTTGATTAAATGAACGTAAATAAAATAATATTTTGTTTATAGGAGTTGAAAGTTATTTTCTTGCTTCGGAGATTGACTTACCTTAACAGATTTTTAGATTTGATCATCATCGATTCAAACATCATCGATCACTTATCACGGTATGTGTTTTTTCCTTTAATATAAGTCGCCATAATTTATATAAACTTCTTAAGTACCTATATCTACCACTTACGTAAGTTTAACAAGAGATGAGTTATTAATATACTTTTTCGCTTTCTTTATAAATAACATAACATTCAAATTTATATTTACATCCTTTTTATTTTATATTTTATAACCGTCGTTGAACAGCCAAACCAATTTTTTCGGTTTGTTACTACTAATGCGTAATTCCGTAGCCTTGTAATTTTGAATCCAATCCAGAAGACAAGGGAATTCCTGGTGCAAGTTTTGAGAAAAATTTGCCCTCGTGCAGAACTTTTTGATGGAACTAACCCGCATTTGCGTTACATGGAGACCACGAGAACCTCCCTCGGTTAGATTGACTCAAAGGGACTATAACCCATGATCCATCTACCACTGAGGATATTTCATGTCAGCACTGTGGTCGATGCAAGCCGGATAAGGATTCGTACTGACCAGTCATCGCTGGGATTCGAACCAGGTTCAGTTCACCTCATTAAAAGGCTAACGCTCTTTTCCCTGAGCCATCGCGGCTCATATTTACATACTTGAATTTAACTAGTCTAATGTTTCTAAATTTCTAAACATTGCGACCCATTTTTCATAAATAATAAATATCAATGGCTATTTTTTCGTCTAAGATGAGTGAATTTTTTCTGAGATGGACAATACACATTATTTTCCTGGGAGAAATAAATTGTTATTAACGAAATAATTGTGCTCTAATTGATTTGCATTTAAAATTTAATAATTAATTATTATAAAAAATAAGGAATGTGATTATTACGATAGATGCATTAAAAAATCAAAATTAAACTGTCTTACAAAAACATAAATTCTCTATTCATCAACAGAACTGATGCTTAATACTTAAATTTACTCGAGAATATACACAACTGTCGGAATATGTTGACAGATGTAGTTCCAGATCAAAATAAAACTGTTACCTACGCTAGAAGCCTATGCTTTTACTGCTACCTAAGCATTTATTCACAAAGAGAACTGATATTATTTGCTTAAAATTTCTATGTGATACATCCGTATTGGTACCTGTTCTTGCCAAAATCCATCGCCAAGGAATCAAATGGTTTTTGTACACGAAGAAAATTTCAAAATATTGTATAACGGCTTGTTCGGGGTTGACTACGAGTTCTTTCTGTTTTTATTTTAATTAGTTTCTGGAATGCCACTGTTTTATTATCACCAAAATTTTTTTCTAATATAATGTGTGATAGCAAATGAATTTTTTCGGAAACGGATGGCTGTTGTCGTGTGCGCATTCTTTGGCTTTGAAAAAATTTTATTTTATTTTATAACGTTTATAACGTTGTTGAACAGCCGACCCATTTTTATGGATTTACGATTACTAATGTTCAACTCCTTGTAATTTTGAACCCAATCCAGAAGTCAAGGGAACTCCTGGATCGAGTATTGGGAGAAATCTGCCTTTGTGGAGTTTTTTTTTTTTTTTAATGGAGCTAACCCGCATTTGCGTTACATGGAGAGGAAGACCACGAGAACCTCCATCGGTTAGCTTGACGGCAAGGGGACTCTAACCCATGATCCGTCTACCACTGAGGATATTTCACGTCAGCACTGTGGTCGGTGCAACCGGATGTGGAATTCGTATCGACTGGGATTCGAACCCGGTTTGCCTCATTAGAAGTCGAACGCTCTATTCCCTGACCCATCGCTGCTCCTTTGAAAAAATTGTGATTTTTATCTTTTACTCCAATTAAAGCTCACATATATTTTCTTCACAATTAAAAAAAAAAGAAAAGAAAAAATTTTGTGTATCACATGTTGGTACGCTCTTCAATTAAGCATTGCATTTAGGTATTTATTTTATCAACTCATGAATTTTATTACAGGTAAACAAGTGGGTTCTTTATAACAGATAAACAAAAAGAGGGAATATGTTTTTGATAGGTTTCAAAAGCAAAATGAAGCTCCTCTTCATTTTAAATATATAAAAGTGCATTTTTTTTGTTATTTGTAGCTTTTAATTTTGATAATTTTGGCGGGGTCTAGTTTAACAAGTTTATTAGTCCCTTCATTTTTGAGAAAACGAGCAGAACTGTTTGATCAAAAATCTCAAAGATCCAAAAAATTAGCAGGATTCTTAGAATCAGACTAATCAGCCGGTTTCTTAGAAATTAAGAAAGATATGACTGAAAGATTGTTGGGTGGTAACAAATGTTTTGTTTTTTAATTTTACACACGCATTTTTGTATAAATCTTGTGATTAATTTTTTCTTTATTGGTAATTTATTAAAGTAACCTGGAAATTCGCCATGACTGAATCAATAAAGATTTCATTTTTATGCGGATGCCATTTATGCAAAATAAGCTCTAATGGCAATTCATGTATTACTTTTTATTTATTATATGTGCACCTATATTACTTTATTATCTAACTGATATACATGTATAGATGAAAATCAAACCACCCTTTACTTTTCAATTAATCCTCCGGCGTTAGCTGAATACCTTTCAAACTAAAATTTTTGTTTAAATTTTGAATACAAATAAACACTTGTTATCATTATATATGTAATGTCTTCTTTTTTCTCTCTTATATACTAAGATCATTGTGCAACAGACAAATAGTTATCATAAAACTGTAGTCAGAAATTAGAAGAAATTTCTACTTTTTCATTTAGTATTTATTCATAGTATTTTTTTACATGTAAAATTTGGGAAAATTAACGTCTCATTTAAGTCATGTGATTCTAGAAAAAATAAATAAATAAAATTATTGTTATCCTTTCAATTAATTAAAAAATAGGGTTATTTTTCAATCCAAAATAGTGTTCAGCGTTCACCTACCTAATTATACTGGATAGAGTACCATATTTATAGACGAACACACAGACTACTAGGAATGGTGGTTTGTATATACAATCCTAACAAGTTGGTAAGGGCTGTTGCGTAGGTTTTTAAAAGAATATGAGTTAAGAAAAATATGAATTCATCGTAGCAAATTGATGTTTAAAGACTATATTTAATTATGAAATTTCTTGATAGGGAAGTTGTTCGGAAGTTTCGTAATTTGGCTAAAACTGTGACACGCCAACTCTACAGGCATTCAAACTCTACAGAAATTGGCACTTTGGTATAAGAGTAAGAGGTTTCTTGCTTTAAGCAATTTAAAGGGGGGTGGGGGAAATAGAGCGTCTTATCTTCAAAATAAAATAAGGCAAATTCTGTATTTTCAACTGAATGAAAAATATTGTTGAAATTAAACTTCTTCCAACTAAATAGTGTAATTGAAATAAATATAATTTTAAAATAATGAAAATATATCTAGTTTCTAATCGACTGAGCGCAATTATATAAAATTATTTCTTTAATTAAATCTACCAATTGTTAAAATAACGCACGATTCATTTCTAAATTTTATCAATACATTTCTTTAAATTCGTATTCCACGATCATGATTTTAGTTTGTCGGTAGACTTAAACAGAAAACACCTTTTAACAGCGTTCTTGTCTCTGTAACGTTAATCACGCCTACGTAAAAATACGTAACAGCGAGTATGCGCATGTGCTTACTTGAAGACAATTATTAGAAGAAACAGAAAATTTAAACGTTGCAATTAACAGGTTCTGAAGTTGTGTACAACCACTATCTTTTTAGGGTGATTTGTCAGATTTCGATATCATCTTGGTTTATTTTTTTCCCTAAACATCATCAATTAGTGATCTACAACGAGTGTACTTTTTTGTCTTCATTTTTGATAAGAATTCTTAATATCTATAACAAAGGTGGCGTTTATGAAACACCCTGCATAATGGATGTTTAAATTTTGTTTGTAAAAGGTAATTTCATGTCATTCTTATGCTACTGAAAAAAACTGAACTTTCAAGTCAGAGTTAAGTGAAATTTTCTTTACAGTCCGTTGCATAGCTCAAAGTGTTTTATCCTTCCTTGACCATTCCTTCCTTCCATTTCTGTATTCCTTTGACCCAGGTGAACACCCTAATAGCAAAACCATTGATTCCACTACCTTTCAAATGAGTAAAAAATTCAAACAATACTGTGTCTTATTCTCTTTTCAATTATAAATGGCAGAAATTAAGAAATTGTTGCTACGGACCAGCGGCCATTTGTAACAGTTGTCATTTTTTCAAGCATGTTTTATCTATTTACTATTTTATACCAAAGAATTTACCCTCTGGCTTCTCAATTTGTGGACCGAAATTGATTTAAAAACTGCGTATCATTATTAGTATTTTTTTTTTTTTTTTTTACAAATTTTTAAATTTATATATATTGGGGAATTGAAATATGCATTTTTCTTTCAAGAAAAGATTCTTTATATAAATTTTTATCATGAGAAACTAAGCAGTCATAAAAACCAACTTATCCCAAATCCTAACTATCATCCCCCCCCCCCCAAAAAAAAAAAAAAAAAATAATAATTCTTAATAAATTTCAACTGAATTATAATTAATTTCAATTCCTTATAAAAAAAGTAAAATGTATAAAACTTGAGAAAATATAGCAGTCCGAAAAAATCTATATTACTATCACTATCAAAACTAAAATCACTTTCAGAATCTGATAAATCATCAGGAATATAAACTCTATAAATCGTTTAATATTTTCTAATAGCCATTTCTGATTAGAGAAAATGCGGCAAACATAGTGAAATGAGCGATAAATTAAAGTATACCTTGAAATGTCGCTATTTAGTGACTGACTAACGACATCTCTTGGTCAAAACGTAAACTAAACGTCTAATACTATATATAATTTATTTCACTGGTTGAACGGTGAAAAAATGGGGGGGGGGGAAAAACACATGCCGGCAAAAATCGTGGGTTGAGTAAATTTTGCTACAATTGAGTTGCCCGTGAAAATTACGGGATGAGCAGCCAGAGGGTTAAACAGCTGAAATTTATAATGATAAAAGGAAGAGTTTGTGTACATGGCAGTCTGTCTGAGTGTCTCTCTTAGAATTCTAGAACAATTTGTGCTGTTATTTTGAAATTTGGACAGTCGATGAAAAGAGAAATTTTATCCCCCCTCCCCATTCCTAAAATTATTCAGTAATTTCAAGTAGAGAACTCAGAAAAGACGTTTAAAAGATGGAATTTTCTGATTGTCTTAGCATTAGCCATTGTTTTAATTTAAACTATGAACGAATCTTCTTTATAATAAAAAAGAAGAGTTTATTGCATATTCTCTAATATTAAGTTCTTTTTTATTCCTTACTAACCGCCTCAGGTAACCAACTTATGCACCAATTTAAATAAGATTTTCAAGCATTTAAAAACGTACATTCAAAAATTAGTTTAAGTATCAACTCACATTGATCAAGTGAAAGTGGATTTAATTTTTGCTTTTTCTTGTATTAGCACTTTCAGAAGTAGGCGTTTCGGGGTATTTTTCAGATTTGATCAAAATGGGTATCGTAGTTTATTTGTTATTAAAATATTCAGTGCAACATATTTTAGCATCTTAAGAAATAAATATAAGCTAGTTGATGGTGCAGAAGAGCTGCAATTTGTCTCCCGAGCACATCCCTAGCATGCTCAACAGGAAAGTGTGTGGCCAATGCATGCTGGATATTTTTATTTTCAAAGAAGTTTTCGACTAGGTGCATTATCATCCACAAATATGAATCCAGAATATTGAATCAGGAGAACCTAAGGTTCAATGGCTTCTTAGTATGTTTTAGCTGTAACCGACAGCCTGTCGAAGGGGTGGAGGTCCGTGATGAGTTCATCCAAAATTATGCCTGTCCACACCATGAATTTCTTTGAAGGAAAATCATGTCTTCCTGTGATGTTTTTTGGCTTAAAACGAGTTCCACTTTCTCTACAAATAGTTATCTGATGAGAAAAAATGTTTAAAGTGGATTGTAACCACTCTTACAGAATAATTCTACTTCATTAGACTTAAAAATAAAATTCGCTTTACCCGCGCTTTTGGAGAATTATACTGCTTTTGGAAAAATCTGCCCATTCACCACAAAGCATCCGTTTTGATGGACAATTGTTACTTTTGGTTGATTTTGAACTGGTTGTCGGATGACATCTCCTGTACTTTGTATCTCATTCTTGGAATCATACTCTGAGGCATATTCAGACTTTGAATCACTTCGACATGAAATCGTCCACATTAAAATAATGATTGCTTCAAAAACATGCCCATTTCACGTCCGCCCCCTTAATCGTTCAACTCGCTCCTCAAATGTCCTCTGCGCAAAATAAGAAACAACCCTGAATAACTTTTCCAAAGATCGGATCTCGTGTTTTGGGACTTAATCTCATTGGCTCGAGGGGGTAACCTCATATATGCTAATTATTTAGTGCAGACGATATTTTAAATTACGAAATCTGAAGCAAAAACGTACTTTCTCTGAATAAATATCCCCTTTTTTTCGACGGATTCCGATGTCTGATCCCCAAGATATAGGGGGTAACCGCAATTATGGCTCCAATAGTGTGGTCAAGAGAATGATCTATAGTTTGCACCCCTTAATATTAATAATGTGTATTGTGTATTTCGTCACATCTCTGAAATTTTTTAACCGAATTGAAAAGTTTTTGCCCACAATTATAAAATCCGTTTATCCAAACATAATTCCGTGAAAAATATAACTTTTAGTAAACATTTATTATTCTTTGTTATTTTATTTAATAATAGTCGAAAAATTTTGAAATATAAGGGATACTATTTAAAAGAATGTAATTTTACATGGCAAAATACGAAACTTGAGTGAAATCTGTCGAATCGCTGAGAAATCAAATTTCAAAAATACAACTACTTTAACCGATTACAATTCTACGCAAAAAAATTTCGAATCGCTTTCCGAGATCTGACGAAATACACAAAAGATAAAATTAACATTTAGGGGTCAAAATCTTAGACCGCTCTCTGACCAAACTATTGGAACCTTATTTCCCATGTTGAGGCTACCCCCTATATTTTTTAGGTCAAAAATTCTGTCATTGGATCAAAAGTTAGTCAGTGTGGTCCGTTTATTTTTTGCGCAATGCACATAAAAAACCTATAAGGTACTTGAACAGGTTTCATATTCGCTCTGACGAGCACATATGCTTTGTGCATCAATTGAAATATTTTGCACGTGCATGCTGTTTCATCATCGAACAGTGATTCTTCATAACTAATTTCGAACAATTTAACCAAATATTTATTCACTTTTTTCTAACAATTACGAATTATGTTTAACCTTTAGACACCAGTATATTTTGATAAATAATTTTTTCCACTTTTATTTGTTACACAGACTTTTGAGTTCATTCAAAATTTCATATAAAGATTTACATAAAGAAATGTTATATCCTAGAATATTTTTTTCAAAGAAAAACACTCTTCCCTGAATAATGAAGAAATATTGGGTTCTCCGTCGTCCTCCTTAAAGAAATTATAAGCTAGGTTATTAAAGAATTAACCTCAAACAGGTGCCTCAGCAAGAGAAGGGGAAAAAAAGGTCTCTAAAATACTTCAAAGAGAAAACCTTTTAAGGAATTTAAAGAAAATATTTATCGAGAAGTTTGGAAAACGGCATTTTTGCCAGACATTTCAAACAAGAGGAATGAAATAAGTATTGTAAAAGAATTAAGCGAAGAAGAAAGAAAGTTAAAACTTATGGAATAAAATTCATTTGGCTTTCTTTATATTTTTAGAGAATCGGCGCAATATATTTACAGAAATATTTTAAATTTTTGAACAACAATACTTTCTAAATTGTTGTTTTGCAAAAGTCTTATTACATCTTTATGGGTAGATGCATTTTTTTCAATGAAACTCCAAAAATTCTTCATTATTAAGTTATTTTCAGACATTTCAAAAATCAGCCGTTATGTTCCATAATAAATTAATTTACGACATTCCATAAAAATGTCTCGCAATTTATACAAAACGAAATAGTTTTTTACCGAATTTCCCTCCAAAAGCTTCTTAAGAACGAGGGAAATTAAAGATTAATTAAGCAATTAAGCTATTAAATTTTATTTCAATAAAGGATTAAAGGGAAAATAAAACTATTTCATTCATTAAAACTGCAATTAGAGCTTTTTCGGTACGAGACTTAAAATGAAATCGATTGAAGGCAGGAAACTATAATATTTAACTTCATAATGATCAAGACAGTATATTCTCCATTAAAAAGGATCGCAGGCTAATTTTTTTCTGCCTTTTTTTATTTTTAAACCGCTTGCGCGTCTGTAACATTGGATTATTTCAATCTAAATTTCGACCATTTTCTGATTAAGCAGAATTTTCAAATTTCAATGGAACCTCCCTACCTTATAACAGTTCGAGATATAAACGTTTTCTGAACAATATAGGCAGAATTTGTTATATTTTACACTAGCCGCTTAAGGCGGCCAGCTGTCCGCCAGAGTTTTCCTTGTCTTGCCACAAATGCAATCGAGCTTGGGATGCTGAAGCACGATTTTCTTCTAGCCTTCTTCGACGTTCCTGGGATGTTTCTCGGGTCCTTGCATTTCTGGTTGAGACACGATTATTTTCTAATCTTCTTCCGCGTTCTTCAGATGTTTCTTGGGCCCTAGCACTGCTAGTAGAGACACGATCCTCTTCTAATCTTCTTTGACGTTCCTCAGGTGTTTCTCGGGCCCTAACACTGCTAGTTGAGACACGATCCTCTTCCAATCTTCTTTGACGTTTCTCTGATACTTCTGGGGCTCTAGAATTGCTTGTCGAAATTCGGTCATGTTCCATCCTTCTTTGACGTTCCACAGACGTTTCTTGGGCCCTTCTTCTTCTTTGAGAATCTCTTAATATCTTTTTCTTTGACAAAATACAAAGTTTTTTGGAAGGCAGTTCTGCCATGTCAGTAATCGGGTTTTTAAGAAGTCAACGAATACTTTAGAACAACAATTACTATGAAAGCAAATCATGAAACTTCAATATTAAAATCTAAGTGCTTACCTGCAAACTGAAACTTTCTGAAAATAATTAATTACATTTAATAAAAACTGTTAAAATAAAGAATAGAAAAACCAAAGAGATCCAAGATAAGTGTGATCGTTCCTTCAAAAACAATTAAATTTCTATTATATATATTTTATAGCTACAACGCTTAAGAAAAAAAAACTAAAATGCTAAATACATGAAAAGAACACGAAAACGAATTAATTTTTTATGGTATCAATTTCTATTTCTTTATCGCTACAAAAATTATCGTCTTCGCTTAAGAAAAAAAAAATAGAGCGTGGAAAGAAGAAGAAAAACTTATTATAACAATTATGAACAGCGACAAATATATCAAAGCGAAGCGTTCTATTTGCGTTTCGAATATGTTGCCACATTTTTAATACAAAAGTTAAACTTCTCTCCACTTTGATAAATATAAACTAATGCGAACCTTACAATTAGATTATTAATTCCTTCGTATATTATTGGTTTAAGTTGTCGAAAATTAATATTTCAATTGTAAGGTTCGCATTAGCATACATTTATAAGAGTGGAGAAAAGTATATGCATTTTTTAATAGTTTTGTGAATATGGCTCTTTGAAGACGAAAAAGCATAGATTTTCTTACAAAATGACTGATAACTAAAAAACTAATCCAAATTTTTGAAAAAGAAAAAAAATACTTCTTCATTATGTCAAAACACAATTATGTGCCGAGTTTCGTGCCTGGGCGAAGCTTCTAGGGCGATATTACAGACACACACACAGCCGCGTTTATTATTATGTATAGATAACTGGAATTGTACAGTTGACCCATTTTTAGATTTGCTATTATCATTGTTGAATTACGTAGTCTTTTAATTTCGAACTCAACTAAGGAAGCAGAAAATCTCCAGGATAACAGTGGGGCGAATTCGAGGAGAAATTTTTGATGGAAGTAACCCACATTTGCGTTACATGGAGAGCAAAACCTCGTAAACTTCAACCGTTAACGCGATGGCATTCGAATCCCCTGAGCCGCCTTAGTTTAAGTTGAATTTATCTTATTTATTTTATTTTTTATAACTGGCGTTGGCGTTGAACGTTAACCTGATTTTGAGTTTACGACTCTTAATTTCAATTCCGTAGCCTTGTAGTTTTAAACACAACCCAGAAGACAAGGAAACTCTTGGATCAAGCATTGAGACGAACTGATGGCCTTTTGATGGAACGAACCCATAATTTTGTTAAAAGAAGAGGAAAACCACTAAAACATCTCATAGTTAGTCCGACGGCAAAAAGGATTCTAATCTATGACCCATCTATCATTGAGGATATTTTGGGTCAGCATTGGGGTTAGTATAATCCGGGAACAGAATTTGTATCTATTCTGCTCCCGGCATTGGGATACGAACCAGAGTCACCTCAATGGGAGGTCTATAGCAAGTTTACATTCCGGCATAGCATTGTGACTCAAGCAGAATTTATCGACATTTTTACAACATATCAAATTTAGCGTCAACCAAAACTCTGACGTCATTAAGAGCTAAATCTTTGTGTAGAGTGGCAATAAGTTCCAATTGTTTCCTGACTGCTACAAACGTAATTGATCGCGATGTAATAGAAAATTAAAACTTATCGTCACTTACAAATTAGCTAGCAGTGCTCCCCAACATTTTTATCGTTACAGACTGGTCAACGTTTAATAAGTTTACCGCGGTTCGCTGAAGTGGGGATGTTGTAGATTGTTTTGATTCAATAATTTTAATTCAATTGTATTTAAACATGCCTTCAAAATAAAATACAGTTGTATCATACTCTGATAAATCCTGACTAGCGATTTTCTTCCGGATAACCATCTTACTTCTATATATAAGATAGACATCTGTACTTCGCTTCCATCTCCTCACAAAGCTGCACAAACAGAAGCGAGTTAAGGGCGTTTACTTTGTGGTTAATAACTAACGACATCAATCAATACGCTGTTGAGTTCTGACATTTTTCGGCTTGCCAGCATTTCAATGTCTTATCTAAAGTTTAGTTCTCTTTAATTTTAGCGTTTTTTGCAATATCTCAATGAATTTTCAAGCTCATCGAAACATTTTATACACAGTTATAAAATTCATTTACCCAATCCAATTACTTCATCCAAAGAGTAGCTTGAAATAATTATTTATCATTTATTATTATTTTTTATGAAAACGTTTCAAACAATATCGAATTTTAAGGTATATGAATAATTAAATCACTTTAAAAAAAATTTAATTTTAAATAAATAAAATAAATAAAACTGCTTCCTTTCACGCGACAAATGTTGAGATAGAAATTAGGTACTTCAAATATTATAAACTACCGTTTCAGAAAAAAAAATTTTTATTATTTTTTTAATTTATGTTGAAAGTTTGTTCATTCAGTACCGTCAGCCAATTAAAAAAGTTACTAATAGTGATACATTTTGCTGGTAGATACTGAAAATACAGAAAGAGAAAAATATATCTAAATATCAGCTACTTAATTGAAATGATTCGAAATACTTTTAAAAAAAGTTTTGACATTCTGCGCAAAATATCTTCATTTGAAACATTCTATTTACATTTGGCTGGTGGTTGAAAGACATAATCTCAACATTTGAGTTAATGCGAAATGTTTTCCCAGTTGTAGTAAACTAAAGCAAAATTTCTTTTAAAAAAATTTAAGAGTTATCATTTATCAGGATATAGGTTGGTCTTTCACCTAAAGCACCCTGTTGCTATGTCTGAAATTTTTTTTCTCGGATAAATCAAGTGCAAGGGGGTGTCTGATTGATTTTGTGACAACTACGGTGTTATTGGCACACAGAGCAGTGTCATTTAGGCTTTTCTCTTCTTTTTATCTTTTGATGTAGAAATCGGCATAGATTAGAAAGTGAAGCTGTCCAATAATATTACCTTGGGGCAAGCCGGCTTGGGGCTCGTTTCTGTATGAAGAGTAAGTATTATTAATTTTGATTCGGAATTGACGATAAGTGAAATAAGAGTTTAGGCTTAGTAAGAGATCATCAGGAATGCCTATAAGAAGTAATTTGATTGTAAATCCCCTCATGCCACACTCTATCTAACGCCTTAGTGACGTCAAGCATGAGCTGTAGTGTAGTTTCTTCGTACTTGCATTTGGCTTGCTGATACATTCCAATATGTTGATGTTTTGTTTTGTAATAGAGAAGCGAGTGCGGAAGCCGTATTGCTGTTTGAGAATGTTCTGCAGATAGGAAAGCTTTGCTGAATACAATATTTTAGATCATTTTTAAAGAACGTTATTTTACACAGCAAAATACAAAGTTTAAGCGGAATCATGCATTTTTTATAGGGCGCTGGGCCCATGTCCAAGAGGTCGTGGTTTCGATCCTCGCCGGCCGAAGACTTCCCGTGTAGTAAATGGTGACTGATGCACGTTAAATCTGTCGAGTCTCAAAGTCCTCCATGTTCCCATAACAAATCAATACCTCTGGGGGTACTGATCCAGCAGTTTCCTTGTCATCTGGATTGGTTGAAAATTACAAGGCTGAACATTAGTAGTCGTAAATTGGGTCGGCTGTTCAACGACGGTTATAAAAAAAAAAATAAGACAATGCAGAGCCGCGATAACTCAGGGGATAGAGCGTTTGCCTTCCAATGAGGCGAACCGCGAATCCCAATCGATCCAAACCCCGCATCCGGCTTGCACCAACCACAGTGCTGACTTGAAATATCCTCAGTGGTAGACGGATCATGGGTTAGAGTACCCTTGCTCTCAGGCTAACCGTGGGAGGTTCTCGTGGTCTTCTTTACCATGTAACGCAAATGCGGGTTTGCTCCATCTAAAAGTGCTCCATGAAGGCAAATTTCTCCCAATACTCGATCCAGGAGTTCCCTTGTCTTCTGGATTGGGTTCAAAATTACAAGGCTACGAAATTGAAGATTAGTAGTCGTAATCCCATGAAATTGGGTCGTCTGTTCAACTATTGTTATAAAATATATATAAAATAAAAAATAAAATGAGACAATGCATAGATTCCTTATTCCGGGCAGTTAAACCAGACAGCCATCCAGTCTTTGTAAATACCGACCCAAACAGATAATTTTAGTTGTCCTGATATCTAAATATCAAGTGACTTGAGCAGTTTCCTCCTATTGTGTTTGTTGGCAAAGATAGTGCACATAACAAATCCTCATAAGCGCAATCTTTTCCCCAGCAGTCTCTTCATAATCCATAGCATCGTCCATAAGTTCATAGCAAAGATTCCCCTTTTAGTGCATGGCTTTATAGCCTTAGCAATGCGGTTAGCCACCAAATATGATGAGCACTCTTCTTTCTTGATGTGGAGGCCTTCATAAATTTCTTCTGTTTTTCGTGTTCCCGTTTTTTGCTGCGTGTGAATCACCTGTCCTGATAAATACATGTTTTTGCTGAAAGTTGCCTGTTTCTTTGATATTGAAGGATCTTCTTCTGCATCTTCATTGGGCATTTTCTTTTTCCCAAGGACGATTGCGAAAAAGAACTTTCTAATTTGTGGGTAAAATTTGAGCAAACACAATAAACACGTACACTGTTAACACGAAAAAGAGTTAAAAGTTAAACATGTGGAAGTACAGTCGAACAGATAAATACCTTTTCTTTACCAAAGCTGCAACGCCACTGCCGATTGCAGCCGCTCATTCAGCTCCAGGCGTCACCCAAAACAGTCCCGACATCAATATTTTGCGCATGCACGATATTGGTGCAACATTAGATGACATCTCTCAGTTTCCGGTTACCGGAAAGTCGCACAAACCCGGGAGAAATACACTCCAATAAATAAAATGAAAATAACTTAATGGCCCGGTACTATTTGATTCACTATCCGATACTTGTGGACCACTGAGCTAGACTACTAATATTTTTAATGAAGCTCTGTAGATAACAAAACTTTCGAAATCGTTTTCTGACAGCTACGAGCAGAATTTCTCATTTTGCAATAGCCAATTAAAATGTCTCAATGTCATTGTATACACTATCATATCGCAAAGTAGAAATTATCCTTCAAATAAATTTTTACCAGTTAAAGTGATTAAATTTTTAGTCTAACAAGAACTGAATTACTTTATGCTTTTTTGTCCGCTTGAAAAACGTAATAATAAATAAATAATCTCAATAAAAGCCATTAAAGCAAATTTAAATTTAATAAAAACTTGTGTTAGATATATAACCTTAAATGAACCTTTTAAAACATCAAGTTTCAACTCTGTATCACTACAATTTCATTTCAGTATGCTGAAGAGGGGCGTACATGGTATTTTTTGTTGCAAGTTCAGCAGTATAAGAAATGAGTTAAAAAAATTCTTTAAAATTCTATAGTTCATTTACAGTTTACACCTTACACAATTTTTCAATATAAAGATAGGTTAGTTTCATAGCAGCAAACAACGTCATGTTTTAGCTCATATTCTGATTCATTCCAAATATCAATGTAAATTTTGAGAGCCATTTGTGCATTTAAATGCATAAAAAGGTATATTTGCTCTTATAAATGCATATTTTCAGCATTTTATGGCTTTTCCCTCCCTCTTCCTATTCTTTTTATGTCAGCATAAGGAACGCTTTAAATTTTGTTTCCTCAGTGAATGATTTAATTTCTAGTATCAAGAAAGTTTTTCTCAAGGCACCTGTGCGCATAAAATTGTATAAAGAAATGTTTGCCCTTACCTCCACAGCCTGTGATAACTAGGTGGGGTACATGGATTGAAGCTGCACGTTTTTACGCTAATAATTTTGTTGCAATAAAGTCAGTTGTAGATGCAATTGACAGTTCCTGTGCTTCTTCAGTTTATGTCACAAAAGAATTACTACAGGATATCTCTTTGCAGAAGGACTTGGCCATAATTGACACTCACTTTTCTTTCTTAAGTGGAGCAATAACAAAGCTCGAAACACGAGGTCTTTCCCTGGCTGAGGCCATATCCGAAATTGAAAAAATTCAACAGTGCATCAATGCTCTTCCAGACTCAGTTGGGAAGAAAGTAAAAGAAAAATGGTGTTTCGTTCAAAACAAAAATTCGGGTCTTGCAACAGTGAAGAAGATAAATGATTTTCTTAATGGAAACGGAACTGAACTTCCAGAGAAAGTAAAACCAATGAGTACGAAATTGTACAAGTTTTGTCCAATAACATCGGTTGACGTGGGGAGGTCATTTTCTGCTTTCAAAATGATCTTTGATGACTGACGACATCAATTCACCCTTGAAAATTTGGAAAAACGCTTAGTTGTGTATTGCAACAAAAATTATTCAGTTTAATAAAATCTTTCCGGAAAAATGCGTTGATTTTTCTTCTCTCATTTATCATACTTCAGTTTTAGGCTTTTTCTTCAGAAATGTGAAAATTCAAGTAAGAAATATTTTGATTTTCTTCCTTTAGCTGTGTTTGTTGGAAAAAGTAAGTAATAGTATTTAAATAAGTTGAACTTTTAATTTCTATTTTAAATGCATATTTCTAGTTTTAAGAGCATATATTCAAGTTTTTTAGTGCATATTTGCATACATATTTTGTCCCTATTTTAGTGCCTATAATCCGCCATCATTAAAGTAGCCATCGAGAAAAGAGGCATTTAAAAGCATGGAGTATATGTCTGATATATAATTTTTAAAAACCACGCACGAACATAAATTCCATTTCATGCGGAACAAATTAAGATGAATGTCAAGTTGTATGATATATCGTTAGGAAAAGTATTATTAATGAAATTTTCTCAAACTATATTTTATAATATTTTGAATCCTATGCCAAGTAATCAAACTTACACGCTTTCCTAAGTTAACAAATGTCTATGCATTTATCTTTAAATATGTTGTTTCTATATGCTTAAGCAGTCACGGAACAAATTTTGACATAAATTATATTTTTATTGTCTATTGATGTTGTATTCTTATTACTTCTGTCTTTATTAGAATTGCTGAAGAAATCATTTTGATAAAGTCGTTGTTTCTCCATGTTTTTATTTATTTAAAAAAACAAAACAAGTGTCTTTAGCTGGGAGAAAAATGAGAGGGAATCAGTTTTTAAATTTTTCAAAACTTAAAGCGAAACAATTATTTACTATAAAAAAAAACGTTTTATCATATTTTACTTTGCTCAAAATAAAACACAAAGCAAAATTCAGAAAATATTCCAAAAGTGCACCATTTAAAGATTCTTGTGTTAAAAACCTAAAATCTTTTTATCTCTTTAAATTAGTATTCTTAAAGAATAATTCCTTTTCGCACTAATCGTTCATTAAATTATTTATTTCAGTTTCTACAGATAAACTTTAGTTTTTACGTAAATAATTTTCTAATATATATGTTATTTGATTGAACCTACATTTAAATGAACCTTCCTTTAAAATAGTACATAAAAATGAACCTACCTTTAAAATAGTACATAAAAATGAACCTACCTCTAAAATAGTACATAAAAATGAACCTACATTTAAATAAATTATAAGTACCAAATGTAATACAAAAGTAAAACAAATTAATAAAAAAATGTGTATGCATTTATTTTTAAGAAGGGCTCTTTTTACAACATAGTCTCTTAGTTGTTGACATCGTCACTGTTTTCAGAACTAACAGACAATTGTTTTTAACAGCTTGTTTCGAAGGAAAAACTAAATGTTTCAGATTTATTTCAGTGATAGAAAATTTATTTAAAATAATAGACAATGATTTCTAAAATGCGTTATGCATGTATGTTTACTCAAAGCAATATGTTTACTACAACAATATTTTATAATATATCTTAATGAATACTAAAAATACTTTATTACCTTGATATTACTTGTAATAAACTGTTTGTAATTATCTGGAGAAGAAGGAAATTACTTACATTTTAAGAAAAATAGAAACTTTTTTTTTTCGTAATTTTAACCCATCTCTAAATTTAACATAAAAAGTTTTTTAAAAATAAAAATTATAAAATTTTTTTTTTATTAAACTTAAACGAATTTATAATTGTTGCTTTATTAATGTATCTTAGTATTTGAGTCAAATAGATTTCATCCCATGACCAAAATGTGAAGAATACACTTTAAAAATATCCTACTCTATGCAAAAAATAGTAAAAAATAAAATTTATCGTTTTTATGTAATAAATAAAAATAACAGGAAGTTTATTAAATTAAATTATATGAATTTTAACAAAAACTTTTTATTGCATTTATGAATTAATTTTATTCTGAAGCTGCATATTTAAGTAAAAATCACGCTTTTTGGCTTTATTTAAAGCTCATTTTTCTAGAGACTATAATTTTGGAGCCACGTTCTTTATCTTAAAACATTTCTCTAAAGAAAAATAATTCTCAAAACAAAGAAATTGTATATTTTAAACACTAATATCAGTTTAGTTACTTAGGCAAATTCTGCTTTATGTACACTGTCTGATATCATCAAATAACAAGACTGAAATCCGAAACACATACATTACTTTATTCAAATTACATACAAAACTTTTCAAGAGAAGCTTTGTTTCGCAAAATAACTAGTCACTTCTACCAATAACGCATTATATAAAGGCATTCAATTTAGTTCATAGAACCAGCTATTTCTCTAAGCATTTGCAAATCCTTAGAATTATTATCATTGTGTATATTTTATAAACAGCTCAGAAAATGAGTTTCGAAAATCTACACCATACAATTTAAAACTTGATGATATATAATTATTTTAAGTGAATGAATAATGTTAAGAAAAATGTTTCGGGGAAACTCTTTCGAATTAGTTTAGATGATCTTGAAGAATTGTTCAATTATTAAAAAGACGATATTTTTTTTAGGAAATTTTAACGATATTTTATACTTAAAATTTTAAATTAAAAAATCAGACTTAAAAAGATACTTTCTCTGAATAAGCATACCTTTTTTTCGACGGATTCGGATTTCTGATCCAAAAATATAGGAGTTAGCTGTAATCTTTGAAATAGGGTCCCTATAGTTTGGTCAGCAGAGAGATCCTAAGTTTGGACCCCTTCGATATTTGTTCGATATCGTTTGAAGACCTTAATGTTTACTCTGTATTCTTACTTTTGGCGTATTTTATGCTAGCTAAAAATAGTTTAGATATTACTTACGATAAAAAGTGGATGCAATTTTGCCCAACAATGGTTTCCAAGTCATTATGGTATCGTAGGGAAAGGATTAGGAAGTGAGTGTAGGGAAGGAGAAAGAAAGATTTGCTTGCTAAGGCCGGATCCAAACATTCCTCAACCAGATCCTACAGCCAGTTACTATAGTATTAAAAGTATTATTACAGTCAAGCATTAAAAGCCAGACATTATGAAACTATTACCAAGGTAACCAGTGGGAAGGCCTGGGATTCCTTGTTGAATAATCCCATAGCATATGATCTGCCCAGACGGGTGGGTCTAGCTAATTATTGATAGGACGAATATAAGCAGATCCTATATTGGATAAGACTCAGTTGGCGAAAATTGCAATTAGCATTGAAGGAGAGCTCTCGACAATCGCCGAACAGCGATGCTGTTTTTGTTTTGTTTTCAGTGTAGTATCCTTTACCAAGTTTAATATGGATACGACACTCCATAGTTTTGAAGAAGCTGATGTTCTTCAAAATTTCACGAATGACATCGTATGAAATAAAATACTTAGCACGTATAAAACTATAGCTAAATGATAAATTAGGTGCAGTATTGAAAATTAATAAAATTTTCAAGTTAATTAATTATTTTTTTCAACTAAAGAGTTTTGCATTATTTTTAAAAATAATCCTCCTTATTATAGCACAGACATAATCGTTTGTCTCTGTTAACTTCATTGTATTTGTAAGCATTTTGTTCTGTTTATGAAAATGATCAGAAGGTTTTCAAAATTTTGAAAAAGTCGTAATGAAATTAAGAAAAAAAATTATATTTTATTACGTCCATAACCACTATAATATTTTCATAAATCTTTTTAAATGAATTCTGAGTAGTGAACTGTTTTTCCTACTCGCTTCGTTCAATCACTATATTAAAATTTTTTTTAAAATTTGAAATAACTTTTAATACTTAAAAGTCATTGTGCGATAATTACATTAAAGTTAAAAATTGTTCATTTATAAGGTTTCAATATTTTTTATTGTATAACAGACTTAGTTTCCAATTCTATTCTGATAACTTAATTAAATTGCTCGATTACCATTGCAACATCATCTACAAATTATTTTTAAAATTTTAATTTAATTTTGGGACATTATAAATTTTTTTAAATATTGTTCGACGAAGAGATTATTTAGCAATAATTCGAAAAGTTAATACTTATTAATGCTTTAGAATTTTTAGCAGCTATTTTGTACTATTGTTTTAGTTGCATATGTTCATTAAACACAGTTTTTTTTTAATAATGCTTATAAAATTCATTGAAGAATTGAGTATTACTACTTTTTAGAATGCAAGTAGAAGTTTTCGTCATTTAATAATTGTAAAGCAAGAAAAATAATTTGTCCCGTAAAAAACGAATGAAATTTTTTTCTTGTCATTGGTGTTAGTAATTGGAGAATTGTTTAGCTCGTAAATAATTCCCAAAGTTATACTTCAAAAACTTTTACATTTTTAATCAAACTTACCTTTTTTATTATTTTGAAAATTGGCTATTAAAGGAAGGGAAGTAATTGAGGATGTCCGATTTTAGTGAATTAGTAGTATATGCAATAAGATTAATGTTTTTTTCATAATTCATAAGTACAAAAAAGTCTTCTGCTATTTAAAAAAAAAAGGAAAAATGAAATAGAGAATAAATTTATAAATTAAGCATTACCTACAAGAGGTTGAAATGTGGGCATTAAAATCGAAATTCCAAAAGAAAAAAATCAACACCTTGAAAATAACTTTTGATCTAGTGATCGGACTTTTAAGTTCTATGACTCAATCTTAATGGTTCAAAAGAGGGATCTGATATGTTCTAATTAACTATAGCAGACGATATTTTAAGTTACGAAAATAGGCACTCAAACGCACTTACTTTAAATAAATGTGCCTTGAAAAAAAAAAAAAAAACGGATTCGGATTTTTCATCTCCAGGACATAGGTAGGCAGCCACTATCTGAGAAATATTTATCCCAATTGTTTGGTCTGACGAGCTATACAATGACTATTTCTCAAGATTATGTTTAAAACGTAACAATTTCAAACATTTCAAACGTAATGATGGAACAAATAAATAATAGTACAAATTAAATTAAAGTCTTCACTGCAAATAAAACTTTTTTAAGTAAAAATTAATTTTTAATGTGCCTATTATTTTTAAGAGCATAATAGTCTGAATATTGTATAACATTTTGTGTTTACTAGTTCCAACAGATTATGGAAATTTAAATATTTGTTCGATTACTCGAATCTAAAGTAAACATTTTATTGAATATTTCCTTAAAGTAGAATGTTAATCACATAGTTAAAAGGGATAACTTCACCATAAAGCATAGGAGAGTCACCACATAATTTTTGTTGAAATGTTTTCATTCCTATGCTTAATTCCGTTAATTTACTGTCAAAACTAATTTTTGAGCAGCAATGAATTAAGACGAATTACAGGTATAAAACCTGTTGACTGCGAAAGAGAAAAATTTCTTTTATTACCTAAATTTGCAATCCCTATACTGCTGTTTCCGGATGTCCGTAATGATTTATTCGAAATGAATAATTCATCTCACCAGATTTTGATCGGAAAGTACTCAATGAAATCGGTCTAAAATAATTTATCAATTCGTTTCCTCTGTCTATTTATCAGCGTTCTTTTTTATATTTTATTGCTTTTCTGCTAATAGCCTATTTAGTTGTACGTGTAGAATGACAAGGATGTATAAATTTCTATCAATATATATTTTTAAAAAAACTGGAGAAGGTTGTCGGAACAATCACTTATAAATGAATGAAGATCACGCAATTGATGATTCTTTAGGTCCTTTTTTGCTACCTTAATCGCCCATTTCTTTTCCGATATGACGAGTGTAAAATGAAGAATGAGCTCGTCAACCTCGTTCGTAGTCACGTGACAGTATTTTAAAACATAAAGCATGTAACCTCAACCCATCCTTCCTGAAAAATGTGAAGATAAAAATCTTTTTATGAATCTCAGGGATTAAAATAAATACTCTGTTTGAAAAATGAAACGAAATTTTTAGAAATAGGTCTCTTTTCGGTCATTGGAATAAAGGAAAAGAATAATATAAAAATAAGAAATACAATTTTATGCACATAAAAAGTCAGATTGGCAAAAAAAAAAAATGTAGAGCTCGGGTTGCTTCAAGATAAAAATCATGCAATGCAGGTTTGAATTTCATCTATATGGTTTGAGTTCTTATTCCGCTAACATAGAGCTAGTATATAATGCACGCAAAAAAAGGATCGTGGGCTGGTATTTATTTGAATTGGATTATTATTATTATTTTTTTTTTTGAAGTTTTTTTCTTCACGTAGCTTAAATGTAGGTTTGCATGAACAGGGACGTCGTGAATATATATTATTAAAAGGGGGGAAATTCCCATTTCGCCGAATGAAATTTCTAATTTTATCGAATCATAAGTAGGTACCTGTAAATATCCTTACATGACAAAGCATCAGAAGTGGCACTAAAGATGTATAAGTTATAAATAACATAGCTGTCAACTTTTTCTTATTTCACCCAGAAGACTATATTTTAAGTGGTAGCAAACGTTTTCTCAAATACTCACCAGTATATAAAAAAATGAACAGTAATTTTTTCCCTCAACTGAGTAAATTTTTATACTTTTTATCAATTATAAAAATTACGTTTGTGAAAAAAAAATTTAGTTATATTGTAAAATTTAATTCGGATGCGAGACAGAGTATATCAAGGAATTTAGTATCCTATTAAAATAGTGAAGAAAAAATATTTCAGATGATCCCAAATTTCAAAATTGTAAACTTTGAGGCATATGATAATTTTCAAACATATTTCTATTTTAAATTACTGTAAATTCAAAATAAGTTTAAATTGAATCTCACTCTCTTAGTAACAAAAACAAAATTTATCTATCATATTTTAGAGTGAATATTTTGTATTTTTCTCATGAATGCTGTGATATGCATGAAAAGTATAATATATTTAATTTTTAAGATTATTATTTTGAATAAAAATTATTACATTCTGTCTCCGTATACAAATATCAAAGTGATTATAAATGAATAAATTATGTTTGAATATTGATTTGAACCCGTTTACTATTGTTAGTATTTCCGAGTTATGTAATAATTTTTACATTTCTGAATTTACTTCAAATTTATTATTTACCTCCGCCAATGTAATTAATATTGGAGTGCTTCCTTAATTGGAGATTGGGGATTGACCAATCCAATATTTGTCTAATTTTTTCTCTAAATTTTTATTTGTATATTTTCAATAAGTAATATTTTCATTTTTAAATAATAAAATAATTTCAGAATACATAGTAATAAGAATTTGCTTCTGTCTAAAATTAAAAAAAAAGCTTTTTTTATTTTTTCTTCTTCTTTAAAACATGAGTAGTACTTATTCTATAGCATCTTGAAGCTTTAGTGAATTAAATGTAAAAAAGAATTTTAATTTTACACACACACGCACACACACACACACTCACACACACACACACACAAATATATATATATATATATATATATATATTATATGTGTTACATAACATACTTAAAAAGTAGTTTTTTTTATTTTTATATATTTAAATAATTAAGTTATAATTTGATTTATATAAATTTGATGCTCTACTTGTATTCAATTAATAAGAAAAAGTTACACAATAGTGTAACTGATTCATATTTTATCTCATTAAATAAAATACACTTATGGTTGAGCCTTTTCTCTTGATTTGGGATTTATAAAATATCAATTTGTGATGCAATCTTCTCCTGTTTTTGGGTGCTTTATAAATACCTTATAATGATGCTAACTGTGACATTGAGTCACAATTTTCAATTAAATTCCATGTTTCTTTACATCCAAATCTTAATTTTAGCTAATTTTCTGATACAAATCCTTAGTTCTTCACCCGTTTCCTCTCTCCCCTTATTGCTTTAGGCAATTGTGACACTCTCCCCATAAAATTCCTTTTCCATTCTTTTGACCCCTCCCTTTCCCTAGAATTTTCCAACACCTGCTTATCGGCTCGTTTGATGTACATGCCTCTGCAAGGTAATCTGCATCTTGTTTCTTCCCTTTCAATTGAGAACCCTTTTTTAAAACGTTGAGTGTAACTCCTCAACTCAGTAATTGTAGGAAATTCAACTTTAACTTGCAATTTTTAAGTAATTTAACTTCGACTTTTTCCAGAGAGTATAAATATCGGGCGCTAAAATAGATCGCCAGCATTCGAGCATTTCGAGTTCCTGATTGTCTCTTTCAACTTTTCTCCGCCTAACGGAGATTTTATTTTCTCCCTCTTCCCAATGAGGTCGGAATGTTTTGTCATGGCGTGGTCCCTTACGCCATTTTTACTGATTGAATTTACTTCGCCAAGATGATTTTGGCTTCTACATTACTCCGGCTATTTTAAGTTTTTTTAAGCGTTGGTTTACTTCGAGAAAATCTCCACTACATCCTCAGCATTCCTTTTTCAAAAACTCGTCGGTGTATTCCGTCAAGGTTCTCTTCATTTTTATGTTTTCTGCTAAAGAATAACTATCAGTTTTGTTTTTGATCATGAATGATGACGCACGTCATTTTGTACGTGGATCCAAGTCTGACCGAAACTTCAACACCCTTTCTTTTTGAATTGATAAAAAGTGCCATCCAATAGTTTTTTAATAGTCCTTTTTTTAAAAAAAAAGAAAAGGAAAACAAACCACCAGGGGTTGACGACATGTTTTGCTGTATTCCAATCTGCCGATTTTCCAGTACTGATGTTGTGCCCTCCTTTGTGTAACAGATTTTGCCAAAAAGATAAATCTTCAGAAAAGCTTCCTAATTAAAGAATTTGTGCTCTCCAAATAAGTTTGATGTTGACTATACTTTCAGAAACTCTTTTTTTATTTTTTTTCTTAGGATTTTTTTGATTTACAGATTTTTTTGTCTAAGCCAAAGGTATGTTTTTTTAGTTTCTTTTATTGGGTTGCTCTTCGGCGCCTCAACATGTACTTCCACTAAAATGTTATCATGTGCCTTTTCCTTTTTTGGTATAATTGCCATTAGTTAAGCTCTTTTTCTTAATTGTTTTATTCTTCGATACCCAACCTGGAATAGCACACTAACTTTATTCGCTTTTTGGCGCTTTAAAAATACTTAATAATCGTGCAACCGTACCCTGCTTTATAGCACTATAAAAATACCTAATAATGGCGCAACCTTCCTCGATTTCAGTTCCCTTAAAAAATACCAAACCATGGTGCAACCTTCCTTCGCTTTTAGTTCCCTTCAAAACATTTATATTTGGTGCAACCTTTCCCTTCTTTTAGGTCCTTTCAAAACAACCATTTTTGGTGCAACCTCCACCCGATATTTAGAGCTACTAAAAGCACCAAAGTGTAGCACGATTTTAAATGGCCAGCAAATAGCGCAACATAGCTTGAAATTTTTTACAGTATATAGTTTTGAGCAGCAAAACAAAATATGGACACCTGAAACTTTTACGGTTTAACTTTTACGGTTCTTTTAATATCGAGAGATAATATAGATCGATGTTTTAACTAAATATTAAACTATTAAGCTGTTATATGGAATTTAATACGCTCTGCTTTCAGTATTTAATCCTCTTATTTCAACGATTATAATCTTGATAATGGAAATTGCTTTCAAAATGATAAAATTGGCAATATCTGTCAAAGCTATTATCGGTCTCAGTTCATTGAGATTCAGCATTCTTAGATATGAATTTGTGTAAGAAGATTTCGTAAACATAAGGTGTTTTGAAGTATTCTAAATTTGAATATTTAAATACTTCCATGGACATGTTTTAATGAATAAAACTTTATAACTTGATTTTTCAAGCAATGCCATTAATTCTATTTTAAACCCTCAAGAAAGGACATAGAGTCTATTTTGACGTGTTTTTTTTTTTTTTCTGATCTGTCAAGTTAGCGATGTCTATTGTGAATTATCAAGAAATGGCATGCAGTTCATTTTTACCTATCAAGATACAGCCTATTTTGACCTGTAAAGATATGGCATACATACTATTCTTAATCTGCATCTATGATGGCTATTTTCTTCCTGAAATATATTCGAAAACGATTTTGTTTAAAAAAACGGCAAATTTTCTTTCAAACGTTGTAGTGGTTATTTAAAATACAATATCCCCTCGTTTATTCCTCAAGTGTGGGGATTTAAAAAAAAATGGATGTATCCTAGTGTGTGATATATTTAGGCCAATTTGAGATTTAAAGAAGAGCTTAATTTTTGTACCTTTTAAATTACATAAAAATACAACTGTTGCTTCTACGAGGAGGGTGAAATTCCGAAATTTGAAAAATAAGTGCTGATTTCACTCCTCCCTACCAACACCTAGTTTTATTTATAGAAAAGAAAACACTTTTTCTCTCTTGTTTGTTTAATAATAATTTAAACACCAAGAAACATAAATAAAAAATTTCATGAATTATAGGATATAGTACAATGAGTTTTCTCCATAAATATTATTTTTAATTTAAATGACACAACTGTTTAAAACTTCACTTTCAGTATTGTTTCTGTACTGACAAAATGAAGTACTGAACCATATTAGAGATTTAAAAAAATGAAAGAGAAAAGAATATAAGTTCCACAACAAACAGTAATGTAAGTCCTAAGTAGCAAACTTATTTACCTACAATACGAGCGTTATTATTTTTTAAAAAAAAGGTTTCACTACCAAACAGAATAAGCCAATGAAGAAAGATATAAATCTTTATATTTTCTCTTCTTCCAAATCTTTTCCATTAAGACGTAGAATAGCGGATCAATAATACCGGCAATGGGTACATTTACCAGTGTCAGCAACATTAATAAATTGCGAAACATCTGTCATTTCTGTGATAGTTGTTTGCGTGTTAATCTACTAAAAATGTCATTTGAGAGTGCTTCTTTTGCTGTCTATACTGTATGAGTCGTAAGAAATCAGACTAAGTAAGAATATTGCACTTAGGATGGTGACTTTGTACCAACTTTCGATGATCTGTTTATCAATGATAAGGACAGTAGTCATAACTCTGAAAACAAAAGTAATGTGGATAATGCTTTTTCTGACAATTCCAGTGAAATAGGTTAGAATAAATGAAACAGTCAGAGCCAATGATGAAACAACAAAAACTAATATTGGTCTGTAATGTAATTTTTCTGTATTGCAGCGAACTGTATTGCTCTTTAAGGGGATGCTTGTTGAGAAGAAGAGTGGCATCAAGATATTGCTAGGGCCAAATACAAAAGTATTTTACATTCTCTGACTGATTTGTTTTTCCTTCTTCTAAAAAACTTTAAAAAAAAAATAGATAATGAAAGTGAAATACAATTTTTTTGTAATTTTTTGTGAATTTTTAATATCGATAGTTTTAATAATATTATGTTTTAATCGATTTTGAGACGACTTATTGGGGAACACATAGTCACCCCATTTAAGGTGTTAACAATATATTTATGCCCATTTTCTTCATGCATTTTGAACATTTTTTCAAACGCGCTTATAAAGTCACGTCCATTTTCTTGTAATTTACGCAATGTTCAAAATTAAAAATCTCTATCTATAAATGGTCATTAAAAATGTCCTCTTCAACATATGTAGGTTTTTTAAGCCATTCTTTATCAATAACTATGCTTGTAAAAAAATTTTACAGGTTTTTTTAAGGCTCATTAAGATAACCACCACGATTATTACAATTATTATAACATGGATAAGAGAACAAAGGAAATCTCTTACAGTCATGAAATTTAAGGGGAAAAAATCGTGTAAAAGCTATTTTAAAAGACATTTACATACAATATTTACTAATTAAATTAGAGACATCATCCTAAATTAGTACTGAAAGATTATTAAGATCAAGATTATTAAGTACATTGTAACATCATCCTGTCTAACATATTATGCTTTCAAATTGCTTCATTACTATTAATTATCATATTATTAATAATATCTGGTGATTTTCCAAAAGTAATGATGAAATAGATGATAATTTTAAAAGTTGAAATGTTTGGTCGAATATTAGCTAATCTTATATGACATTAGTATATTGCATCAAAATGGTGGTGATTCTATTAGCCGCAAAAATGGTGGTGATTCTGTGATTACATGCCAAAGCGAGTGAGTACACGTCCCAATTACAATGTGTAATTTTACCACAATTTTTTCATTTGTAAGTAATTTGAAGGAAAAAAAAAAACAATAGTAATGGTGGAGAAAATAAATTGTAAAACGTTTTCCAATAATAGAATTTTTTCTCTGCATTCAGCTTTTAAACAGTTTTCTGAAAGTAGGTATAATAAAACTTAATAGCAATCACTAGCAACTAATCTTGTAAGTTGTTGTCTTTAATGACCAAGCGACGAATCACTAAAAATGGTGAAAATGCTTATAAAATCGATCCGTATTCGATTACTTAATGAATGTTTTATTTTATCATCTGCCGCAAAACTTTTCCGATATCCAATGGTGAGGATCTACCACATGTTTTTAGAACTCAAATAAGATTTTGCATTTTTTATTTGCACTTTCTTATTAAACCTTATTTAAAGTGGTTCAGATATTACGTAAGCTTTTTGGTGATTTAGAAGTCATACTCCTTTATCAAGATATGACTTCCCCTTTAAAGGTTATGTAATATTTGTACGTCCCCTTAAGCATTTCAAAGAAATTTTGTAACTTTGAACTAAAAGGGAAGCTTTATTTTAAATAAGTCTTAAGGTATCTTAATATTTTTTAACAAGGAAAGTGAAAGTGCTCGAAATTTTACCGGTAAAGTCAATTTTTTTCTTATTCGTAATTCCGAAAATTCTGAAATAGGAACTCTGGTTTTAGAAAGATTAATATTATTATAAAAAATTACTGGTTTTGTTTTAACAAATAGCGACATGTTTATAATTTAAATATTGAATTTTCTCTAATATGATAACGAAATAATTCATTGTAAATTTTAAAAAACTCAATAAAAATAATTCCACATGGATATGAACTATTTTTACGACAGCTAGTACGACTACAGTGTTAGGAATTCCAGATCAAAGTACGGTAAAATGTACTGGCTTCCAGAATGCAGTATTTGTAAAATTCATTTTACCGTTAATTTTATACCGTAATTTTTATAGTAATACATGTTCATTTAATTCGTGATTCACTGATTTTGCAGTAAATAATATTGTAAAAATTACCCTATATCAGATTTTTCGTTTCATAAACCAAACAGATTGGAAACTTTTTTGACGGATTTTCATTCACTTTGTTGCAGTTTCACAAAGATGCATAAGGATACGATATGTTGGTGTATATGGTACATATTGGTGCACTATATTTTTCAAGTGGCTTATAGTGAAGTTGGACATGGTGCATTATGTAGTACGAGACACGCACCTAGTGAATTAATTAGGGTTAAACACTAAATCAAGAAATAAGACACAAAATAAATGTGCTATTTTTTTTCAAAGAATTCTATTGTTTTCCCAAGTTTACAAATTTAGCTTTTTATTGAAAAAAGGAATTTTAAAAAAAAGCATCTCAGAATATAGGAGGAAATGAGGATTATGTTTCTCTACTATTCTTTGTTTCCGCAAACTACCATGCGGAGAAATTTATAAACCCCAATCAATACTAACTTTTATCTAGAATCACGTTTGATCGTTTTCATTTAATAGTTTTCAACCTAAGTGCCTTTCATTTTAAACAATATTAGATAGTCACTTTAGTAACTATTCATCTACTGAATTCTGTGAAAAAGGTGGCGAAACAATGGAGTAAAATTAAATATGACTAAAATAAGAAATTTACCATGGACTCAATAATTTTAAAAATCTATCTTAGAAGCTATTTCCACTTAGTTTTCCAGCAGCTACCCCACTTGTAATGATCAACAATCCAAATCTATAAAAAAAAAAAACTTCGTTAATTCAGACAAAATAAGCTAATTTATTAGTGTTAACTAATTGATAGTTAACACTAATAAATTAGCATATTTGATATCAACTTTTTATACTATTGATCTGCACTTAGTTCGGAACGATCTGATAATTTGAATAAAAAATTACTTTGAGTGATATAATTTTATTCTGAGTTCACTTAATTTGAATCATAAGTTATTTGAATCATAAGAAAGAGGGAATAGAATCATAAGTTGTAGATTCAGACCGCGAACTCAACTGACTTGACACTGTATCTATTGCATATTTTGCAAGCAAAGTTGGATAACCAGCATTGTTTTCAATGCCGAAAATTAACCGACTGTGTAAGAAATGATTAAACATTTATCGCGTTGCCTAAGCATTGTAGACCATTCTAAATGCCAAAACGGCATTATGAAGACATTTGAGATACGCTTATTTTATATTTGTAATTAATATGATTTAGGATTTATTAATATTTGTATAATTTAACTTTTTAGTGTAACAAGTAAGTTCATATTTTATTTTGTTTTCTTTAAAAACAGTTCACTCTTAGTAATCGTCATGCATTATTAAAAATGACGTGATTAATCAGGATAATAACCCGTCAAGAATGTGAGAACCATTTCCTGGTATTCCTTAAAATATTGCTTTTAGTAAACGGGTATTATTAATGCAAAACAAATAAGTTGGTTAAAGTGAAGTCTTTGTTTCATAAAAAAATTATCAAATTAAGGTTTATGGTACAGTGCGCAAAATATAAAATGGACCACCCTGACTAACTTTTAATCTACTGATCGTATATTTACGTTCTAGGACTCACTCGTAATAGTTTGAGGGGGTGACTTCAAATATGCTAATTAGTTAGTGCATATACGATATAAGAAGTAAATCATTCACAAAAACGTAATTTGTCTGAATAAACATACCGTTTCTCCCAACGGATTCAGACTTCTGAAGTATAGGAAGTATAGGGGGCAGCCGCAGTCTGCGGACCAAAGTTTAAACCTCTTAATGTTATTATTATTACTTTTTTTTTTGCGTATTTCACCATATCTCGAAAACTTTTTAAGCGATTTGAAAAATTTTTGCACGCAATTATAAAAATCGTCTATCCAAATATAATTCCCTGCAAAAAAATAGCTTTTTATAAATATTCATTCATTGTTATTATTTTATTTAAAAGCAATCGAAAATATTTTGAATTGAAAAATATACCATTTTTTACATCTTTTTAAAGAATGTAATTTTTCTTGGCAAAATGCAAACTTTAAACAAAATTGGTCAATTAGTTCCTGAGAAAGCGAATTTTAAAGTAGCTGTAGGATTAATATTCGAATTCTCGGGAACTATTCGACCGATTTTGCTCATATTTTGTATGTTTTCAAATAAAATTACATTCTTTAAAATGATGTTAAGAATTAAAATTACAATTCAAAACCTTACTCAAAAGCTTATATTTTCGACCATTATTAAATGAAATAATAAAAAATTTAACAAATAATAATTATTTATTAAAAGACACTTTTTGCATGGAATTATGTTTGGATAAATGAATTTTATAATTGTGTGCAAAAATCTTTCAATTCGCGGAAGAATGTTTCGAGATATGTTAAAATATGCAAAAAATAGATTTAACATTGAGGAATCCAAAGTTTTGACCGCTCTCCTGATCAAACTATGGGGACCATATTTTCCAATTTGCGGCTACCCCCTATATCTTAGAGGTTAGAAATCCGAATACGTCAAAAGAAAGGTATGTTTATTCAGAAAAAGTACGTTTTTTTTTGTCTGATTTCGTAACTTAAAATACCGTCTGCACTAATTAATTAGCATTTTTAAGGTCGCTTCCTCGAACCAATAAGATTGATTCCTGGAATGAGAAGATCCGATCATTAGATCAAAAGTTATTCAGGGTAGTTAGTTTATTTTTTGACGCACTGTACATTAAGAAAAAGGTCTTTTTAAAAAAAAATTTACGCGATTTACTTCTACGTCATACCTAGCCTAAAGACAATATGTCATTGTTAACAATACTCAGACGGCTCCTAAGTAATACATAGAGCATTATTATCATGTTTCACACTTAGTCTAATCACCATGCATTTTATACAATTCCAGCATTACATTACATACATTATAACAAATATATTTTGCTTCATGTTTAGCATTTGTATTAAAATCGGTGATTTCTAATTTATAGATTAAAAAAATGAAAATTAAATGAAAAAGTCCAAACTCTTGGTCATTAAATAATTATTTATAACTCAGCACTCTTTTTTTTTCAGCTATTAATCAATTTATTTTTTTCTATCACAAATTTAGTTTCAGTTTCCGTAATCGAAAATTTGTTTCGTCGAAAATTGGCTCTTTAATTCAGATAGTAGATTCTTGGAATTCTTGAGATAGTAGTTTTATTGAAGAAGGAAGAGTTTAAGCAGTATTGTAAGTTTAATAATCGAAATGTTACAATCAAAAAATATAAGAGCTCACTAATAATAAGCTTTTTATGAAAACTCGAAAAATATTTGGAAATAATGCATTAGGATTTAATTAAGTTTGATTCGGTTGTCCAAAAACTTCTTATTAATTTTCAATATGCGACAGATGAACAGATCTAAACTCATCTGAATGATTGGAAAGAAATTCGAAGACTTAATTAGGAAAAGTATTGTTCCCAATTTGACAAAAAGACAGTCATTAGAGAAGAAGAATTTTTAACTGCCTTTGAGAACTCTGCTAAAATTTATATAGCTAGATCTGTTCTACTTGTCATCCTCTACTTCTACATGATTACTTAGGCCTCGTTCATCAATTTCGATCATCAACAAAATTCTCTTAATAGCTTTGTTCGAGATAAAGCTCGCGTAGAAATTTTTTTTCCAAATGTTCATAGAAATACAGAACTGCATAAAAGATATTGGAACATTGTGGAGCAAATTGGTACTTTTTAATAAATATATACCAGTATTAAAATGGCTTATTTTCCTTTTATATAAATGTTTAATGTTCAAATGTTCCTGTGTATAAAAGTTAACAGTTATATAAATACTTACAAAAATTCAAATGGCGCATTTTCTTTTCCTATAAATGTATCTCAAAATTTAAATGACACCATTTCCATTTTCCAAAGGCAGGAAATTATCCATTTTCCTGCCTTTCAATTTTCCTTAAAACTCAGAAAAGACAACCAATGTTGCTCCAGACAGTCAATATTTCTTTCTTCTATAAAACACTGGTCTACACTGTTCGATTTATTCCACGAAAACAATTATCGTTTCCTTCTTGAAATTTTAGGAAGTAAAAACTTTTGATAAGTTTCGAAAGAAGAGCTTAAGGGGCAAAAAGAAGAAGAAAAAAACCGTGTCAGACAATTAAAAGTATTTGGATAAATAATAATCGATTAAAATTTTTTTCTTCTTAACAATTTTTGAATTTGATGTCTAAAAAAAGCATGTCCGAAACACGTTGAAACTTACAGAGAATTGTATTCTATTCTAGGAGTTGGATTTAAATAAGTTCAAAATCAGAGAAATATTCGATTTTTCTTTGCCAACAAATAATTAAGGTCAATTTAAATATGTTGTCCATACTTTAAAGATGCTCCGCCTTCTTTTGAGTAATTATTGCTACGTCATATAATAAACCCTCAATTGACAATGATGCAGATTAAATTTTGATAGGTCACCTAAATCATGATTACAGCACTGAAGTTTGTTGAGGTGTACATCTCAGTTCATATTTCTTAATTTATCACTCGATACTTAACTCTTCATTAATATTAAAAGGGATATTAATATAATTCAAGTCCTGTAATTAGATTGATATATTTTTCAATGAAGAGACAAGCTGAAGCAATTATGTTGCTTACTTCAAAGTAATTTATTTCCATTACCAGCAAATGAGTGAGAATTATAAAATTCCAGTTATCAATTATCGATGCTTTGGGCAGCAGTTTTATCTTACGACACTTAATCCATGTCATTGTACGATTACAGTGGATGCTGGTGAATAAATTAATATAAATAAGCCAGGAAAATTTATTAATTAATTTGTGCGTCCGTAGTCTACTTAACACACAAGGAAATAACAGACAAAATGGACACCTCTAAGATTCGGTGAAGTTTTACAATGCTGTTCTTTAATCAGAAAAGTTATTAAAATATTTAAAAATTGTGTGTACAGTGCCCAAAAAAATAAACAGACCACTCTGAATAACTATTGATCCTATGATCGGTTCAGATCCAATCTTAATGGTTCGGGGTGTTGACTTCAGATATGCTAATTAATTAGTGCAGACGATATTTTAAGTTACGAAATAAGACAAAAAACGTATTTTATCTGAATGGCTTGTTTATTCGGAGAAAGTACGTTTTTGAGTCTAATTTCGTTACTTTAAATATCGTCTGCACTAATTAATTAGCTTACTTGAGGTCACTCCTTTGAACCTTTAAGATTGAGTTCTAGAACGTAAAGATCCGATCATTTGATCAAAAGTTATAAAAGTTGGTCTGTTTTGTAATTTGTACACTGTACAACCAATTTTAAAATATTTTTTATAATTTATTTTTTACTATATACGCATCAGTTTTTTAACTATATAATAATCTTGGCCATTTTCAAGTAATCAACACATACAACATGATAATCAATATATTATCATATTACTGGCTCAAAGTAATTTGATTAAGTTTTATTTGAACTGCATTTTTTTTAGTCCAATCTTCCTCATACATCTTTTAAACTCTTGACTGATTTCCACACCGAAATCATAAAAGTTGTTAAATATTTTAATCAATATCTAGTAAATAATGACAAATAGAAGTAATTTAAACATGTAATATTATCTATATTTTAAATATTAAAGTACGCACGGCTTTACACAGAAACTCCCTGAAGCTTTTGCTAGCCTTTATTATTTATTTTTCATTATAATTTTTTTTTTATTCAATAAACTATATTTTATTTTTCTTAGTTCTTAAATAAAACAAATTGCAAAAATGTTTCAGCTTATCATTACATAAAAACTAATCGGTAATTCGGAAGAAGGGAAACAATTATGCATCACCACATGATTTAAATCAGATTTAAGCGTAAGCGATGTCAGGCGTGTCTTTTGAACTTTATTGGATTCTGGAGTCGACAAAAGCCACGATTTATCTATGATGACGTCTCTTGCAAGCATCCAATTCCGTTGTAAGTGCCGCACTTAAACAAATACAAGTAAAGGAATATTAATAAAAGAAAAGGATTTTTTTATAAATGCATCTATGCCTGTAATATTATTTAAACGTTTATAAAAAATTTAATAAAAATCTATAAGTTTTTCAACATGTGATTTAATCATTTCTGATTGTCCCGTATCTGACTTTGCCCTATTAAATGTTTCTCATACATTATTTTTTTATTTCTTTGAAGTTGATATCTTCTTTAAAAACAAAGGTCATTTTCTTATTAAATTAATCATAGCGAAATTAAAGAATACCTGGATTTGAGAAATAATCAATAGTATTAAAAAAAAATTAAACTGAAAATACAGATTGCGTTACTCAATGAAAAAAGATATGAACGAGAAGTAGTTTTTCTAGTTAATGAGACTTACTCAAATAGGAAACGGCTTTTATCTCTCTTGTATAAAGATTTTATCTTTTCAAAAATTTAAATATAAATATTGAAGACTTATATCTTGAAGCACCTCGCTTTGCTTTTCTTTTAACATGAACTTAAGCGTGAGCTTATAAAATAAAGATCTCGAGAGTGATATTAAAGTGAGCTATAAGCAAATTGATTATTTTGTACTAATAACTGATATACAGATATCATTCGTTTTATTATTAACAGACTATTCTGAAAATTCATGCAAAAAAGAGCTTTTTATACTTTTTATTCATAAAGTATAGAATGTAGAATTCTGTATATGGAATAGCATATTAGATAATGGAGTTGAGGGAAGGAGAGACTTCGCCCTCTATTGTCCAAGTTTTTAGTGGCCGATCTTCGAAATTTTTTCTAGATTTCGTTGATGCGGCCCTTAATTTCATTCCTCAAAGCAAGAGTGATCTATCATGGGATTGTTGGTATAGCTCTTTGAGTTTGTTAAAACTTCAAAAACAAAAAAAAATAGTTTGTCAACGTTTAATTACATGACACGAGAGGCCACGTACACAATGCCCAAAATATTGGTCAACAATGAAAAAAAATTGTTTTTGTTTTTCACTTTTCTCACAATTTTTATTAATAAATAGCAGCTTTCATCCTATCTTTTTTTTCAATTCGACAACGTTTCTTGGCACAAGTTTTTAAACCTTGTTTTAATTTATGGACATCTCTCACATAACGACATTGGACAATTAAAACTGAAATATAATCAGTGTAACAATTTAAAAACTGGTACGAAATAACACTATTTTTGCTTAAAAATTTGGCAATTAAGTAGGTTTTTTTGCAATTTGTTTAATTTA